>OZ010794.1:286188496-286788496 GCA_963932465.1 Maratus speciosus | reverse complement strand
AGTCAGTTTGCCCCTTATAATTGAATACATTTATTTGATTTCGTTAATATTTCCATTTTATAAAATATTTTTAATATTAACGATATTTTTTATCAGTATATTTAAAATTATTATTCAGTTTTAGAAATTATTAAAAAATATTATTCAATACTTTTAACCTCATAAATTTATTTATATGTTTAAATATATATATATGTATATAATATATTAAAAGATGTTTATACAGATATTTTAACATAAAGAAATTTTTGGAAGAATGTATTTTAAGTTATTCAAGTTTACTCATTATTATCAAACATTCTTTATTTGATATTTCGTTTTATTATACGTTACAATATGTACTATTTCTTTTATTTTCAAAAATATTTTTACCATCGACAACTTTTTAGAAATTTTTATTTTAAAAATTTAAAGTATAACTCTATTTTACTTATTATTCATATTCAATATTTTTTATTTTATAGATATTTTATGATTGATTACATATTTAGATATAAATTTTGAATTTTCACAAATATTTTAAATTAAATTAAAAGTTTTCAAACTATTTTTATGTCTGTCTGTATAATAAGTATTAAAAAGATGCATGCAGAAGTTGCTTGCAAGTTTTATTTAATTATTTATATTTGTGAATAAGTCAGCTTTTTAAAAATACTTGACTTATTTACGGAATGTGTTAACAATTATTTAGAAACAAAACTATTATTTTTTTTAAACAAAACTATCCTTTATTTGAGCAAAACATTTCATATGTTGCTGTATTAAAGGAACGTAAGTGTTTTGTAATCATATAATATTATTTTTTTAACTGAAAAACGTGTTTAAAACATGCATTATATTTGTTTAAAAAGTCATTTTTACATTAAAAAATCCGAGAAAATATTTCAAATTTTTGTGTAAATATACATAACAACAACTTATTTCATGTATGTGCATTTCAAAATGTTACATGGAAAAATGAATCTTTTATAAATTTTTGAAGAATTCTTTTGAACTCTTTACAAGAGTTAGGCTTAGTTTCGCAAAATCCATCGGCCCAGAAGATGAAATCAAATTTTCCCACTCCGTCCTCAGATGCCCAATTCTGAATGTGCGCGCCGTCGCGAACAGGTTAATAAAAAGAACTTTGTCTACTCTTTATACGGAACTAGTTCAAGAAAGTTTAACTTAAATAAATATACTTTTATAACAATGATTTTGCCATATACATTTATATGTACATATAATGAAATTTAACGATCGGTTAATACAAAATTTAAACTGTTTAAAATTGCTTTAAACTCAAAATTAAGATCCGATTCTGAGCACTGTCAATTGGACTTCGATAGTGTTAGTGTCGGAGACAACATGAGAAAAGTATTGTTGTCATAGAATTTTTTTTTACTTTCCATGATTAATATATATAAGTAACACATATTATATGAAAAGAAAAAAAATTAATATACAAACAAAATAGCACTTTTAAAGCTGCACATGTTTCACTACGAATAAGAATTTTTTAACCACTCCAAAATTTTCCAAACAACTGCAAGTCACGTGGTCTTGCGAATGATGAACATTACTTACGTAGTGTCCAAGGGGTTAAAGGATAACAGAGCTGCTTAAGGCAGATGAAAGCGATACGCTGATTTTATTACCCCCAAAAGAAAAATGAATTAAAGTAAAAAGTATATTCTGAAAAAGAATTAATTAAATATTTAAATCTGTAATCCTGTCTTTAACTGCTTCTATTGAAACCTAAAGAAGCTTAGCCAAAAAGAATATAAAACATACAATTGATTAAAAACAACAATAACATTTATTAGTTCATTAACATAAAAACATAAAAATATATTGATGAAATAAAATGATAGCCTTTAGAAACAAAATATAATTTAAATGTAACAATGATTCTGTAAAACAAGATTTAAAATAAAAATAAACTTAACTGCTCTGATTATATTCAATCTAAATTAAAATAACAAACACAAGATATGGAAGTTTACTATCGGTAATATGAGGGTGCACCAGAGCTAACTCATAATCTGGAAAAAGATACTTTGGGTAATTTAGATTCACAAGAAAAAGTCGTAGTCAATCCAGAGCAATAATTCTCCAAATTCATCACAGTGTATCGTCCGAAAAACTTGACACTGTTCAATACACGTAATGTCTCACACGCTGCAATGTTCCTTTATTCTAAACGGAACTGCATTCCTTAAAAAGTAAAGCACTACAGCTCTGGGAGAAACCACCAGCAGACAAAAACCAAAAGGTCGTCACCCTCTCTGTACAATACAATGAAGAAACCACTCTTTCCTCCATTGACGCATGTCAAGCCACACAACCAGTTTCTCACAATACTAAAACTTTCTTCTGACGACTAACTCCTAATTCCATAAAACAGATGGTCTCACAAACATCGATACAGAAGTTCGGCAACTGACAGTCGATGGTTACTGATGAAACAAACAATTTAAAGATATAAAAACGATCTCATATTAGATGTATATTTGAAGAGATCAACTGAAGCTTTAAAGTATTTAATAAAAATTATGATTTGAATAAAAGAAACATCTTCCAGCAACAATGTTACAACTTGTAACAGATAAACAAAAGGAACTAAAATAACAAAGCTATTGTTACTCGATGAAACTCAGATATATAAATGATTCAACGGATTGAAAAGCCTCCTATCACATCCCGCGAGACACATCCACCAATGCCAGTAATACAATTAGTCAATGAGTCACTACATCGATTCACATAAGTGAAGACGTCACCGACACAAGCCGATTACGCCACCTGATGGTGATCGGAACAACTATGTCAGATATCGGAATGTGTGCGAGGATAGTGCGTGACGGAGATGAAAAATACATGCTGGGAAATATAAAGATTTATGAAAAGTAAATAAGCAAAAAGATTAACTATGGATGATAAAAGATAATGAAGCAAGTCTGTTTGAAAGGTAAGTAAACTATAAATTATAAATGAATGAAATGACTGAAACTGTAATGAAGTTTATGAAGTATAATGAATTGTAAATAAAGCTATGACCAGGTTAGGTTTAAAAGGTGTAAACATGCTTGACATGTGCACCAGTAGGTACACTAATTACACATAGTAAATGTTGGCAAAGATGTGTGCAGGAACAAGAACCTAGGGTATTCCTATCAGCGAGAGCCTATCACAATTAGATTTGTTGTGATTACGCACACGTCCAGTTGAAATTCATCTTAAGATACCTTTCGCGAGGCACTTCAACATGGTTTATGCTTTGTTTGTATCGTAAGTCAGGGAATGGATCTTCAGTGCGGCACCGCAAGCTCAGCTTTACTGGCACTCACGTTTAACATTCCCTGTTGTCTGGCAAGTAGAAAGTGCCAACAAAAGTGTCTGTCATTTTCAAAATATTTTTTTCTAAGCATAAATATTATTCTGTCTCAATTTCAGCATGCCTCAAATACCTTTTTTCAGTAGTCATAACATACCACTTGACACGTGTCTGGCACAGTTTTTGGGCCAACTAAAGTGTCTGGCTTTTATACTTTTTATTTCATTAAATACCTACTAAATTTGAAGGTATTAAAATTTCAAAATGCCTCAAGGATATTTTTTTGCAACAAAAATTTTGGAAATTAAAAAATTCACAGGTCGGCTAAGTGCCATGATCCTTCAGCCAGACGTTCGATTTTGTATTCAGACATTGCAAAAGAAGTGTTACACAAATTTTCACGGTGCCTCAAATACCTACTCTAAAATGTTTAACAGCTCTCGAACTAGTGTACACTATGACGCAAAAGTTTAGACAATGACGTCATTCAGCTTTAAAATGTAGAATTATGACGTCAGAATTACAAAAACCTGTAAATATATTCAAAAACTGATTTAAAATGCTATGTACAAAAGACAGTCGTTTTATTTGCTATAATACTAATTTTTTTCATAAAAATTCAAATGTGCTTGTCGCAAAAGTTTAGACACTATTCTAAATTTCTTTGAATATTCGCTGGCATATGCAAATTTAGAATCGATGATGTCACAAATTTGGAGTACTTAAGTTCTGCAAACGATTGCGCTTCATAGTCGACATGCCGAGAGCTAAAGAAATTCAAGTGAATGAGGTTTCAAGGATTTGGCAGTTGAAAGGTGAAGGGAAGAGCGTTTCTGAAATTTCTGCTATTATTAATAGGTCAAAAAAATCTATTTATCGAGTTTTATCGAGTGGTTCCGAATATAAAGCAAAATGTCGGTCTGGGAGGCCACGTGTGACAAATGTACGAGAGGATCGCCTGATACAAAGACTAGCGAGTACTCAACAAATGAGCGTACGTGGAGTTCAAAGCTCATCGGGACTCTCTGTATCAAAGGATACGATTCGTAGACGAATTTTGGAAAAAGGAACAATCGTTTATAGCAAAATGCAGAAGAAACCAGCTCTGAAACCACATCATAAGTTACAAAGACTTATGTGGGCTCGAAAGCATATGTCATATGGAGAGAAATGGCAGTCAGTCATATTTAGCGATGAAAAAAAGTGGAATCTGGATGGTCCAGATGGTTGTTTATCGTATTGGCATGACTTGCGGAAGGAACCTCGACGTTTTTTTAGTCGCAGACAAGGAGGGGGCTCGGTGATGGTTTGGGCAGCCTTTTGCTATAATGGACAAGTATCTCTGACCTTCACCAGTGGTCGTCAAACTTCACAGCATTATACACAGACATTAGAAGAAAACCTACTGCCATTTGCTGAGCTTCTAGGGGGTCCTCAGTGGGAATTTCAGCAAGACAATGCTTCAATTCACACTGCAAAACATTCAAAATCTTGGTTTAATTCCCATAATATAAGAGTTCTCGACTGGCCAGCATGTAGCCCAGATCTTAACCCTATAGAAAACCTTTGGAGCATCATGTGTCGCAAAGTTTATAGCAACGCTAGACAATACTCTTCTGAAAAGGAACTTAAGACATCTATTGAGAATGCATGGTACGATATCGATCCACAAACTATGCAAGATTTAGTTTCTTCCATGCAATCTCGTGTATATGACGTAATACATAAGCATGGATGCGCAACCAGGTTTTAAAAATTGTTTATTTCGATTTTATTTAATTTGTGTCTAAACTTTTGAGACAGCAGTTTATTTTTGTTACCCTTTAATTTATTGCAATATGCACAATTCCACTTTTCTTTGTTATAAATATTGTTTATATGTACAGCACATTAATTTCAAGCAGTGATTTGAAAATTGAATAAATATTTTTCAAAGTATGTAAGAATTTCTTCATTGTCTAAACTTTTGCGTCATAGTGTATGTGTAGTTCTGTGATGCAAGCAAACATTTCTGAAATCTATAGTGCCGCCATCTATGAAGAGAATTAAGAAGCTCTCTGAGAGATTTTCACAATTGACTAGCTTAATAATTTGGCAGGCTTAGCCAACCGCCAGCAAGAGCAACAGGAATTTAGGATCCGACAGTTAAGAAACAACCAGTGCAAAAAAGTTTTTCTTTTAACAAAATAAGTTTAACACATTTTATAACTCTTTTTTTTTCTTTCTTTCAAGAGGCAGCTTATTATGTAATGCTTCAATCAGTATTCATATAGCACAACACTTATATTCAACAGCAACTTCAAAATAAACACTTTTACACTACATCAAAGAGTCAAGAACTTGTCTTTTAAAAAGTGCTACATTTGTTGTTATGGTTTTATTGTTGTGGAAAATCTTGTCTCTTCTAATTCACCTTTCTCTATTTTTTCAGATTTAATAATCATAAATAGGTAAAATTATCTCATTTCTTTGGGATATCACAACCTCTTCATAATTAAAGTATTTGTCAAAATCGGCATAGCTGTCATAATGGTTCAGAAATTGTCTATGGTAGAAAAATTATCTCTCTTTTACATACCTTTAAGCTTCATTGGATCACGGCTTCATGCACTTGTGATGAGTGGGCCTACTGTAAATCCAATATATTGTATGTCATAGACATAGTTATTTTTTGTTTTTATGACTTTGTAAGGGCCTAAATATTTTGGGCCTGTACTTCAGGCCTGTATATTGTTATGTGCATTTGATGGCAACAACATCATTAAGTTCAAACTTGTTAGGTTTTTTCCATGGGTCATTCCATGTGAAATCAACCAATTTAAAGAAAAGTTGTTGCACCATAGTCACAGATTTTTTTTAAATTTTTATTACAGACAGATGTAGTAGTGAAAACATCAAATCTAAAATTTTAAGATAATTTGTGCAATATTGAGTGAGATATAGCCTTTTGAAAATTGATCATTTTTACCAAATGGCGGCCATCTTGGATGCTATCCCTATGTCTATAAATGTCCATAACTTGACAACTAATGACTCAAATTTTATATTTCTGGTACCAATTTAAAGCTATTTGTATAAAGAATGCATATATGATATTAAAACAATAGTAATTTTTTATTTTAATACTGTTTATTACATTCAAACTGAAAATATCACCCTCAAAAAATGACTTACTGTAATGGGCCATAAAAAAAAATGACACATCATAATTTTTTTTCAAACTTGCTAAGAACATTGCTCCTTATGTGTACTTTAAATAGAAAAAAAATTGGAGAGGTAAAATTTTTCGTTTAAAAAAAATAGCTTTTTACACATAGGATGTCACTTACTAAGCAGTGACTATCTTAAAACATGTAAATATCCCTGATTTAAGAAATAATGGCCAAAACTAAATATTTTTTAATCCCTGAATTAATGTAAAACTATAATGAAATATAATCTCATAAGTTTTTTGTAGGACCACCCTCCAATTGCTCCCTTCCCCCCCCCCCCCCCCAAAAAAAAAAGAAGTCATTGCTAAAAATGTATAATTGAAAAAATTTAACACTGAAGAAAATAAGAAAATAAATAAAGAATATAATGTATAATTGTGAAAAACCTTTAAATGCAATATATATAAATGAGATTTTACTGCATGTGTATATGTGGAATCTATTCAAAACGTTTTCCATGCAAGAATTTCAATTTTTATACCTAAATTTCTATTTCTTACTTTAAAAATTGCTCACTTAAAAAGTTTTACATTTGTCTGTGACTTTATAGAAAAATTCTGCTGTATGCATGTATTTACATCATTGCACATCATTGCATTTAAAGAACAACATGACTTAAAAATTGGATTGTCTAAGTTTTGCTCACTACGTCCAAGAGAATGTGTTACTGCTGGAAGCAAAGGTATTCATTCTGTCTGTGTGTGTGTATACCATCAAAATATTAAACTTATGCTTCATGCTATTCATATCAATGACTACATATCACTGCTAAAAAAACTTGTTTGTTGCATTGAATCTGAAGAATGCATGTTGCACAGGTGTGATAAATGTCCATCTCCTGAAATTTTAAAGAAAGATTTAATGGGTTTAGATGAATTGGAAATGAGTAATGATATTATTTATAAACAGTGGGTAAAGACTGATGGAGCAGAATTAAAAAAAGTGATTATGCCTGTTGATGAATTTGTTGATGATTTAATTACAAAACTCCTTGCTTTATGTTCACACCACTTTTTTGCAAAATCACAAAGTTTATATTTCAAGAAAACAAAGGATGAATTGAATACAGAAACTGCTATTATTTCAGCTGATTTTTCTGAAAACTATACTTGCATTGTGCAAGATGCTCTTCAAAATATCCATTGGCAAAAAGAACAGGTTACAGTTCACCCCTTTCTTGCTTATATAAGGGACAGTATCACTGATACTGTGAAATCTATTCCTCCTATGTGTGCAATAAGCGAGCATTTAGTTCATGACACTACTACATTTTGGGCTTTTCAAAAAGTAATTGTCAATTATTTAATTTCACAAATTCCACAGATTAAATACATAAAATATTTTAGTGATGGATCATCAGCCCAATACAAAAATTATAAAAATTTTATTAATCTCTGCCATCATGAAGAAGACCATGGTGTGAAAGCTGAATGGCATTTTTTTGCCTCTTGCCACGGAAAAGGAGCTTGTGATGGAATAGGCGGCACCATAAAACGCATGGCCACCAAAGCAAGTCTTCAGCGTCCATTCAAAGATGGTATCTTAAATGCATTTGATCTGTATACATTTGCAAAAGAATATGTTAAAGGAATTGAAAGTTTTTTTATAAAAAAATCTGAAATTGAAATTGCCAATAATCAGTTAGCAGATAGGTATGCAAAGGCAGATACAATCGTAGGAACAAGGGTTAATCACAGCTTTGTGCCAATAAATAAAGGCCAAATACTGGTTTCCAGGGTATCAGGCTCCTCAACAAATTTTATTGCTACTGTGAGATTTAGTGAAACCGACAAACCACAAACATTTAAAAGTGAACAATATGTTGCATGTGTATATGGTGTTAATTGGTGGATTGGTAAGATTTTAGATTACTGCGAGGAATTCAATGACTATAAAATTATGTTCATGCATCCTCATGGTCCTAGTTCATCATATTCATGGCCAAAATCTTCAGATGTTTGTTGGATTCCATATGAGCATATAATGAAAGTAGTGTCTACCCCAATGACTGCTACAGGAAGAACATATACTGTTGCTCCAGAGGAGCATACAGCAATTCAACTCTTATTCTTAAACTTCAAGACAGATTAAATCCTTGGTAATTTTCAACAACATATTATCAAGTTCCTTTCAACAATATATTATAAAGTTATATCCATGTAAGTATCCTGTTCTTATTTTATGTAAATATGTTTCATATAAGTTTTATCTAAGTCTTACTTTTATACATATTTGATGTTTTTGTTGTACATTTGTATCACACAAGATTTGTGTACTTATTTTGTCAAGATTTGTTCATTTAAATTGAAATTGGCAGTGAACTGAATAACTAATGTCAACTCAATCAACTCATTAATATTAATTTTTAATCTTTTATTTGAATTCAACTGATTTACAGCTAGTATTTCTGCCATATTTCAAAAAAATATGTTTTATGGCTCTTTTTCCTTCTAAATATTTTCCATTATGTATATTTTTTTGAGAATTATACATATTATCATTTTATATGAAATAAAAAGTATTGAAATGAAAATTTACTGTTATTTTAATATGTATGTGTTTTTAGTATAATTAACTGCTGATTGGTATTTCTAAATTGAATTATTTATATATTAATGCTCATACATTAATTCATATGCCAGAAAAAAATATTTTTAACCATTATTTGTTAAACCAAAGATACTTACGTGTTTTAAGATAGTCACTGTTAGGTAAATGACATCCTATGTGTAAAAAGCTATTTTTCTTTAATGAAAAATTTTACCTCTCCAATTTTTTTTCTGTTTAAAGTATACATATGGAGCAATGTTTTTAGCAAGTTTGAAAAAAATTTATGATGGGCTATTTTTTTTATGGCCCATTACAGTAAGCCAATTTTTGAGGGTGATATTTTCTGTTTAAATGTAATAAACAGTATTAAAATAAAAATTTACCATTGTTTTAATATCATATATGCATTCTTTATATAAATAGATTTAAATTGGTACCAGAAATATAAAATTTGAATCATTAGTTGTCAAGTTATGGACATTTATAGACATTGGGATAGCATCCAAGATGGCCGCCATTTGGTAAAAATGACCATTTTTTAAAAGGGTATATCTCAGTGAATATTGCGCAAATTAGTTTTAAATTTCTGATTTGAGGGTTTCACTACTATGTCTGTCTACAAAAAAAATTAAAAAAAAATCCGTGTCTATGCTGCAACACCCATTGGTTGAATTCGTGTGGAATGACCCCCATCTCAAATTATATGCTTTACAGTTCCCATTTAGAATATTTAAAATTTGTTTTTTGTCTTCTTTTCTTGAGCCACCACAATTATTAATAAAGTCAGATTATGTTTTACGTTCAAAAGGTGATTCTTAATGTTATTCTTTAGTTTCATTTTAGTCCCAAATAATAATTCAAAAGGGGTTGTATTGACGAACGGAATTATGACTGACGGAATGGACTACTGAAATGGATTTTGGTTGTGCTTTTAGGATTGTATAATGAAAATATTGGTACCGATGATAAAGTACTTTTGAATTCATTAAAAGCCTTCCCATTTACCAACTATGTACTTAATAAATTTTAAAAAAATGTTTATATTGTGCACACAATACAATCACTTAAGAAAAAGCTAATAAATAATAAAAGTACTAACCAATTAGAAAACATGATGCCACAAGTCCAAAAGGCATCAGCCAAAGAGAAATCATTTGAATGTCCATACATAGAAGAAAAAGTTTGAGCATCCACTGTAAAATAAGATTTTTTTAAAAATAGAGATCAGCTATTCTTTGCATCAAATCAACTATTTTTTCACGATATTATATACATATATATTAGGGTGGAGCGAAAAAAATTAATTTTTTAAAATCAAAAACGGGTAGGTGCCAAAAGTTGCCTTTATACTAGTACATCATCTGCGTGAAATATTATCGCTGAATAAAAATGGCTTGAGTCTGCGCTTTTGGTCCAAAAGTCGAAATTTTGGGTAAAATTTGACATTTTTTCAAAAAAATTAAAATTTTTTTATAGAGATGGTTATGATTTAAAAGTCTTATTTAAACCTTTATTATTAATGACTTAACATATTTAAACGATAAAACGATATCGTTGTTCTGTATGACTGGAACAAAACTGACAACTTTTGGTGAAAAAAAGACGTTGCCACTCTGTTGTGTCATACAACTAATTGTTGTTTAGAATACAGCTCTTACCTAGTTGCTTTCAAACTACCTAGGAGGTACCACGTGGAGGTGACTGCATTTCATGTCACAACAGTGCATAGCTCGAACCACCCTACCATCTGAACTCAATGTTTCATTTATACATTGAATTGTGATTCTTTATCAAAGACTGGCATGAGTTTTCTATTTATCAACCTGGTACATCTCTTCTTTGAATCCACAGACTTTGGATGCTGTTGCTGTGATCTCTTTTACGTATTTTACTACTGTTTGTGTAAGAGAAGACAAAGAGTGTAATTCAGTGCGGATGATATTAAAGTAATCTATTCAGCCGTCTATTATCTTCACCAAGATTGCACCCGATAAATGCATATTGATTAGAGGCTCTGTTACCACAACACTTTTCCAATGAATTAGATTTATATAATTATCCGCTTCAAGGTTGATTGTCGATATTTCAAATTTGCGTATGCCATCATTTACTCTCATCTTTCAACTATTATGTGCTGAGCAGCTAGCTGTTTAATATGATGGCAATCGTCAAAGAGCATTGAAATAAGAATTTCCTTTGCGTATGCAAAGCAACCATTGTCCTAAATAACCCTTTTTTAGTATTTGTTTTATTTCCGTTTTGTGTGTTGAGCAGCTAGCTGTTTAATATGATGGCAATCGTCAAAGAACATTGAAATAAGAATTTCCTTTGCGTATGCAAAGCAACCATTGTCCTAAATAACCCTTTTTTAGTATTTGTTTTATTTCCGTTTTGTGTGTTGTTTAGTGGCCGAGTAATTTTCCATGAGTTTTTAGATCCCTTCTTTAGCTGTGGATTACATTTGATTGTAAACTATACTGGGCCAAACTTGGATAACATAGTACTTTTTGAGTGAACGTAAAGACTCTGATGGGCAGTGAGTGCCCATCGAAGGCGGATAATTCTGTTAGTCGTTGTCATCCATTCTGCGAGGGACATGTTTAGAATTAACCATTACAATTGATCATATGCCACCTCCAAGTCCAGCGAATTTCCTCTGTATCATTTATTAGACAAGGTCGTTGGCCAAAATTATATTCTAACCCACAGGGATTCGCCGGACCAATAGGAAAAATCTTTATCCACGTGTTTATTCCCTTCTTATTTCAATTTTTGAAGCCATAGAGAGTAATTTTCAAA
This sequence comes from Maratus speciosus, assembly GCA_963932465.1. NCBI lineage: Eukaryota > Metazoa > Arthropoda > Arachnida > Araneae > Salticidae > Maratus > Maratus speciosus. The sequence goes on along the minus strand of OZ010794.1, from coordinate 286,776,619 downwards.
CGTTATTTCCTGAATCCATTCAGAGCGATTTTAGATTCAGCCTCGGAAAGTAATTTTATCAGTTTCGATGCAGTTAAATCACTGGGATTGAAAAAGGAATCAATAAACATTCCGATTAGCGGGATAAATAATTCTCTCATATGTCTGAAGTCAAAGGTCAAGACATGTTTATCTAATAAATCTGGCGAATTTCAACGAGCTGTTGAATTATTACTAATTCCAAAAATAACAGATGTTATGCCAGCAAGGAAATTAAACATACAACATTTAATCCCATCTAAAATATACTTAGCTGATTCACAGTTCTATATTCCAAACAAAATCGAAGTAATTTTGGGTGCTGAATATTTTTTTGATTTTCTCCTTCCGGAAAAAATTAATTTAGGCAATAATTTAACGTTGCAGTCCAGCATTTTCGGTTATCTTGTTTCAGGAATCATTTTCGATACGGAAATAAACAATACTGAAAGATATTGCTTCCTAACAAAAAATTTAGAAAATTTAAACAATACACTAAAGAGTTTTTGGGAGATCGAGGAAGTAAATGACGTGCAACCCTGTATAAGTGCAGAATTGGCTTATTGTAATGATCATTTTGATAAGACACATTTTAGAAATTCTAGTGGCAAATTTGGTGTAGAAATGCCTTTCAAACCAGAACTCTCTGAAACCTATTTAGGCAGTTCCAAACGCATTGCATCAAAAAGATTAAACTATCTTTGGCAACGTCTAGATCGCGATCCCACAATGAGATGAATCATATGCATGAAATAATAGAAGCTAATGATTTCGATCAAGGATATTACCTTCCCCATCACGGAGTTTTAAGACCGTCGAACGCCACAACGAAACTGCACATTGTTTTCGACGCTAATGCCAAAACAACGAATGGAAATTACCTTAATGATTTATTATGTAAGGGTGGAGTGCTGCAAGACGATCTCTTTTCTATTTTAATAAGATTTAGGAAACATATTTACGCATTCACTACAGACATCAAGCAGATGTTTAGGATGATAGAAATAAATCCCTCTCAATATGAATTTTTGAAAATTCTGTGGAAGGAAAACAAGGCTTCTCCCATACAAACTTTCCAACTTTCTACGGTTACATATGGGACAGCATGCGCCCCATTCTTAGCGACTAAAGTGTTACAACAACTCGCCTTGGATGAACAGCAAGATTTTTCCTTAGCTTCAAAAATTCTCTTGCAAGATTTTTATATGGATGATTGACTATCGGGATCCTCCAACTTAGAGGAATTTAATTTAGTTAAAGGTGAATTAACCCAACTTCTCTTAAGAGGGGGCATGCAACTACACAAGTGGTGCACTAATATAGCTCAATCTAGTGACAATCAATTATTTCCCTTTGATAGGAATTCCGAACAAATAACAGTTAAAACGCTGGGGATGTTGTGGAACAGTACCAGTGATGCATTTACATACAAGGTCAACATCAGCACTGTCAACAATTTTACAAAAAGAACAGTCCTTTTGCAAATTGCTCGAATTTATGATCCTCTTGGCCTCCTAGGGCCAGTAATTACCAAGGCAAAAATATTTATGCAACAATTGTGGCTACTTAAATTAGAGTGGAATGAAGCTTTACCTACGCATATCTCCAAGCAATGGGAAAATTTCCTGGCTTCTTTACCACATTTAGAATCCATTCAGGTACCAAGGTGCATTACAACGGAGCACGTCAATTCAGTGGTATTGAATGGATTCTCAGACGCTTCATCAAAGGCTTACGGTGCAGTCTTGTACGTTCAAACATCTAACTCTAGTGAAACTGTTACTCATCTTCTCTGCAGCAAAAGTCGTGTAGCACCAACAAAGATAATGACTGTGCCTCGTCTGGAATTATCTGCGTGTTTGCTTCTAGCTAAACTAACCTGCAAGGTCTTAGACTGTTTAAAGCTTCAGATTGATGATGTTCGATTGTTTTCAGATTCTACTATAGCGTTATCCTGGATAGAAACTGCTCCAAATCTATTAAAGACATTTGTAGGCAATCGCTTTATGCAAATCAAAGAGCTTTCAAAGAACTTTCATTGGTTTCATATCCCTTCTCAACACAACCCTGCTGATTTAACAAGTAGAGGACTGGATGTGAGAAACCTTGCCTCCAGTGAGCTGTGGTGGAGGGGTCCTCCACTTAAGTGTTCTTAATAACTGTTTAACAGAAACTTTTCCAAACATTAACTTTGAAAATGAACATTATTCCCAAGAACTCAAGACTGTGCGCAATATAACACTGTATATTAATTCTAATGATTTTTTTGATGATTTAATTAGCCTTACCAATAATTTTCAGAAATTAATTAGAGTAGTAGCTTATATTTATAGGTTTTCTTCAGCTTGTAAAAAACAAGGAATTACAGCAGGCCCCTTGTCAGTTGAAGAGCTCGAGAGAGCAGAAATGTGCATTATTAAAATTGCACAGGTAAGCTATTTCTCTAGTGAAATTTCTGCTCTGAAAAAGGGAAATATAGTAGATAGCTCAAGTAAGTTGAAATTCTTGAGTCCATTCTTAGACAATAACAACATTTTAAGGGTAGGAGGTAGACTCAAGAAATCAAATTTAAACTTCGATCACAAACACCCAATGGTTTTACCAGCAAACTGCCGCTTAACTAAATTGATATTTAAATCTTATCACAAGAGAAATTTTCATGTCGTACCTCAAGCTCTGCTGGATACTGTGTGTAAAAATATTGGCCACTTGGCGGCAGGAATATTGCACGTAAGGTTGTACATGAATGTGTACGATGCTTTAAATTTAAGCCCATACTGGCTAACCAAATGATGGGGGATCTTCCTCCCGAAAGAATAGTACCTAACTCCCCATTTTCAAATGTAGGTTTAGATCTTTGTGGTCCCTTCGAAATAAAATATAAGGGCCAAAGAAAGGGCATTTTTCAAAAAATCTACGTCGTTATATTTGTGTGTATGGTCATTAAGGCCGTACATTTAGAATTTGTCTCCGACTTAATGTCTGAATCTATAATAGCAACGTTAAAGAGATTCTTCTCGCGTCACGGTAAAAATTCGGTAATTTTTAGCGATAATGCTACTAATTTTGTCAGGGCTTCAGCAGAATTAAAGCGTTTGCACAAACTTGCAATAAGTAATGAAGTTTCAAATTTTTTGGCCTCAGAAGGCATTAATTGGAAATTTTCCCCTCCTAGAGCGCCCAACTTTGGTGGCCTTTGGGAGGCAGGAGTTAAGGCCTTCAAATACCATTTCAAAAGGGTAGTGGGCTCAACTCGCCTTACTCTACAGGAATTTCTAACGGTAATTACTCAGATCTAAGCAATACTAAATTCGCGACCACTTTCTCCATTACCTACGGATGCAAACGATCTTCAAGTTCTGACCCCAGGCCACTTTCTGAGAGGAAAACCGCTTAATTCAATTCCCGAACCTAATTTGCTTGAAGTAAAGGAAAATTTGCTAAATACATACTTGCCAACTAAATTTCGGTAAAACTCAGAAGATTTTGGACAAAAAATCAGAAGATTTTCGTGAAAAATCAGAAGAAATCAGAAGATTTTTTAAGTTTTATAACACTTTCAGTAAGGACTAAAAAACAACTGAATCCTTATAAATAAACAAATTTGAAAGAGAACCTCAAATAAAACATTCACTAATTTGCAATTACACAATATATATATTATGATAAAAAAAAAAACTTGAATATTAAAAATTACTTATTTTTTTTTTCCTTTTGAACATTCATAGATTTCCTACCTTTCACATTAAAAGACACTTAGAACTTCTGCCTCCTAACACCTATTTTTTTTTTTTTTTTTTTTTTTTTTTTGTGGGTGATGAGTGGAAAAAAATTCTGAAATTCACAGCAAATTTTCTGAAAAGTTATAGCAGAGGGGGGGGGATCCACTACCGACACTAGCTATGTGTTTTTTTCGCGGCCCTTTGATGAAATTCGCGATCTTTTGGTAAAATTTGTGGGTGTTTTCGCGATCTTTTGACAAAATGTGCCATTTTTTCGCGATCTTTTGACAAAATGTGCCATTTTTTCGCGATCTTTTGATGAAATGTGCCTTTTTTTCACAATCTTTTGAGGAAATTTGCCGTTTTTCCGCGATCTTTTGACGAAATTTGTGTTTTTTACGCGATTCTTTGACGAAATTGGCGATTTTTCTGCAAACGATAGACAAAATTTATTTTTTTCGGCGAACATTTGTCGAAATTCGCGATATTTTTTATATCCAAATTTTCGAATTGGTGAGATTTTTTTTCAATTTTCAGAAACGAATGCCTTACATATTCGGAAAATTTGGACCAGAATAACCCCTACGCGTTGTTTACGCTATCTTTTCACGAAATTCGCGTCTTTCCCGCGATCGTTCGGCGAAATTTGGGTTTTTTTCCGGCGATCAATCGGTGAAATTTGAATTTTTTTCCGCGATCTTCTGACGAAACACGCGTTTTTTCCGCGATCTCCTGACGAAACATGCATTTTTTCCGCGATTCTTTAACGGAATTCACGTTCTTACACGTTGTTTTTTACGGAAATAGCGTTTTTATGCGATCTTTTGACGGCACTTTTTTTACCCGATCTTTTAACGAAATTCGTGTTTTTTCGCAATCATTTCACGGAATTCTTGTTTTTACGCGCTCTTTTGGGGGGAATTCTTGTTTTTCATGCGATCTTCCGGCGACATTTGAGTCTTTCCCGCGAACATTCGGCAAAATTTCGGGGTTTCTCTGCGATCCTTTGACCAAACTCGCGTAAAAAGCATAAGAAAAGGCCGAAAATCTGAAGAAAATGACGAAAAGCGGAAGAAAATGCATTACGCGAGTAAAATCGGAAAACATGCCGATTTTTCGGAAGAATTCTGAAAAAATCGGAAGAGTTGGCAGCTATGTAAATAGATGGCAAAGAGTTCAAAAAATTGTCCAAGTTATCTGGAGGCGCTGGCAGAATAATTACTTAAATAATCTTCAACAAAGAAATAAATGGCTATTTAAAAGGCCAAATATTCTGCCAGGCATGTTAGTTTTGATTAAGGATTCCCAACTCCCCCTTTGCACCTGGTCTCTAGGTCGTATTACAAAGGTATTCCCAGGTGCAGATGGAATGGCTAGGGTTGCGGAATTACGCACCGCTAAAGGCATATTTAAACAACCTATAACTAAATTAAGTGTTTTACCAATTAGTGATAATTTGTCAAAAAACTGAACTTTAATTTAATTTTCTTATGTATTAGTGCTTATATGATTCTCATAACTTGTACTATTATATGTCTCTTTATTACTCATGTTGCATTTGTATTTTGAAATATGATATTTCAACGCCGGGCGGGATGTTCTGTACTTGTAATCTCATTGTAGCATCGCCCTTGGCGACGGAACACCACTCCCGCATCTATGCCTCTCATTGTAGCATCGCCCTTGGCGACGGAACACCACTCCCGCATCTGTGCCAATTAGCATCTATTCTTGTAACCCTTTTTTATGCAACCTAGTTCATGTATTTATTGCGTAGTTATTTTTTTGAAGAAAAACCAATCTCAAAATGGCAACAAGCCATTCTCTCAACTTTGTAGAAAATTTCAAATTCAAAATTGGCAACTAGCCATATTCTTTTTCTATCTTTGAAAAATAAAACTTTGTTTTTGTTAGTGAAATACAGTCCACTTAATTTTCTTAGTACACCTCCGTACAGGTCTATTTGTGACTTTAACAGGGTGTCTATTCTAACTCAGCCACAAATTTCCTTGACTTTTCCATACCAATAATATAAAACTTCCAAATATCGAACTTTTGATGAGTTATATGAAGAAATATTAAAAGCTGCAAAATATTTATATTTTGTATCAAGGTGTCTAGCACAGATCAGCAACAAATTTCCCTGGCCTTCCCAGGATTTCCATATTAATAATAATAATAAAAAAATTCAAGTATTGAGAATTGGTGATGCTAGATACAAAAAATCTTACAAGTTGTATAATAATTGCTTGATGCTCTTATATTTCTTAATGAGAATCTTTTTTTAATATGCTAAACCTTTTTCAGCTACACTTTTAGCACCAGGTTCCATTCAGAATGAAAGAAATTAAAAATATCAATCACAAAATACTTTGGCATATTTAAAAAAAAAAAAAAGAAAAATCATGCATTAAGCATAGATTATGAAACACTTTCCAACACTTCCTGAATGTTCTAACAAAACTTCGTTATTTAGGGAAATAAGATAAATAAGATAACTAAGTAAACATTATATAAAATGCATAAAACATTTGAAAAACTGATTTCAGTAGTTACCGTCCATAGCCCAATATGTATTCCAATTCTTTTGAACAACCCTGTATTTGATTTGTAGGTTGATATATATACTATATAATGGGAAAATTTAGTTTAGCAAGAAAATGCATAACAGGTTGAAATTCATCTTTCAGCAATTTATACTAATAGACAGAAACATACTTGAATACTTTTGTACAGCCCTGTAGTTTACCTAGTACCTTTATTACATGCCACAATTTAGCTAAAATTCAAACTAAAACACTCTTAAAACTACTGAAATTACATTTCCAGAAATCAAACTAAAACACTCTTAAAACTACTGAAATTACATTTCCAGAAATTATCACCCATAGACAGCCATGTATCCAACTCTTTGCGTGGCCCTGTATATCATTTTATCTATATTCTACAAATATTTCTTAGCCAACTAAATTCAGTTCAGCGTAAAAATGCATAACTCCTTTAAAACCCACCTTTAAGCAATTTATGCCAATACTCAGTGGCCTTTATAAATTCATTTCTGTAGCCCTGTATATGAGGTAAACATTTATACGCACTTTACAGTATGCATAAATATAGTGAAAAAAGCGCATATCATAATTAAAAATGCATTTCGAGCAATCATTACTAATATACAGTAATTCGGATACAATATAGTATCTGAAATCTTTTTAAATACACCGCAAACAATTCCCCCTATACCATTATGAACGGAATTCTTTTGTGTGGCCCTGTAAATGAACAATAACTATTCTTTGCACCGCATATTCAACCGAATGCATATTTTAGTGGACTTCATAAATGAATATCAATTTTACTTTGTTTGAAAGAGTGTAACACCATTAAAAATCACTTGAAACGATTTTTTCCCATTGGCCGTAATGTAACAGAAAACTTTTGACTGTCCCTGTAAGTGAACTAATGGCCGTTGAATTGCAAACATGAAATTGTCTAATATCCTCAGTAGAAACCAATGCTTAGCACGCTGACAGGAAACCTTGCCCAGAGTCACGTGATTTTATCTTGGCTGAAGAAAGGATCGGGAGATTCTCCCTCTATTGTATTTTTACTCTGAGGGCGTAGTAGACAAGGAATTGCATGAGAGGTTTAAATACTCTTTACAGTACTTAGGAAGAGCAAAGTTGGATTTTCTTGGTACCGTAGTTTCAAATCTTTAGCTTTATAATCAGAAAAAAATTTCTGAATTTTATTCAGAAGTTTAAAATTTCTCTGACTTTTCACAGAAATGGTAAATTTCCATGACTTTCCCAGCCCATAAAAGTTTCCCTGACTTTTCCAGGTTATCCCAAGTAGCTAGACCCCTGCTTTAAATTGTTTTTGTTTGGTTAGATATAAATTTGTCTATACTTTCAAAAAACATTTTTAGCCAATAATTATGAAATAGAGTTCTGCTTTGTGGAATTTTCCCTTTCGATTCAGGTGGGGGGGGGGAAGAAAGCTGAGAAAAATGAGTGGCCAAAAGAGATAACTTGGAGTAGATTTGTCACAAAAACACATTTTCTATAACAAGTACAGGAACAGACAGATATATTTTTTACAGATTTTTTACAAAAATAATGGTGCTTTTTGTACCTTTGTTATTGCAAATTGTTATTATATAGCAAAACTAGGGGGCTCAGCCCCCTACGAGCTACGCTCGCCAACCCCCGTTCAGACACTGCAGTCTCTAAAAGCACGCTAATTTGATTGGCTTTATAAAGATTTTGAAAGATTGAATTACAATTTAAAAAACAGTGGCGATCTGCCTATAAATGAGTTTCTATTCATTTCTCTTTGATTAGGGAATTTTAAGGAAAAAATCAGCTGCTGTTAAAAGATACAATGGCTGTTGTCGTCTTTGATTAAATAAAATCAATTAAACATTTCAAAATAAGCTAATATAATAAGGAAACTGCATCAAAATGCAAATATATTTTACAAATACCAATGCATTTTTTTGACAGAAACGACACAGAAGGTTAACGAATCTTAACTAAACCATTTAAGCAATTTCTTTATTTTCTGCTTCACAGATTTTTCTCTTTCAGATCATATTTTTTGTTGATGACACTTCATTTTCAGCTTGTAATCTTTTTTTATTTTTATTAAATTACTAAATAATTGCTCGAAAGCAGTCTAAACACGTTCAATAAAATTAATATTAATCTTAGTAATATAATCTTAGTAATATAATCTTAAAATATCAAATTAATGTCTCGTGCAATTTTTTAATTTAAACTGTTTTGCAATATTACTTTTTGTTCATTTTACGTAATAAGTGTAATGTGACGTAATTTCTCCTATTTAAGACTTCTAACACATGTTAATGATTTTATTATTTTACAATATTCTTTCTCTTTTAAAATTCACGTGTAAATATAGTTTTTATGAAGTAATTTTCAATAAGTTCCTGCTTTTCATACGTAATTATTTAATTCTAATTTGAAAGTTTTTTTCTGTTAATAATAGTCACGTGTAAATAAATTTTTAATTTGAAGCAAGCATTATTATTTGCGCTGTTTATACAATTGACAACAGTTTAAATTAATACCATTTTCTAAAATAAGTAAAAAATACTTCTTGAAATGCTGAAAATTTGAATTTAAAATAGAAATAAATCCTCAAAAAATGAGTCAAATTAAAAAAGTGAATGCAGTCTGCACACCGGAAAATTCTAACGTATAAAATGATCTAAAAATGAATTAATTCCCATGTATAGCTTTTGTTCCTATAAAACTTTTTTAATGGAACGATTTTGTCCAACTTTAGCATTAAATATCTCTTAAAATAATTATTCAATTTGAAAACTGTCTGTATCATCGTGTTTATCAAACATTTCTCTATAATACCGACGATTTTCATATTTTTGCATGCAATATTTTTCTTAATATTAACGGAGAAAGACCTCCGGTCACAAAAAAATTCAAAACCGGTGGCGGCTGTGACAGAGTAAGTTACTTTTTTTTAGAATAGAGAGATATTCAACTCTATTTGGCATGAATTATAATAAGTAACACAGATTTAGGAGCACAGGACATGCTTAAGTATATTTTACAATAAAATCAAACCCATTCTTAGAAATCAACACACAATTTAAAATTTACAAAAATAAAGTAAAATATTACTTACAGCTCATCAATTCCTCAGTTTCTAAAATTCTTTCAGCACCTGGCTCACTTAAGTCTTGATACACATACACATGTTTGAAGTCGATGTTATGTGCATTTCTTGCTTTGTCCTGACAAATACAAAGATATATATACATATATATTTGATACTTTATGTGAAAAGCTGTCTATAATAAGGAAATTATAAAAATAAATTTTAATGATGCTAAGGCTCTTCATCAATCAAATTTCAAATTCAAATTTTTTAGACATTTCTGGTATCAGGTCATTTATTTGTGTTGTTTCAGAAGCAGTTTGTTGTGTAAGTTTCAATTTTCTTTCTTTTTCTTATTTAAATATTTATGATAACTCATCTAAGCCACCTTAACATGGCTCAACATTTCTTTCGCAGAGCTATTGCGTATTTGGCAATAAATTTGTATAACTAAAACATCTTTATGTTAAATATATGAATTTATCAAAAATGCTACTTGCAAGTGAAAAATCTGAACTTTTTCGCAGACGGACCTTAGAACTCGGGAGAATCTTGACACATACACATTAAAAAAATCCCCGATTTTTCCAGATTTGAGAAAAAAATTGTAACTTTCCCTGACTTTTTGAGCACTTGTCATTTTTCCTAACAAGTCCCTGTTTTCCCAGTCATGTAGGAACCCTGCTTTCCATTAAAAAAATAACTATCACTAAACTATAAGATTTAACACCAAAACTGCATGATCAAAGCATCACATTTACTCAACGCCAGAAGCACATGCTTATTATGTCATTAAATGATTTTTAATTTGACGTTCATCTGTATTTTTAATTATGTTTCACTGATTTATTAGTTTTTTTGTTAATTAAAATAAAAATTATTTCCTTAAATGGTGATGCCATGATATTAAAAGACAAAAAACATTGAAAAAATGTTGTAATGAATAGTTATGTACAATAAATCAGTTCCAACTGGTGTCACAAACATGTTTATCAGGAAAAAATTACAAATTTGTCAAGAGGGCCATGGAGACTATAAATGCCAATATCTCTGGAAATTTCAGAGATGCAAATTTTGCCAATTGGTCACAGGGAAAGATTGCTAATTTCAACAATCACAAGTGAAAAGAAAAATAATGAATTTTGTCAATTGCTCGATCAGGAAAAAAGAAACTTTTACTCCTTGTGAACCTTCAATGTTTATTAGAAACTTGTTTTAATTTCTTACATAAAGAATTTTATTAAGGAGATGATTCTTCTACCTTAAAATCGTTACAGGTTAGTTGAAGAAGAGAAATGACGTCATGTTCCAGAAAAGCGAGAACAAGCATGTTTCTGCCCCATGATAATTTGTCTCAAAGACTGCAGCAATTTTAATGTAGTCTTGTTTTTTCTCTCTTAAATATAGCATATGTTAATCGGGTAGGAAAATTGTGAAAGTTCAAAAAGGCACTTTTCAGAGCCAAATTTTTTAGATTACATGTTTTATAGTGATATGTTACGTGACATATAAATTTAATTACTTTTTCGTGCACCACGTGGAAGTGAAGTTTTTCTAATCACGATGTTATGTTTAGAAAAAGTAATATGACAGACCTGCCAATCTTTGAAAATGAGAAATCGTAGCACACAAAATTTAAATTAATCTGCAGGTTGGTTGGTTGTTTTTTCGTGTTACACAGCCATCTTTTGACATTCGTAAAAGGAATAAGGTTTCAGTCTTTCAACTCAATATAGTAAATTTTTATACCATTTTTAAGAGTTTCTTTCGTTTCGCAGCGTTTTTTTTTTTTTTTTTTTTTTTTTTTAGATTTGTAAAAAGGAGCCTGGTTTGAATTTTGAAATTCCTGATTTTTTTCCTGCGATCATTTCAGGATATACATAATTTTTCCACAATCGTAATTCACATTTTTCTATCACGATTCTTTGTTGAAATCCACACTTTTTACCATGAACTTTTGACGAAATTCGCATTTTTTACCACGATCCTTTGTCGAATTTTGATTTTTTCCCGCGATCCTTTTGACGAAATTAGTGTTTTCTTTCTGCGATCTTTCGGTGAAAATTTGCGTTTTCTTACTGATCTTTTGATAAAATTTGCATTTTCTTACTGATCTTTTGAAGAAATTCCGTGTTTTCTTTCTGCGATATTTTGACAAAATTCACGTTTTTACCACGATCCTTTGACGAAATTTTTTTCTTCTGCGACCAATTGACGAAATTGATTTTTTTTTTTTTTTATTAGGCTATTTGTCGAAATTCGCGGTAGTTTATCGCAAATCGTGTGATTTTGCACACTATTTCAAACCTTGCCCCTCAAAGACCCCTTCCCCCCTCCTTTCCAGAAATCCTTAAAATGGCACCTCGTTTCTAAGGAAGCGAATTCCTGTATAAATATTTACAGAAACACGAATCACTCGTGGTTAATATACATAAAGAGAGTGTTTTATGTTAAGAAGTTTGTTTTGCAGCCCAGATTTTTTTTTCCATGAGCATTTATTAATGTCCGAATTTTCAGACTAATGGCCAATTTTTTAAAACTTTCGGCAATGAATACTTTGAAATTTTGGAAACTTCGCAACAGCACCACTCCTGAAAAATATGCTGTGCAGGATAAAAATCGCAATTAGAAACAAAAAATGCGTTGGCGTTTTTTGCAAAAAATTGTAGTTTAAGACCGATTTTCGTAGCATCGTAGTTTATAGGTCCAAATCGTAGCAACTACGATTTTTTCGTAGCAGTTGGCAGGTCTGTATGTACCATGTGTCCGTGTGAGACGAGACTACATTGATTAAAAAAAACTTTAAAACTCACTATGCTAGACGTCATCCAGGTGAAGAAATTAATTGGAAATCTAGCATTACAAAAGACGGTAATTTTTTTTTTTCCTGATATCGCACTCAAGCAAGAAGATTGTGCAAATCAAAAGACTTTGAAAGAAAAAATTATCCATAATAACACAATTTTAGCTAAACGCCCAGACTGGATGTTTCTGCAGAAAAGCCTACTATCGACTACAATAGAGATAATATCCCTTCGACATCAGCAGATCTGCAAGCTGTTTTACTTGCAATAAAAGGTAAGAAAATTAATGATTCTTTATTTTTTATTCATACTTAATATATATACAGTGAAACCTCCCTGTGCAACTACCTCTCTAAACGGCCATTTTTTCATGGAACGAAATTTATCCCCATAGGCTCAATACTAATTTTACCTCCATTCAGAGACCATCCCAGATGAACTCCCTCCATAAGCGACTAATTTCTTTGAAGAAAATTCTGTTTTTTCTTGGTCGCTTGAAGAAGGTTTTATTAGAAAAATAATTCCGGAGAGCGCATTATTCATCAAACTTCTAAACTAATTTTGGATTTTTTTATCCCAGTAACTTTTAAATGTTTAAACCCCTTTGTGCCTGTTTTTAGGCAATGAATTTAACTCTTATGACAAATTAAGAATGGCAGTCAATAAACTCCCCCGCCCTATTCTGTCAGGGAACTCTCAAAGAAATAGATAAATTAATGAAATCGTCATTATTTGTTCCCATCCAAAAAAAATTGCATTTATTTACTGAACTTTGAAAAGGACTGGGAAATAAAAATTATAAAAGATAAAACCATAAAATAAAAGCAAACGTCAATGTATTCATTTTTTTAAAATTTTGCAGTAATTAACTTATGTAATTAACTTTTATTTTGATACCTAAATTTTTACATTTTTTTCCTAATGTGAAAAATAAATTTTAGTAATTGTTACCTTTTTTCAACAATTAAAATCTAGATTTAAACATGATCTCCATTAAGAGACCACCTCTCGGAGCGACCAATTTTTATTGGAATGAAACGTGGTCACTTTAGGGAGGTTTTACTGTATATATAACATTCTGTGAAGGGAGCTATACACGATTGATTTTAACCAACAACTTAAAAAATACATGAAAAATTTGAAGCATTAAAACTTGAGATTGACCGAAAATTTGATTTTGTTTTTGGCCCAAAATCTGAATTTCATCGGAAAATGAAGATTCTTCTTTAAAAATAAAGATTGTAAATATGGAAAAAAAATCATTCATTATCAATGGAAAGCTTATCTAATTAGAGTCTGAGTTCTTCAATCTAAATAAACAAACCACAAGTCGCTATCAGCTTTTTTTTCTAGCAAGGAAAAGAAGGGTTTTGCTTTAGGTTCTTTTTCTTTTAATGATTATTTCTGTTTGCTGCTTAAGATTTTTTTTTTTTTTTTTGTCAACAACGCAAAACTTTGATGAAATTCACGGAATCTTTTTTACAGTTAAAGAAATTAAATTTGCAGGTATGACTATTGAATGCTAAATAATATACAAGTAAAAGAGGTAATATATACAAGGAAAGAAACTTACAGTGCCAAATAAAACAACACCAGTCAAATCTCTGTTACTTGAAATGATTTTATTTGTTAACGTGCTTCTAGCACACTGAAATATTAAAGGAAAATTAATGCAAATCATATAATTTCTAAATTATTAAATTAATATAAAATAAATAAGTAAATAATATGTGTTGCTCAATCTTACTTTTAAACACAGCTGAAAAGGAGTTTCCTCTGACTCTTCTTGCTTTTCAAACATTGAAGATGAGGCATCAATCAAAAATATAACAGCATCACGTCCAAAAGTAAATCCTTTCTGTAAAAAAAATAATTAATTAATTTAAAATAAATTTCATATAATTTGCAGAATGAACATTACATTTACAAAACTACATGTATATATAAAAATATACATACATTTAGAGCTGGATGATATCAGACATTTAATATAGCAATATATCAAAGAGTTAATATTGATATTGGTGACATATCACGATAACTACCTTAAAGTTTGTGAGAACAGGAAAAATGTTGAATTTCGAAAGATAAATGGCAGGTAGCAGCAATTTATGCACAAACAGATGTAGAAAGCAATGAATCAATATTTTATACCAATTTACTCACATAGCATCCTTGAAATATATATATATAAAAAAAAATATATATATATATCTTAGAAATAGGAACCAATGTTCAATATATATTTGCACTTATACCATTGCTTGCAGTACTTTTTTTTTTTTTTAATAGTATGCTCCCCATTCTTCCTATTTTATACATTAGTCATTAATAATATTTTAACTATTTAATTTCCTCATGTATAACTGAGAATATTATGAAAAATAAATTAAAATAAAATATTATTAAGGACTTGCGTATTTTAATACTATTAAAATAAGTGAAAAGAAAAAGCAAAAACTGAAATAGATTTAATGTCACATATCATGCTAATATAATTGGTTTATAAGATGGCAGATACAGCATAAATGTTGTTTCTCAATCTTTTTCTAAGGCATCAATGCACCCTTAATATAAAGGAATAAATAAATAAAAATAAACAATTTCACTGTATGTATTTATACCTTCCTATCTATTTACTACATGAATAGAACATTGAAACCTTTTTTGAAATATCAGTCTTCAAATCACATTTGAAAATAGTTTTACACTAATTAAAATTTAGTTTTTTTTTATAAATATTCATAAGCTTAAATTTCAAGACAGGGTATAATAAATTCACTTTGGAAACCTTTATTTTACAGATAATAGTACAGAGAAGATAAAGATAATATGAATTATCATTGAGTGTAGCATAGATGTTAGTAGCCAGGAAGCTCAGCTCAAAAGGAACCAATGAACGGACAGAGAGGCTCCGCCAATGTAACGAAAAAAAAACAGAAAGAGAAACTGTACCATTAGCGGACTCTGACTGGTTGCTCTAGAGCAGGGCTTTTCAGCTGCTAAGGTATAATAAGTAATACTACAGGCTCCACAATAATCAGCACATGTTATTGCAATATATCAATGCCTTGATATTTTGCAATATGTCTAGACAAATAATAGCGGCAGAATTAATCCTTTCGAGGGCGGTGGTCCTTAAAAAAGGACACCTAATTTTAATTCTAAAACTAATCATCGGCACCAAGAATATTTAATTAAAATTTTTCTGTTATAATGTAAGTGAAAATAAGCAAGTTCATATTTTCTAATAACTTCGTTTATAAATTCTAGTGGCAGTCAATTATTTCATCAGTTTATAAGCAGAATTACTCTGCGGCGGAAAGAGTTAAAACACAGCTGATAACAACATTCATTGTTTAGTAATGGCAATGAAAAATGAATGGACAATGTGGAATAGATCTTTCAGAAAACAGGTCAAAGTTGGCATTTTGAACCGAATTTCCATGCAAAAGAAAAATAACTACTCAAGAAAGGTTAAATACATCTTTGCACGTGATCAAAATTGCTTATAACTCAATAGGTAATTTATTTATCAAAAATGGGAAACACAGTTCAATTCCAAATCGCTTCCAATTAGGCCTTCCAATTTTATATCTTTCTGTTAAAAAATGAATTTGTAAATGTGTCAAAGCATTTTGGGCTTGTTGAGTAGAGCAGTTGAGAACAGCCTTCCAAAGATAATCTCCCCAATCAAAAAAATTTTCTTTTGCAGCTTGACTGAAATCTTAAAGGTCATTTTATGCTATTAATTGTAAATAATCTGCGTTTTCTCAAAGGAAAATATTTTATTCAAAATATTGAATATTTTAAATCTGTTTTATCTTTGCTATATTCACATCTTTTAAATTTTATCTTTACAGCTTCAGATATGTTCATCAACACATGCAATTTGCATTCTACATGCATACAATTATAACCTAGACTCACTATGTCTCACGGTGCCTGCTGGTCTGAGACTGTTAAAAGTAGAAATTATTTATATCCAATAATTTGAAACACTTAAATTACAAAAATGAAAAAATATTATATTAGATCTTTCAAAGATCATTATTAGTTCTATCAAAAACCATCAAACCGTGGTTTAAAACAAATGTTTTTTTTTTTTTTTTTTTTTTTTTTTTTTTTTTTTTTTAAAACCATGCTGGTTTTTTTTCATGTGGTTTTTTTTTCTCTTTCTCCCTAATGTTTTCCTTTATTTTACACATTATTGAAAAATTCAAAATCCAAGTTATGCAGAAGCTACAAGCAAAGATTTAGAAAAATGATGAATTAATAAATTTGTAAAGGTGAGAAACATTTTTAATCAATCAAACTTTACTTATAAGCTTTAAATCTACATAGTTCTACATCAATCTAACCAATTTTTTTTTTAATTAGCTGGGAAGAAAAAACAAGTAGTTAGTTATTTTTCTTCTTCTTTTTTTAAGCCTTTTATTTTTTTAAATAGCCAAAATGGCAGATTTAAGCTAAAAATACACTTTTACTGTACTTAGATTGCTTGATTAGTTAAGATTTACTAAGAATTACATATGCCTCAAAGCCTCAATGATGACATAATCATAAGTAATTCTCTCCATTAGTTACTTTTTGTTCTGTATGCTAATGAATGATTGGCTGTGAGTTTTCTTTGCTGTATCATGGCTATTGGGTTTAGTAAGCCTTTGTTTTTCTTGCATTCCTACACTGGGATTGGGGTTTTGCATTATGATTTTATTCTGTTACCAGCAGAATTGGCACAGTTTAAATCAATTGGTTAACCAACTGGTTTTTTAGAAAAGATCTAATATAATATTTTCTCATTTTTGTAATTTAAGTGTTTCAAATTATTGGATATAAATAATTTCTACTTTTAACAGTCTCAGCCCAGCAGGCACCGCGAGACATAGTGAGTCTAGGTTATAATTGTATGCATGTAGAATGCAAATTGTATGTGTTGATGAACATATCTGAAGCTCTAAAGATAAAATTTAAAACATGTGAATATAGCAAAGATAAAACAGATTAAAAATATTCAATATTTTGAATAAAATATTTTCCTTTGAGAAAACACAGATTATTTACAATTAATAACATAAAATGACCTTTAAGATTTCAGTCAAGCTGCAAAAGAAAATTTTCTTGATTGGGGAGATTATCTTTGGAAGGCTGTTCTCAACTGCTCTACTCAACAAGCCCAAAATGCTTTGACACATTTACAAATTCATTTTTTAACAGAAAGATATAAAATTGGAAGGCCTGAGTGGAAGTGATTTAGAATGGAACTGTGTTTCCCATTTTTGATAAATAAATTACCGATTGAGTTATAAGCAATTTTGATCATGTGCAAAGATATTTTTAACCTTCCTTGAGTAATTATTTTTCTTTAGCATGGAAATTCGGTTCAAAACGACAACTTTGATCTATTTTCTGAAAAATCTATTGCATTTGTAAAAAAAAAAATGGAAAACATAGTTTCATCACATAGTTTCTGAACAACAGCATCTGCTAGTTTCATGCATTTCCGAACAAAAATAAATTAAAACTTATGTCATAAAGTTGCCCTTTCGGATTTGAGAACAGCCTTAAGAATAAAAAAGAAACTCAAGATATGAAGTCGAATAAGAGGATATTGAAAAATTGGGTGCTAGCGAAGCACCTGTTTACTTTTAACTAAAATATGCAATAAGATATATTTAAATTGTCTATTGCATAATCGAATCCACTATTTAGATCTGACAAAAAAATGGGTAAAAATCGAGATAAGGTTTGTGTGAGACATAACAAAAAAAAGTCTCATAAAAATGCCTAAAAATATATTATTAATTTTTAGTTTAGATATTTAAAAGTAATACGTATTATAAAATAGCTTAGAAAAAAATCCTGTGTATTAAGTCTGATGGCTGTTTAAATGTTTTAATGGCTGACAACTTTTATAAATCTACTTTCCATTTTAAGATCAATGTTTTCAGAAGTCTAAAAAACTGGTAAATAGGTATTTCTGTTTATTTTACCAGGAATTCCTTTAAAAAGCTTTACTTTCAATAAAAGATAATAATTGTTCATGTAGAAAAAGAAAAATCAGATATCTCAGATTGCAAATATTTCAAAGAAATTATTTTGAATAGCCATGGGAAAGTATATTATATTTATAAAACTACACCATAATTTTATTTATAGTACTAGTAATCAAAAGATTCTTTATTAATCAAGGTATCAATGTTTCACTATGTAGAGCATTTTATTCATGGAACATAAGACATAGCTTTTACTAAAAATGGTTACAATTTAAATGATTTCAATTTTTTACATAATTGAATGTAATTATTTAATTTAAATTGTTTTTAAATGAAGTTATATTACTTATATATCCAACAATGTTTATTTTTATCAATAAATATGCATGTATATGTAATAGGAATATATATTTTTAAAAACCTGGTTTAAACCAAAAAAAACGGGTTTTTTGGTTTTTTTGAAGAAAAAAAACCCAGTTTTTTACCAACCCTGATACATATATTATAACTCAGTGCTTAATTTGCACCAAAGCTTGAAGTACGGCTTTGGTACTTTTTTTTTTTTTTACAGAATATGTTAGATGGAGCCCATCGAAGCTTATTAATATTGCATGCCAAAGTCCACCGGAACTCTACTTATGCTGTATTTTGCTTATTCATTAAAATAATAATAAAAAAAATATATGGCAAGTAAGATTTTTCTGAAAATTACCCCACACCTGACTATAAATGTCTTTGCTATCTGTTAAATTTATTAGATTTTATTCTGTGCTAGCTTCTGGATCAAATACTATAGAAGAATCTACATCAGAAAAGAAGAAAAAAAAATTCCAATTTTCTTTAGGACTTAATAGTAATACTCAACAAAGAAATATGATTCCAATTTCTCATACTCAACAAGGAAATATGATTCCAATTTCTCAAAGTTTTTACCTTTAGTTCATCTTCTGTTGAGAAATCAGCAAAATTTGGTAACCAAAATTTTTGTTCTTTTATACCTTTTTCATCACTCTAAAAGCAATTCAAGAGTCCAGTGCAAAAAACAGACAGCTCCATTTTCACAAATTTGTCAGAATACAATAAAAGCTGCCTCCTTGCACCAAATTAATTAAAGGGGAGATAAATATATCTCATATAGCATTCTAAAAAATTGCAGAGTTGCATCATTGTTAAGCAGGGAACCCACATGCGGAAAAATACGACGGAATTGGACAGCGGAACGGCAAATTGACCCCCATATTTGCCGCGTACAAATGCGAAAACGAAGTGGAATTGTAGTTAAACATGTTTTAACTTTTTCTGTTTTTCGCGACGGCATCTGTAGAAATCAAACTATGTAGGTTTGTCACAGACATGCGCAGTAGTTGACGCGGAAGCGCCAGTAAAAAACACAAGTGCGATTCTCATTTCCAAGTCAGAAATTTGGCGTAGCGGAAAATTTGCCGCTGCAGATTTCCGTCTATATTTTTCCGCATGTGGGTCCCCTGCTTTATAGTAGGTGCAGATTCCCAAAATTTTTAAGGAGACAGTGGCTCCTAAAACAAATAATCCAGTGGCCATATTGTGAAAGAAATGTATAAAAGCAATAGTGTCTATATGGGGGAAAATTCAGAAATTCAAAGTGAAAAATAATCTACACATGTACAAAAGAAACACAGACTAATTACATCAAATGTGTATATTTCATTTAATCACATAATTCTTTTAATTTGGATCTAAATTAAGTATAATATAAATCCTAAGCTATATACAGTCAGAAGATAAAGTTGGGCAAGATAGAGGTTTAAAAAAAATATCAATAAGAATAAGCTAAGCGATCATGGTAGTGGGGAATATTAGGAAAACAATATTTCTTATTTTCATTTAATCATACGAGAGTACATATTTTAAAAAAAGTGTGAATGTGTGAGATTATTTTGCACTATAAAAATCAAAATACAATTCAAATATTTGTTTTTCAAAAACAAACACACAAGAAAAATTATCTTTAAAAAAAATATCTTATCAGACTATTACAGGGGTGATTTTTATTCTATTCAAGCTGTTTAAAGAATAAAAAACATGCTTTACTGCCCCCCCTTTTTTTTTTTTAACTTCTACACATTTTTCCCAACATTCATCATGTAATCAGGAAAATTTTGTAAGTTAATCTGTTCAAGTATAATTTTCGAAAATAAAATCGGTTCAGATTAACCGGAATTTCGGTGTTCTACTGTATTTCATAAAGGTACAACTATTCTAATGAGGTTGAAAAGTGCAAACAAAGTAGCGAAAAAATAAAATAAAAATAAAAGCATTCTTTATTATTTATACTTACAATATAGGCATTTTCATCATCATCTTCATCAGGAATAGGATCTTCCCATGTAGGATTCATTGGGAGTTAGGATGCCGATTCTGCAAAATTTAAAATAATAATCTGTTAAAATATAACAAATAGTGCAAAATGGATTTTGAATTTCAACATTATTAATATTAAAGTTTTAAATACTTTTATATAATTTTAAAAACAGGTTCATCATTAAATCATACACTTTATATGATGATTTTTTATAAATCAACAATGTAGCTTTAAAATTATACAACCAGGGGTTGATCCAGGCAAAATTTGAGGCCTATTTAAGGCCCCTTCACAAAAATCCATTTAATAAAACAGGCCCCTTTGCAAAGTTCTATTCCATAAAAGCATACTCTTCATTAATTATTTTTTATATTGTTAGGTTTTAAAATGTGTAAATTCTAAATTGCAAAGAAAACAAACTCACCAGAAAGTAAAGCTTTAGCAGAAGGACTTTAATAAATTTCAGTAACAGCAGTTCATATTTCGTTACAAACAAAATGTTATTTTTCATAAAAATAAAATAAATTTCACAAAAATACAATAAATTTCATGAAAAGAGCTCTTACTTTTCACAATATGGGCCCCAAGAAAAAATCCCTGCATCGATCCGTGACAACAGTGATTTTACATAAACTACATTTCTCTTTGCCATGGTATGTACAGAGTTCTTAAAGTTAACGATATGCCTCACTTATGAGGTAAATTATTTTAGAATATTTTAATATGAATATTTAATCGTACATATTTTTAATGTTAAATGTAGAATGATGTCTTAACTCAGGGTATAAAATTTCAGTTGAAAAGGTACTTGCCAGACTAAAATTTTTGTTTGTCACTATTTTATATTCATTCAGACAACAATGTTAGTCACTACACCTGCACAGAAAATGAACTATTTATGACTAACTGGATTTAAATTGACCATTGTTAGAAGAAGCTGTCTGTTAAATCCAGAATATTTTACATTCGTGAAAAATATGAACAATTTTTTAAATGTTAAAAGATGCAGTATGAAGAACTTTCTGGTGACTGAAATCAAAGAAGAATGTAGAAATAAAATCAAAACATAGTTACTGCAATAGAAAAAAAATATATATATTAACTCAAAATAAGGTTGCCATAAAGTTTCAATGGTTACAGAAATTGTCACATAACACTAAAAATTCAGTTAAACTTACACTATGTGCAAAATTACTTAAAAGATGACACAGTATTTAAAAATGTTAAATTATTTTAATATCTTAGAACTTTCAACTATAAAAAACATAGTCTTCTTCAGAGGAATATAAGAAATACAACAGTTATTGACGCCCAATTTTCAAAATCCACGTAGATGGTGAAGAAAGGAGTGAAAGTGGAAGTTAATTTATTGATTCGGAAACATTGGGAAAATAAAACATGGATATAGGGAAGTGGAAAATTACTTGTTTTAACATTCTTTAAGTAAACTGAGCCAAATTCTGGGTATGTTGTAGGATAAAATGTCATTACAAACAGTATTTTCTTTAGTAATAATTTCTATTGATTCGTGGATAATTAAATCATGATAATTCTTTGAGGGATATATAATTTTTGCGTCTTCGAAATTAACTTGTATAATCTGCTTCTGGTTAAGTCTTGATAGGGCTGTTGTAGGTCGGTTATACTTTAAATCTCTCAAGGTGTTCTTTAATATGAACTTTAAGTTTATGCGAAGTCATGCCTATGTATTCGAGATAAATATCTTCAGTTTTCAGTGGAATTGCATATACCCCAGAAACTTCATCCCTTGGGATCGGGTCCATTTTGGCACTAATCAGATCTTTCAGTTTTGCAGGGGGAGTGGTGACCAAGTTTACGCCAAAGCAAAAAAGTGCATGTCTGAGTTTTTCGAAAAGTCCTGGTATGTACTTCATTTTGCAATATCTCATATTACTCCGTGGAGTTTTTTGTATTTTCATATGGTTCTTCTGTGAGTTGATTAGCTTATCAATAATGCGTATTGGGAAACCATTCTCAACTGCAATGTTTCTAATGGTATTTAATTCATTTTCAAGGTGATTAATAGAGCAAACACTAAACGCTCGTCTTATATAAAAGTTCAACGGAGCAAGTTTGTAGTTAAAAGGTGATGTACTTTCAAAAGGAATGGTGCTGTTAGACTTATTTACTTTCCTGTAGACAGTGCGCTCGATTGTTAAGTTTGCTAAATTTTTAATTAGCGTTACGTCAAGAAATGACAGCTGGTTATTATTTTCTATTTCAATGGTAAATTTTATGTTAGGGTCCATATTATTTATTCTGTTAAGAAATGCATACAGTTCATGTTAGGGTCCATATTATTTATTCTGTTAAGAAATGCATACAGTTCTTAAATGAAAACTACCGTAAAATCTGGACTTAACCTAGTAACTGGAAATAATATTTTCATGTTTAATAAGAAGATTTATAAGCAGACTAAAGGAGCACCAATGGGTTCCCCCATCTCAAGTATTTTAGCCGAATTCAAATTACGTCCATTTGAAGAAAGAATTTTAACAGACAGCGTTTTAACTCCGACAGTATGGTATCGTTACGTGGACGACATTTTCATAGTATGGGATCACGGTTTATCTGAACTGTATGCATTAGTGATGCAACGAATAGTGGTTTGGCCGAATAACCGAATACCGAATATTCGGCCAAGTTACAGCCGAATATTCGGCCTATTCGGCCGCCGAATAATGAACTTATTTTTGCCTAAAAACAAAATATAGTATGCACTATATGCACAATTCTTGTATATTTCACCATTAAAATGTATTGTTTTCTTTAAAAAAATTATTTATATACAAATTTTTAATTTTTGAAAGCATTACTTTACTCTGAAAAAATATTCGGCTATGTTCGGCCTAAAAATTACTGCAATAATATAATTCAGCCAAAAAAAAAACTCTTAGCAAAAGTTCCTCATCAGGTACTGTCGTTACATTTTAATAGATATTATGTGTGTGTTGTTACATTTTTAAATAATGACAAAGTTTTAAAAGTACTAGGAAACATAAGTTTCAGCTTTCAGATGAAATAAAATAAAAAAAATAAGAAATCTTAATATCTTAAGAAAAACCACTGATAGAAAGGATGAAAGGAATATCCTCTAAAATGGTGGAAAGAGATCATTGTAGACTTTATAAAGCTCACAATTAACAAAAATTTTTTTATCATTATTATTATCATATTTTTTTCTTTGCTGTCAGCAGATAGCACTATTAAGAAGTGCATAGTGAGTGTTTTTAGATTCAGAGGAAGGAAATATCTGTAAGGAAAAGCAAATTACATTCATTGCATTTAACGGTATCTGATGCTCTAACATACCAAAGATCAACAAATGATTTCATTGTTGTAGGTAAAAAAAATCTTTTACACATTTTAATCATTCGCCATTAGCTTGTTCAAGATTAACTGAAATACAAATTAATGAGTTAAAAATTCCTAAGAAGAAATTAGTTCAATGTGTGTAGTTCAAACTACTTAAAAGGTGACATAAACATATAAAAAATATTATTTAATGCAACCCTGAGATCTATGAGATATGCTTATGTTACCTTTTAAGTAGTTATAAGTATGTTTGTATGTTATAAAGTTTATTAATAACAAGGTGAAAATTTCCTTCACGACACTAGTGTTTAATAGTGTTTTGACTCTATTGATTAATTTTAAATTTAACAGATTATGTTAGCGTATTACAGATACTTTTTGTACTTAGTGATACAGCATAAAATTTTTTTAACATGACTCCTAAATTAGCCTTTTATATAAAAATGGGTAGATAAAACCCATTCAAGGTATGAAAGTTAATGGGAAAAAAGTGTTTGTTAATTTCAAATAAAATTTTCATTATACATGATGAATATAAATTGTCAAATTAAAAAGTTATACTGTGTAAATATAAAAACATTTATTAGAGTATTACTATTCGGCCAAGGCCGAATAATCGACTTGATATTCGGCCGAAGCCGAATATTCGGCAGACAGGCCGAATGGGCCGAATATTCGGCTTCGGCCGAATATTCGTTGCATCTCTAGTATGCATTTCTTAACAGAATAAATAATATGGACTCTAACATAAAATTTACCATTGAAATAGAAAATAATAACCAGCTGTCATTTCTTGACATAATGCTAATTAAAAATTTATCAAACTTAACAATTGAGCGCACTGTGTACAGGAAAGTAAATAAGTCTAACAGCACCATTCCTTTTGAAAGTACATCACCTTTTAACTACAAACTTGCTCCGTTGAACTTTTATATAAGACAAGCGTTTTACCAATTTCGCCAAATTATATAAATCACCAAACCACTCGCCAAATTATACACATTGGCATAATTTTTATTTTAAATAATGAAAGAACAAATAAATTAGTAAAACATTAATAAAAATACAAATAAAATGTCGAATTAATGGTTTTATTGGCATTTAATCTTACTGTTAATTAATTAATGGCAGCCATTATTAGCATTTAATCTTACAATTTGGCGACAGTAATTTGGTCGACGGGATAACTAAGAAGTACCGATCTGCGTTGCTTTAAATCTGCTGATAGACTCTTAATCTTTATAATTACAAAAACAAATTTACTTTAAAAGAAAGTCAACAATTTTGAAAAATGTTATAAAGCAAAAGCTACAAGAATGTTTTTTACTGTCTCTTTAAATCAAAAGAACCCAAAGCCCTGATATTAATGCTTTCTTGGCTTGCACATGTTTTAGACACCTTACATTTGTTCATGATACATTTTATTAATAGTTTAAATTTTAAATTAATTCTGTAATGATACCTTCCTGTTTATTTTGTTAGCAGAGGTATTTATTTTAACAAAGCCAGAAAAAAATAACAAAGCTGCCAATTTTCCATTTTTTTTTTTTTTGCAAATGGAATAAACATATTTTGAAAAAAAAAATTATTTAATAAAATCAACCTTTTTTGGTACCTTACCAATATAGTGGCCTTTGCAAGATAGTGAAAATGGGCTTGGCGAGAGAAGGAAATTTTTCATAAATATTTTCTGGCAACCTATTCACTCTCTCATGTACAAGCAATTTTTTTTATTATTTATACAAATTATTTAATATAAACATTTATCTATTTTTACAAACAAACAGAAGTAAATTGTATATTAACACCCCCCCCCCCTTAATAATAGTAATAATAATATATACATGATGTTCATACATACATTATTATATAAATACATATAATATAACAACAAGCATAAAAGTTTGTTTTGTTTACATAACCCTTATGTAAACAAACCTGTGCCTAGGAACTTTGTCAATTGGCAACAAATCTCACTTTCCAAAAAGCACCCTTGTTTCTATGTCGCATTTATTTGGTTTCATTTATTAAATTTAAAAAAAAATGTACCCCCACCAAGCTTGGCCAATAAATCAAATCAATATTTATAAATACAGTTAGGATTTTGCCAAATCGGCCTGTTACCAAAGAATGTATCTTCTTTCTGATGAATGTGTGTGCAGACATATCTACAGCCTACACATACACACATTTAAAAGAAAAAAAAAATACTCTACTAAAAAAGCAGTCTGTCAATTTATGTATATGAATCACATA
This sequence comes from Maratus speciosus, assembly GCA_963932465.1. Taxonomy (NCBI): domain Eukaryota; kingdom Metazoa; phylum Arthropoda; class Arachnida; order Araneae; family Salticidae; genus Maratus; species Maratus speciosus. The sequence goes on along the minus strand of OZ010794.1, from coordinate 286,750,506 downwards.
TGTGTCAAAATTTCAATACATAATACAGAATACTTCCTCAAATCTACAAACATGTAAAATCTACACATCACTGAAGATGTAAACAATGAAACTTTCAATTCAAATGTAGGGACAAAATCACAGACTTTATTATTTTTATATCATTTCGTATGTATTTTAATATGCAATTCTAGTCAATTAATATGACTGAACTCATGCTTTTTCATGAAGGAAGTACACATTTATTTCTGAAAAAAAAAATTAAGATATTGCTAATAATTGCAAACTTTTTACCAAATACATTTATGTATTAAGCAAGCTTTTTTAGTTTTATGACTTTGATGCCAATCAGTAGGGTACCTTTATGAGGCAGGTTTCATTGAATAAATCAAGAAAAATGTATTCCATCTTTATTATACATATTTAATTATACACTAATTAAACATTTACTTGACCTTTACTTTTAATAACTTAATCATTTTTAAAACTATCTTTATTTTGGCTTAGATGCCTTATGTTCTCTCAGCCGTTGTTTTGAATTGTTTGGCGATTTTTTGTTGGCGTGTTGGCGGTATTTGTGGATGTGACAACCTCGATATGTGGAACCCCGTGTGACGTGTGTGTTCTGACATGTTGTGTTCTGGCAACCCGTGAGAAGTGGTGGATTTTGTGAATGTATTTGATATTGTGCTGTATCATTCTGTCTTTTTATTTTTATGTTAAATTTATTAGATGTATTTCACTGACTATGGTTTCTGTAATCCGTTTAAATGCTTTTGCTGAAGTAATTAATATGAGGAAATTTTGACAAGAAAAGTAGGTTTGTTTATAGTGTGCCAATGCGTATTCATAAGCCTATTTTGGAAAATGAGGGTGATGTTATGAGAGAGATTTCGTGCTGGAGCTTTCAAGAAAGCAGATGTCTGTTAAGGTATGTTGATAATTTTATGTATATTTTGCTGCTTTAAGAGTTTTTTACATTTTGAGATTGCTAGAAAGTGAGAACTGCTGAATTTTGAGAATGCTACACCACAAGAAGTGCTGAATGCAGTGATGTTTTTTTTCGGTTAATGTGCGCGAAGGGCTCATACAAGATTACTGATTGCCACTTTAGCGAGTTTCATTTTTTATGTATATTTTGATGCGTTAAGAGTTTTTTACATTTTGAGATTGCTAGAAAGCGAGAACTGCTGAATTTTGAGAATGCTACACCGCGAGAAGTGCTGAATGCAGTGATGTTTTTTTTTCGGTTAATGTGCGCGAAGCGCTCATACAAGATTACTGATTGCCACTTTAACAAATTTTGTTTATTATAGTTAAGCGAAACATGCGTATAAACCGGTGCTTGGCGACATTTACTACTTGGCGGAAAAGGGGTTTTCATGCCAAGAAAAATTCCAAGATGGCAGCCGTGGAAACTTATGACATCTGTTCCTTAATTTTTATTGTTTAAGTTTATTACTTATTACTTTACTTAATTATTTGAATATTTTACTATTGTAAGCATTCATTTCAATTTCGATTGCATTGTTATATTCAAATTACTGTTTAAAAAATGTAAACAAAGCAATGACCAGAAATCCACAAAATTCTAAAATTCACATAACCTGTGGTTTCAAGTTGTGTGGATTTGAGAGAGTTTACTGTATTTAAGCAGGGGTGGAGAATTTCTAGAAAATCTTACCAGCCACTAAAATTGTACATTTGAAAATTGTTATGACAAAATTTACTGAACTGTAAAAATAGTTGCTTACTATTACTGCAGTGCATTTTCATAATTTTTTTTCTATCAATTTAAGAAATACAGTAGAAGATCTTTATAACGCAAACCTAAAAATGCAAGGTTGTGTGTTATATGGATCACCTTTCATACATCATTAAATTTACCTTGTAAACATGGCAAAATATGTTTGAAACATATCAAAATACAATTGAACATCGGTATACTGCATTTCTTGTTACCAGGAGTTATCCAGCTATAAATTTTTGGGCACAGATGTCATATACGACCCATATTGGCTCAATTTTTTTTAACGGCAATGTCATATACGCAATGGGTACTTAACTGGCAACAAAGTGTCATTATTTTGCTTGATATGGTAACATGGATATACACTGATGAGCCAAAACATTATGACCACCTACCTAATAACGTATTGGTCCACATTTGGCACGCAAAACAGCTGCAACTCACCTTGGTATGGATACCACAAGTCTTTGGCAGATAGCCGAAGACAGATTTTACCAGATATCCAAACAGCAATCACGCAAATCCAGGATATTCCAACATAATTGTTTTTCAGTTCTGAGATACCGTTCGATGACACCCCAAATTTGTTCTATCGGATTGAGATCCACTGAGTTAGGTGGCCAGGAACTTAACTGGAATTCAGTATTATGTCCCTGGAACCACTCCAGCACAATTTGAGCCCTGTGACATGGAGTGTTGTCTTGCTCGAAGACTCTACCTCCCTTTGGGAAAACAGATACAATTTAAGGGTGCAACTTGTTCGCAGTGATGTTCAGATAGTCCACGGCCATCATGGTCTGTTCTACCACAACCACAGGTCTCAGAGACGCGTATGAGAATGTTCCCCAAAGCATAATATCGCCACAACAGGCCTGTGTATGACCTGCTGTAGAAGGGGTAGCAGCAGCTTGCCTGGAAGACGCTGTACCCTGACACGTCCATCAACGTGTTGAAGGATGAATCAAGATTCTTCCGATCAGGCACTTCTATGCCAAAGATCCATGGCCCAGTCATGATGTTCCTGGGCATAGTGTAGGAGTAGTTGGTGATGATGCTTTGCCAACAGAAGTAGATGAGTGGGACGTTTGCTGCATGGTGTCATATTCAACAGTGTCATCTGAACTGTGTGCTCTGAAACAATTCTACTATGACCTGTATTGTATTGGGATGTCAGTTGATCCAGTCATTCGCTTCGATTTTGCTTTATCAAGCGGTAGAGTCTCCGATGTCCTTTTTCTTTGACAACTCATGGACGTCCAACGCCATTTCGTCTACTGATGGTTTCACCGTCATTCATTCACTTTGTATAAGTACTAACAACGATATGTCACAAACACACGAGTCGTACAGTTTTCGAGATACTCGTTCTGAGCCGTCCAGTCATTGAATTCTGCCCTCTATCAAACTCACTTAGATCAACAGCCTTTCTCATAACAGCCAGAAGAAAGTGCAAAAATAATTACTCAGACTCCCTAGCAGCAGTTAAATATCATTCCCTTCTGATTATTTGCTCTCCATGCCATCCAGGCGATTTCATTGCGAAATGTGGGGATGGTCATAATGTTTTGGCTCTTCAGTGTAGATGATATGGCAACGAGGTTTTCGACAAATTGGCATCGGAAAAAAATTGCGCCAATATGAGGCAAATATGACATCTGTGCCAGTTTTTGAATAATATAGATTATTCCACACAACATTAAATTTACTTTATAAACATAGTCCAAATATACCTGGACCAAATCATTCATTACATTACTCATTTTCAAAAATGTTTGATACTTTTCGGGTACCAGTGTTATACACACACACACACAAACACATATATATATAAAATATGTATTATGTATTTCATCAATAAATAAAAATGCAAATTACACCATAATTTTGGAAAGAAGATGTATATCAAGTATCAACAATATTTATAACATTTAACGGTACTTTTCTGTTATACGGTATAGGTGTAAATTAGCGGTCGCCACTCGCCACGTGGCGATTAAAGTTGTAAAAGTGGCGATTAAAAAATCGGCCATCGATCGCCACTCGCCAAATGGCGATTAAAAAATCTGTTATCGATCGCCAACTGAAATACAACTTTTTTCATGAAAATATGCATCTCTACTTTGATTACATCTAATTAGCAAACTGGTTAATTTTTTTTCCTACCGGATGCAAGTAGATTTCAATGATTTAGCTGCATTTTCAATATTTCATTTTTTCGCCAAGTGCTTGCTCTTCAGTTGGATTATTTTTTTTAGTTTTATTCTGCAAAATATATTCATCAGCTTTGATTCCACATGCGTTTCAAATAATTTATTCCTTTTCTTTCACTGCCTTTTCCTTTTCTTTCATATTTAAAATTGCAAGTGCATTTTAACCCTTTCGGGTTTGGAGTACTGTTAATAGTACATGTCTTTTCATCGAGTATTGTTTTGTCTTAACAATTACTTTTGCTACTATTTACATATGGTAATGATAGTATATGGCTATGCCTCTCTTATTATGATTTCATTTATGTTTGGACATTTAGTAATAACAATAAAAGTTTGCTTAATTCTCTTTGCACCGTTGGCGTTTCCTTTATTTTATAAATATATATCACTCTTTAAATTTAAAATAGTATAGGTTACTTTTCTGAACAAATCATGTGTGATAAAACACAAAAAACATTAGAAAGTTGTAATATCTGTTAAACTCTGTTGTAATGATATTTTCCAAGCGTCTCCAAAAACTTCCTTCCTATTATCATATGAATTGAATAGTACACAAAATAAGTTCATTCGTTAGAATTCAGACAATGAGATAATCTTTAAACTTCAGTAAATCTATTGAGATAACTATGATTAGCATTATTAAAATAAAAGTAATTTTATTATCAAAACTGAAGAATAAAAATCCGACATGAAAGGGTTAAGGACATTGCAATTTTAAAGCAATTTTCTTGAATTTCGACTGCTTCCCTATTCTTATTGTGAATAGTTGTCTGGTATAAAACTCTGATTTAGAAAAATATGTATATATACAACGATTATAGTTTATCTAGATGTCAAGAAAGTTTGAAACATTATAGTGGCCACTAACTTTAAAAAGTGGCCACTAATGAAACTGAGTCTACCGGCCACTGGCTACTAACTCAATTTCCCAGTTTTCACCTATATTATATGGACAGCATTGTCGCCAAGCGCAATAGTTGGCACAAAATGAAAATCACGTGAATTGAAACATTTGAAAAATAAAAGAAAAAACATTGTCGATAGTAAAGTGAGCATTTTAAAAATATAACATTTGAAAATTACAGACTTTTACGAACTATTTTATTAAATCACAAATATATACTTAAAATAAGTGAACAAATAACTGTTATACAATAAAGTAATAAAATAAAAAATCATATTAAACTGTTGCCATAAAATTACAAATATCTTTTAGCATTACAGTAAACATTTCATTTTTGAATGAAGACGTTGCCACATAAACTCTATAAGATACAACTCTAAATGATGACGAACAGTTCCCCGATGTCTTTTTTGCACCATTTTGAAATGCCCCATAATCTCTCAACATTTTGAGTATGAAATCCAGTGTTAGGGTTGACAAAATTGTATTTGCGATTTACTGTGAAATGATCATAACCAGCACTTCGCAGTTCATCTGTTTTATATCCTTTCCGGCAATCTGTATAAATAATACTTCCATCAGCTACATTGTTTTCTATTGCTGCCATTAAAGCTTCAGCTGTACGATCGGGAATAGGAGTAAGGAAACATCCCCGTGTTTCACAGAATAAACCACCTAACACCCATTGAGGAGGAAGTACACACCCTACGTTGCGTTTTCTTCTGGTAAAAAGACTTTCATCTACTTCTATAATTTTATTAGGTCTACTGATTTTTCTCTTCTCTCAAATAACTATTCCAGTCCACTGTTGTATTGTGGTTCATATCAAGTTGCAGCTCACAAAACTCAATCGATGCCAACTCTTGGCACCATAAATATACCTCAAAGCATTAAGAAAAGACAACCGCGATCCTTCAAACCAGGGTTGGAAAAAAAACGGGTTTTTTCGTAAAAAACAACAACAAAAAAAAACGGTTTATTTGGTTTAAACCAGGTTTTTTTTTAAATATAATTTCCTATTGCATACAGATGCATATCTGTTGATAAAATAAACATTTTTGGATATTATACAAGTAATAACTTTTGAAAATATTTAAATTAAATAATTACAGTCATTATATAGAAAATTGAAATCATTTCTAATTTAAACATTATTAGTAACAGCTATGTTCTTATGTTCAATATGTTATGTTCAAAGTAAACTGCTTTATACAGTGAAACATTGATACCTAACCTTGAAAATCGTATGAAGAATCCTTTGATCAATAATATAATAATCAATCAAATCAATAAACATTTGATGCAGTTTCATGAATATAATATATTATTCTGTGGTTGTTATTATTATTTTTAATATCCAAATACTTCTGGTTATTTTGTTTTCTAAGTGATAACTCAAAGTGTCCAAGTCAACATTTTTGGCCATTAGATTCAGTAACTAACAGAAAAGATTGATTGGTATTATTGAAATGCTATAACTAGCACTCAATTTTTGCAAACTGTGTTATTCAATTTGATATCTTAAGTTACTCTTTTAAATTCTTTAAGGATAATCTTCCCCAATCCCAATCCAGAAAATTTTCTTTTACAACTTAACCAAAATCTTAAAGATCATTGTATTTTGTTATTAACTGCTGTAAATAATCTGCATTTTTTAAATGAAAACATTTTATGCTAAATATTGAATATTATTTATCTATTTTATCTTTTCTAATTTCACATGTTTTAAGAAAAATCTTTAGGTACCAGATATGTTCATCAGTGCATGCTAATTTTCATTCTACATGCATACAAACATGACCTAGACTCATTATGTCTCATGTTGACTGCTGAGATGAAGTGTTAAAAGTAGAAATTACTTCTATCAATAATTTAAAACAATTAAATTACAAAAAAGAGAAAATATTATATTAGATTTTTCCTAAAAAAACAAAATGGTGTTTTTGACAAAAAAACCAATTGGTTTAAATTTAAACCATGGTTAAAACCACTTGGTTTAAACCGTGCCAACCCTGCTTCAAACCATGTTTTTTGTCATATTCCTACGCTTTCTTCACATGATCGTAAGCTACATCTCCATTTCGGATTTCCAGAACTCATCCATAATTTCATTTCATGGTTTTTTGAACACAACACAACCTTTTATTATGCAGAATTCCAAATTCCTGAAACAGTTTTATTGCAACTTTCTCATCATCTGGTAATTGCTAAATGGTAAAATCCATCTCAGCCTCAGCAGTAAAAGTAAATTATAACTTTGTAAAAAAAAGCATTTTTAATTCGAATAATAGCAAATTAAAAAGCTTTCCAAGGTTAAGGTTAAATAATAATCATTCGCGTGATTCATGTTTCATAAATAACAAATCACAATGTTTTGCATGGTTTACAATAAAAATCCTTTTCACGATCAGGGTTGAAATAATTGGCGCATTAACATACATTTTGGCATGCTGTCCGTATAACGGAAAAGTACCCATTTAACTATAAAAATCTCAAAACTTTCAACTTTAAATTACACAGGTAAAAAAGGCAGGGTGTTACACAGGTCGGTTTATTGATAAAACACATTTTGTTGCATTTAATATGAGCCGCTTTTGGCACCTGTTATGCAATAATTTTTCATTAACTATATATAAAATATATTATATGTGTAGTATGTAATATATATAACACTGGTGCCCGGCTAACCAAAAAGTACCAAATGTTTATTGTAATAATAGCAATTTTTTTCATTAAAAGGTCTTAAATTAGAAGATAAAGTTGAATTAATATATCAAACTTAGTCCTTTACAGGGTAGAAATTTTTTACAATCTGGGAATGCAGGTGCTACTAAATTGAAAAAGTCATTGTTTACATCTGAGAAGTTGTGCATTATATGGAAAATTGTGTTATACAGTAGAAGATCTTTATAACACAAACCTAAAAACGCAAGATTGTGCGTTATATAGAATTTTGCATTATATGGATCACATCATTAAATTCACCTTGTAAACATGGCCAAATATGTCTGAAACATGTCAAAATGTCTTAGAATATCTTTATACTGCATTCCTTGTTACCAGAGTTATCCAAATTACAAATTTTTGCATAATATAGGTCAGACATTGTTAAATTTATTTTATAAACATGATCCAAATATAACTGACACAACCATCTCTTATATTAGACATTTTCAAAAATGTTTATTGTAATAGCATTTTTTCAGTAAAAAGGTCTTAAATTAAAAGATAAAGTTAAACTAATGTGCCAGATTTAGTACTCTAGAGAATAGCAATATTTTACAATGTGGAAATGCAGGTGCTTTTTAACTGCAAAAATCATTGTTTGCATCTGAGAAGTTGTGCGTTATATGGAGAATTGCATTATATAGAATTGCGTTATAAAGATCTTCTACTGTAATAGAATTGCATTCTAAAGATCTTCTACTGTACAAGAGAGGTAAATTTAATATAGTATAGTAAAACTTAGTACCATGTTTACATCGCAGTAATTTGGGAAGTTGCAAAATATAGCTAACTAGTAAAAAAAGATAAAGTTTTTGAAGATCACTTAAAAATTCATTCGTCAGTGTCAAGTAAAATGATGTATTTCCCACCCCCATGTATAAGGAAAGTAAATTAAAAAATTAAATTCATAAGAAAGAAAAATCTTATAATATTTATTAAAAATTTAAATAGGGGAGAGTGGTAATGAATGGGCCATGGGGATGAATGGGCCATTAACAAAATATGAAAAAGTATTTGCATAAAATTATTTTAGATGCCACCAATAGATGAAGCTATTTGTTCTACCAAACTCATCAAATTTTTCATTGTTTGGGAGAAGCCATTTTCCCACTAGAGTAGGATAGTCAAGAATCTGATTGAAAAGTAAATTTTTTCCCTTTTCAGTAAAATAAATAAGCTAAAAAGTATCTATTATTTCATTGCAGATATGTTTTTTAGCAAGTCTTTGCATATCTGTAAACTAATTTTAGGATGAATTTAGATGTTATTTGAATTTAATGTATTAGAAAAATCTGAATATATTTCAGAAGTATAGGTGGGGCTGAATGGGCCGCTATATCATGGTCATGAATGGGGCCCCTTTGCCCTGATCCTGAAAATATCGCTTTTCTTCTGATTTTCTCTTTAATATGAAACATAACTGGCTGTCATGGATTTAGATTAAATAACTGTCTAGTTAGAATAGGTTTATAGTGATGTCTAAAAAATAATTTGCACAATTTCACCCTAAGAAATATCAGTTATTTATTAGAAACATAAGTTAAATTGTATAAATGATTAAGGTAAACCGTCCAGTTGCTGACCACACCTACCAGTATTTTTCCATTTGATATAAAACTAGAATAATTGTTTATATTCTGAATCCGATGGGTGTAGAATAAATAATACCAGAAATTTACACTAAATAGTCAATTAATAGGCAGTTCCAACCCTGTTACAACCATATCGTTAAATATTAATTTTGAAAAACATAAATTTCATTAAATCATAATGTGTGTTATCTATTATTTTTATGTACATTTTATGTCCTTTCTTTCTTATATTCTCATTATTTTGTCATTTTTCTGCTACAATTATGTGATTTAATACTATCACTTTTGATGTTCATAAATTTTGATAAGCATTGTGTATTACTTACTATTTCAGTATGCTTTGATCATATCATGCCAAGTACCACTCATTTTGTCATATTTGGTGAATAAAAGATTAATTCCACATTTTTTCATTGAATTCATTTAGTGGCCCATTCAGCCCCACGGGTGGGAATGAATGGGCCAAATTTCTATATTTTTATTTTCTATTATCATTCATAATAGACATTTTTTAATCCAATTTTTATGACTTTTTTATATAACCAAATAAGTAAAGTAACTGAAGAGCCAATTCTGAGCCAAAAAAAATTATTAGAAAAAATTACAAAAATTAAAAACCAAAAATTGGCCCATTCATTACCACTCTCCCCTATATATTGCAAATGGGATTAAAACTGTTATTTACTTAAAGTGTTTCTATCAGCAGCTTATGCTTTTACAATTTTTGTTTTTACCTCCAAATTTTTTATAAAGAAGTTATTTTTTACTTTTTAACCTTTTAAGTATAATATTAATAAAGGTACTATACATTTTTAAATTACTTTTTTTTTTTTAAATATACACTTACATCTACAAGATAAATGAAATAGCAATGCAAAAAACATAAATTATATTGTAAAGCCCGATATAAAACGAATTTGCAAGAAGACAAAAGAAAAAATCTTCTTTAAAAAAAAAATTTTAATGATCACTATATGAAAAATGACTGTTGAGGATTGTTTGGTCATTTTTTGAGTAATCAATCTGATTGATACACAAAATTTTCAAAAATTCATTACTTCTTCATAACAGATGTTAAATAAAGGTAACAGAGATTACATTAGATTTAAAAAACAAAATTATAATACCAGATTTCGAACAAATTGAGCGGCAAACCGTAGAAGTAAACAAACAATGGTATAATGCCAACATGAGAAACTGTTGCCATTTTATTTTATACTTAAAAAAAAATGTTCGATATCTATAGATGACGCTAATCGCAACTGTCGGTACAGGAAAATATTCCCTTTATAAACTATTCTTAAATGCCTGAAATCATTATTTATTGTAAACACGTTTGAAAGTGTTAGATATTAATTTTTTATTTGACATTCGGATAATTTTTACCTTATCACATAACACAGAATAGTAATGTCATATGAAATCTGAAATTGGGCAAAAAAATTATCTTTATGTACAAATTAAAAATACATGTAATGCAATGTGGTTGCACGGGATTTTCCTAAAGCAAGAAGTTATATCTCGCGGCTTAAATGGCCAATGATTTTTTATTTTAATCGAGTTTATTTTAAAGTTTTTGGAGAATATTTCTTTAAAAAACTGTTTTCAGAAACTTCAGAAGAATTAAAAATACAAAAATATTCAATATTATCAATTATCATCCTTAAAATCCACCAACCTTTGCGGCTTGTTCGTTTGTGTACGGATTTCCACATAAATCTAAGTAATATATAGTCTAGTTAACTCTGTGATGTTTCTCATAACATGTTCATAACTATTTATTTGCGTATCTCTTTTTTTATGCTCCGTGCTGTGCTCACTGATATGCATATGTGTATTCTTAATACAATTAGCGGAAATAAAATATATCCGCTCATTCTTTAATACATAAATAACAATAATATTGAAATAATAAATTGAAAGACTGGGGTGAAATTGCACGGAATATTAATAACTTTTGCAACCGATGATTTTTTTTTTAAAGCTGTTCCTTCTATTGCATGTTGCAGGGGCGTAGCCACAGATATTTTTTCGGGGGGGAGAATTCGAAAATTTCCCAACTTGAAGCAAATTGCTCAAATTTTCGACTAAAATGATATGCACAACGTGTGTAATAATCATAATGATACTTTTGCATAAAAAATTCCTTTCCAAAGAAAAATTCTGAAACTGAAAACATAAAAATTCTAATTATGGGTTTGTTTACTAAAAAGATAAATACGCTTTTTACTTTCTTCTATTTTTACAAGAAGAAAGTATTGGATTCGTGAAAAAATCCGACTTCCGGTTTTAGACTGATTTATACGTTTTAGTAAGTCCTGAACACGATTCGACTGTTTTTAGAAAATATCTGTCTGTCTATATGTGATACAAATTTTGTGGGTGCTCTAACGCAAGAACTAATGCACGAAATTTAATAAAACTTTAGAGATTCACTTATACAGTCGAACCTCGTTAACGCGAACACTCAAGGGGAAACTTTTTTTTGTTCGTATTAAAAGTAGTTCGTGTTATCGGAACTTTACTACATTACATACAGCTGGACAAGGCAATCGGAAACAGTTCGTGTTAACGAGGTTTGAGTGTACCTTGATAAAAATTGGTGCTGATTTGTTTTTGGTGTAAATCGTCCAACAGGTGGCACTGCTATGCGGCATTTTTCACGATTTGCATGATTTTAGCGATAATTATATTTCAAAAACTATTGCACGGAATTTGATCAAACGATATATTCTGTTAAACCTTGACATAATTTGATACAGATTAGCTTTTTATGTATATCATATAGCAGGTGACGCTGCTATGCAGCATTTTTCACGATTTTGCGATAGCTGTATCTCAAAAACTAATGCACGGAATTTAGTCAAACTTCACATTCCACATAAATAGATCCTTATTAGGCTTGGGTCTATACTATCCAAAGCTATCGCTTTTGTGCACTTTGAGTAAGGAATTTTGATTGCAGACATCTAAGAGGCTGGGTGCCAAAATTCAATGAGTTCTTTGAAAAATACTATGCTTATATCTCCTTTTTAAATGCACACAATTCAACAAATCTATACCTTTAGAGTTTGTTATTATAGGCAAAGAATTGTCATTTAATTTTGGCACAGTGATTGTAAATTTTGAGGCATTAACATGTATGGAGTAGAAGAAAATTTTGGGATTGGCACATCCGACTAGTTTTCACTTAATATTAATTCTTGTAGTCTTCAAAGAAGCCCACCTGTTAATAACATCGCTTAGTTTAATAAAATTCCCTATTTCACTTTCATATTTTAAAAGCATTAGGCTGTCAAGTCTGTCATCCCTCACTGTAGCTTGCAATATATATTTTTAAAATTTTTATTTGACTAAAGATTCTTTCATTAGATGCAACGCCATAAAGATAAGCTGCTGTGAATGTTAAGGTACGAGTATATAGTTTGACGGCATGACCCAAATAGTCTTTGCATTTCATGGCACGAGTAAAAGGTTTGTTAAGTGAGTTGGGATTTGGTTTATTTCTATTTGACTCTGCAAGTCATGTACATCCGGTTTCTAATATCCAGGTGGAAACATTATTAACTTTTCTCTTGCACAATTGTAATTTAAATATGGAATGCATTGCTGCAATATTCTCTTGATATAGGGAACATTGTCATATAAGCCCATTACTAAATTCCCGAAATTTTCTTGTATTTCTTATAATTCTTTACTGTAAAACTTAAGTGTATCAATGTCCATTGCTGTGCTATTATTTTTATCCATTGCCTTTGGTAAAACCGTTTTTCTACGATGCTTTCGGAACTCAGCTTCTCCAGTCACATCCTAATATTCCTAATTGTTTGTGAGCTTGTCTGTAAGGAAATTTTTATTTCTTCGAAATTTTATTCAAGTGCAACGTGTCAGTGTTACAGTGCATGTCGTTTTTTCTTCAGTTGATGGACTGCTTTCATGGTCATATTTCTGTTCCAAATTAAAATCGTCCATTTTTTACCTTTTTCATCCTCGAATGGATTTTTAGATGCTCCAAAATCTTGCACGAAAACTCTTTTCCTATTATGAAGGTTTCTCCGCGCTGAGATTTATAGTAACTTTTTAGAACAGCTTTAAGCACAGAACACTGAACTTTTGGTTTAAAATTTTATAAACACATATGAATATAAACGAACAGGACTGATATATATTTCCGCACACAAATAAAAGTAAAATGTGACAAATTTATCTAAACTAACGACTTCTTATATCCGCATTTGCTCATATAACGCTTTTTACTTGGCAGCGAAGGGTTAACTAATTTTTGCGGCAAAAAAATCATGAGAATGAGTAAAATATTGTCCAAAAATCGCAAAATTAGTCAAAAAAGTTGTGAAAACTCATCAAATCTTCTTTCCCGTAGCTGTGTTTCAAGTAGGTTACTACATTCCTTTCTGTTGTGCTACAAGTGTTCTCCAATTTTCAAAAGAAGCTGCTATCCCTTTGGATTAAAACAGCTGGATTCTCTTTTGGGAGGAGAAGTGGAGGTAGGGTGAAATTTTTGAGAAAGGAACAAGTTTTGGAGGAAATAAAGGAACTGGTTAGTCAGTTATTGATGGACAGGAGTAGAGAAATTTAGGTCTGGTAGATGTACAATATTTTTGTAGAACTGAAAAATACAATGATAGATTGAGTGTGGCTGATTTCTTTTTGTATTTCTTTTGATAATTTAACTTGTTTACTGCTGCAGTACTCAAAATAATCACCAAAACAATAAAAATTTCGTAATTTTTTTACTATTACTTTTAAAAAAGAAAATGCCTCAAAAATCTAGAATTCCCCAACTCTAACCTCAAATTTCCCAACTTCACATATATTGGGGGGGAGGCTCCCCCCCATACCCCCCCATACCCCCCATGGCGACGCCCCTGTCTCTAAGTCTAGTAAGTCAAAAAGGTGGCTTTATAATTCCACTTTGACGTCTTTTGTTTCTTGGAAATTTTTTTAAAAGCCGTTCCTTCTATTGCATGTTTTTGCAATTTCATGAGAAATTAACGCAAGTTCTTAACGAACTAGAAACTATTGTCTCTTTGCTTTCGTAGTTTAAAGTCTAGGCGTCTAGAGAGAAGAAAAAAAAATTGAAAGGGAATGCAGATGTGAAACAACAATTCTAAAATGCGATTAGCCGGGGGAAAGGGGAAGGGGGGGGGGGTGTACACTGAACCTGCCTCCTTTGAAAATGAAAAATAATAGCACAGAAAATTCAAAATAATCTGGAGGTTGGTTGATTGGTTGAATTTCGTGTTTCGATATTCGCATTTTTTGATATTCGTAAAAAGAATATGGTTGCTGTCTTTCAAGTCAATATAGTAATTTTTTATACGATTTTTAGAGTGTTCTCGTTTCGCAGTGTTCTTTTGAAAGTAAGAAAAGGAACCCGGTTTCAATCTTTTAGCCCAGTGCAGTAAATTTTGACCGAACTCGCGATTTTATTCTGCGATCATTTCATATTTACGATTTTTTCCCAAAATCGTTTGACGAAATTCACGTCTTTGTACGCGATTTTTTGTCGAAATCTGCACTTTTCACCGCCAACCTTTGACAAAATTCGTGTTTTTTACCACAATCTTTTGATGAAATTCGCATTTTTAAATGCGATATTTTGACGAAATCGGCACTTTTAAGCACGATCCTTCGATGAAATTCGCTTTTTCTTTCCGCAATCTTTTGACAAAATTCGCGCTTTCTTTCTACGATCCTTTGACGAAATTCTCGTTTTTACCGCGATTCTTTGACGAAATTTATTTTCTGTTGCGACTGATTGACGAAAGTAATTTTTTTACAGGGAGATCATTTGTCGAAATTCGCGATAGTATTGCTCGACCGATCGGGAAAATCTCGATATTTTTCCGTATCAATTAACAAAATTCTCTACTCTTTTCCGCGACATTTTGACGAAATTTGCAAAATTTTTTCATCAATCGTTTACCGAAATTCATAATTTTTTTGCGCAATCTTTTGACGAAACTGGTCATTACTTTTTGCACTCTTTTATCGAAATTCCCGATATTTCTCCACGATCGTTTGAAGAAATTCTCAAATTTTTCCGGGACCGATTCACGAATTGATTTTAAGAAATGGCATAAAAGAAATAAAAATCACGGACTTCAATTTTTTTTTTAAATACTCACTGAAGAATCACAGGTCTGTGAAGAATTTGGAGGGCGGAAATACTGCACAGCATTTTTTAATTATGCGGGACTTTCCTTTTCTGTGCACAAATCGCGCGATCCCGCACGTTATTTCAAAGACTATTCATCAAAGAAAACTTCATTACTAGAGGAAATTCGTTGGTTGGTTTTTTTAAACGAACATAGAATTAAACAAATATAGGATTGGAGGAAGGGACTGCCTTCAGAAACGTATTCCCGAGCAAGCTACGACCTCTTCTGTCTTGAATCAAGCAAATCTTGAATTATTGCGCTCTTTATTTCGAGCAAATTTAAATTTTCAGCTTTCTTATAAGAACTGATTTGACATTATTCCAATTCGAATTCAATCACGGCAATCGCAAAAATTACCAGAAAATTTTTTCTGTTTCAAAAAATCGCCTCAAAGCACGAAAACACCCGCTAAAAATCGCATAAAAAATTCGGAAAAGATTAAAAAAACCACAGGGAACGAAATTAACTATTTGGGTAAAAGATTTAAACCGGATTCCTTTTACGAATGTCGAAAAAAAAATCATCGCGATATGCGAAAAAAACCCTCTAAAAATAACATTAAAAAATTGTTAAAAATAGAAAAATCGCTGTAAGAATCTCGAAAACACTTTATTGAAAAGAAGACAAAGTTTACTGGATAAAATATTGAAATAGGATTCTTTTTTACTAATTTGAAAGAATTGCCGCAAAATGCGAAAAAATTCGCATAAAAAATTAATTGAAAAATTCCAGAAATTATCTTCGATATGCATGAGTTCAGGCATACAGATCCTGTCAAATCTCACAGCTGTGCGGGCTCCATTGTTTCTTTAGAGTTCAGCGCGCGCGCGCGTACACACACACAGAGAGACGGACAAGTACCTATCTTTATTATTATAGTCGCATCATGATAGTATAATTTGTATCATCTGGATAAAATTTAGTGTATATTATCATGTCCTGTTTTACCTAATATATTCGACACATTCTAAAGTAAAAATATGAATTATCGTAATTTCCGGCCTGTAATCCGCGGATCAAACAATTATGTTCGGACCCAGAAATCTTGTTTCATAAAACGTAACTTGTTAAATCGCGATAAATATTTAACTTCAATAATGAAATAAAATTTCTGGGTCAAACTATGATTGTTTGATCCGCTGATTACAGGCAGGAAATTACGGTATTAATGAATATTATAATTATTTATAATATTATAATAATTATTTATATAGGCTTTCCTCCAAAATTCCTTTGGTCCCTCCGGTGATCCCTAAGAAGTGATGGAGTCACATTCTGAAAAACTTTCGTGCGTATGTACTGGTGTACCGCATGTAATATCTGAGATTTATCATCCGGCAAAATTTCATGCAGTGTTCCCTGTGCCTACAGAAGTTTCCAGCATGGTTAAAGGCCTTTTTTAATTTTTATAAGAAGTTAGGTTGCAAAAAGGTTTTACACTTGTGACCACACTTAGTCACTGTCTTATCTCACTGCTGCAAGAACGTTTACATATCTTTTTTTTACCATTAGATCTAGTTTTAATGTTTTGAACTCCTTCTCATCCCTCCTCACGCATACAGAAATCGCTTTTGAGCCCTTTTGAAAAGAAATACCACACAATTATACCTTCTAACATAAAAATCTGTCTAAAACGAAAATTCGCCCGTTTCCTGGATTTCCGTTTTAGAAGGTTTTACTATATAAGATACTGTTTGCATCCAACATGTTCAGGTTAAAATGTCTGGGCACCCCCCCGTTCAAAAGGCTGGTTACGCCTATGCATACAGAGGATGTTATATACACTGTCTTGTACTAAAATTTTGTCTCTCTTTCTCAACTACCCGTTATTCCCTACCCTCTCGTTTCCTTTTTTTAATAGTAAAACTAATTTTTAAATTAATAAAACTTAGTTTCTTTCATTATATTGTGATATTTATTACAATAGATAAACGTTTTTACGAACTCGTATAGGGACTACGGAAGTAGTTCGTAATTTGAAAAAAAGGCATCGGAAACTATTAGCATTGTACTTTTTAATGTTTTCTTGATATGTTAGACTTTTAGAGATACTATTCAGTGTTTTCAAATATATTGGAATTTTTAATAATTATTAACTCACCTAATAAATGATATGCATGTTAGACGCGCCACACACCAGGGAGATATGCGACAAAAAAGCATGCGTCAGGAGACAATTTAACCCTGTTAACAAAGAAGAAACCGGTTTGAATATCAGAATTTGTCTCTTGTCTCACGCTTTATGTCGCAATGTCTGCCTGGTGCGTGGCACGCTTTATACTAAACCTGCAAAAATTACACAATAATTTCACCCCTTTCGAAGTTGAAAGTTTCATAAGAATGAAACTGCAATAGAAATTTAAAAATAACAACTCTAACGCTCTCACATTAGCCTTTGACCTCAGATATCTTTCGGAAAAAATTGTTTTAAAAGCATTAAAATGCAAAAGACAAATTTGTATAGAACACTTCAATTGTTTTAACACCAGTTTGCAAATATCATATGCTGGCGAATGTAGGCTTTTAATCCATTAAGGATCGCACCTTCTTATATTTATACAAATGAAATAAAAATTTATTTTATACACTAGGGGGCTCTGCCCCCTACGAGATACGCTCGTCAACCCCGTTCAGACACCGCAGACCCTAAAAGTACGCTAATTTGATCGGCTTTAAAAAGATTTCGGAAAATTGAATTATAATTTAAAAAACAATGGCGATCTCCCTATAAACTTATTTCTATTCATTTCTCTTTGACTGGGGAATTTTAAGGCCAAATCCGCTGCGGTACTACTTGATTAACCCGTCGACCAATGTCGCCAAATCACTCGCCAAATTATACAAATTGACATAATTTTTATTTTAAATAACGAAAGAAGAAATAAATTAGTGCAACATTAATAAAAAATACAAATAAAACGTCGAAATAAAAATAACTTGATGCCGTAGACACGTGTAACTTGCTTAAAGTCAAGCAGGGGCGGATCCAGAGACTCGTTTTGGGGGGGGGGGGGGCGATATCGGATGGATGATATATAATCAACACAGTCATAGTTTCTATTGGTTAAATCATTCCTTGCAGTTAATTATTTTATCAATATGAAATAATTAATACTATTTAAAATTATTACAGACACTCGATTATCCGACGTTCAATTAACCGACTCACTCGGTTAACCAACCCTCTTATATAATAGGTCCAAAAATTTTTTTTTCGATTTTCGATGATGGGAAGTGCGGAAAAGTTGCCACTAGTGGCACTAAGTTTACATAAAAAAATTGAGATTTTTCGTGATATTTGTTTCGTCTTTCTGTCGACGGTGCTGCTAGTTCCCTTTTTTTTTATGAAGATCGTTTTACTTTTTCTGCTATCAAAAAAGATGCTTGTAATTTTTCTTCCTCTAAGACCTTCTTCCTCCTGTATCTTCTTTCCAAGTTTCTTTTTCTGCCTCCTGACCAAGTCTTTACGGATGACGATATCCTTATTCCCTGTTGTCACAATTCCTACAATTTTTTCTTACTTATACGCGAAAAAGCTATAAAAGTCACCTAATTCAAAATGCACATAACTATTGAATAATATAGAGCTTATTTAAACATTTCGTACACTAAACATGACATTTCAAGTAAATTCAGCTAAAAAAACTTAAATTTAACATTTTTTAAACTTTTGCTAAAAAAGTTCAAAAATCAGCATTTGAGCTCAAACTTAAAGCCATTTGCGGCAAATGAAGGAATTGTCCGAAAAATCCCAAATTTTTTGTGTGAACTTAGTGTCACCAGTGGCAACTTTTCCGCACTACCCAACATCGAAAATCGAAAAAAGTTTTTTCGATTTTCGATAATGGGTAGTGCGGAAAAGTTGCCACTGGTGGCACGAAGTTTACACCAATTTGAGAGTTTTCGGACAATTCCTTTATTTACCGAAAATGGCTTGAAGTTCCGCTCAAAAGCTGATTTTTCAACTTTTTTAGCAAAAATTTTAAATATGGTAAATTAAATTTATTTTCGCTGAATTTTCTTGAAATGTCATGTTTAGTGTACGAAATGTGTAAATAAGCTGTGATTATCTATTATTTAGTAGCTATGTGTATTTTGAATTAGGCGATTTTTATAGACTTTTCGCGTATAACGGAGCAAAAATTGTAAGTATTGTTTGGTTCGTTCGTCGGTTTCTCTCTTTTGTCTGTATTATGTTCCTCGCTCTTTCTTCGGTTTTTTGATGCGTTCAGGGTCACATATCTGAATGCCGGACCACAGCATGTCTTGACAGCAATTCTTGAAGGAGAGGAGAATGTGGAGTAAAAACCAATGAAAATGCAATCAGTCATCATGAGGATGAGGGAGGAAATAGCAGATGTGAGTGCCTGCGAAATGGGATGCTAATTATTTTTCTGCTCTAAAATACAACCATTGTCAAAAGATTCAAAAAGTTGGAACTTTGAAGCCGGAAGTTCGTCTGAATCAGAATTTGATCTAGGCCCTTCAAATGCAGACACTCCCAAACGCATATCCCTTTATCACACAGCGTTCGCCGGATTTAGAACTGGTATATCATACAGGTAAATTGCGTTAAGAGCTTCATCTGTGCTTCCGGATGACGGAATTGTGCCAATCAAGAATAAGGATCTCGTCATCGATAAAGACTTGGTCAGGAGACAAAAAAAGAAACTTGAAAAGAAGATACAGGAGGAGGAATATCTTTGAGCATGAAAAATTACAACCAGTTTGGTGGTAGAAATAATAACACGGTCTTCACAGAAAAAAGAGAACAAGCGGCGCCATCGTGAGAAATACGAAGCACATATCGCTAATGGTGTGCGGAAATGTACGTGTCCATTTCCACGAGCTTATTCCTGTTTCATGGACATCAGAAATGCAAAAGACTGAAGATTTGAGTACTCTATTAATCTAGCTCCGTTTCAGTTGGTAAAAGTCTTGGGTCGAGTGGTTCTACCATCGAGTTTAGACAGTTGATGTCGCTGTCAGAGTGGAAGCTCGTTCGTAGGAAGAATACATATCAAATGTTGCAGTTCTCTTCTTGATTTTTTCCAAAGCAGACTTTATTCTGGCTTAGAAAATTATATAATGATTTTACTATTTCTTTGCAGTGACCAGAAAGTGATGTCAAGTGACCCAAATATTCCGAACCACGTTCAGACGACATGGTAATATTTTTTTCATCTTTCTGTCGACGGTGCTGCTAATCCCCTTTTTTTCTATGAATGTCGTTTTAATTTTTTCTACTATCAAAAAAGATGCTTGTTGTAATTTTTTTCCCTCCAAGATCTTCCTCCTTCAGTATCTTCTTCCCAAGTTCCTTTTTCTGCCACCTGAACAAGTCTTTATCGATGAAGAGACCCTTATTCAGTGTTGTCACAATTCATGCAATTTTTGTTCACATACGCGAAAAAGCTATAAAAGTCACCTAATTCAAAATGCACATAACTATTGAATAATATAGAGCTTATTTAATCATTTCGTACACTAAACGTTACATTTCAAGTAAATTCAGCTAAAATAACTTACATTTAACATTTTTTTAAATTTTTGCTAAAAAAGTTCAAAAATCAGCATTTGAGCAAAACTTCAAGCCATATGCGGCAAATGAAGGAATTGTCCGAAAAATCTCAAATATTTTGTCTGAACTTAGTGCTACCAGTGACAACTTTTCCGCGCTATCCATCATCGAAAATCGGAAAAAAGTTTTTTTCGGCCCACCCTATTATATAAGCCTCCTCTCCTCAAAATATGACTTATTGTTACTTATTGTGTCGAAAAATTAAAAATGCTACCATAGAATTTATTTATTAAATGTCTTATTTTTATTCTTTTCATTTTTACTCTGGTAATTATTTATTTTATCGGTTTATTGAAAAAAGGGACTGAATAAAAATCTCAAGGGGTCTTAACATCCTTGAAAAGTCAAAATGTGTCATCTAAGCGGTGCGTACACTTCTTCATAGTCTACTCATTATTAGTCCATCAAGGTTAATATTTGTTACTGAGACCTAGGTCTGTTTCCATAGCTTCTCTACAAGAGGTAGAAAAACAGCGAAAAATGGTAAATCAAACAATGAATGGTGGGTAACAGTAGAGTGGCATTTTCTATTCAAATCACCTAGAAGGCCTTTCATTAAGTAAATACATAAGGACTGGTTTACCAAGTTGGCTTTAAAAAAATTAACACACCATATGCATTTTAGCTTTTAACTGACTAAGACATAATCCTTTTTTGTTCATTCATCAAATGCCCCTTGAAATTCACCAATGTGGGTGGCAATAGCAGTACATTTTTTTTAAAATATTAGTGGCTTTTTTTTTCAGAAAATATTAAGATGCTTGAAGTTTTAAAAGGTCCTTTCTTTTTCTTGTTTCTTTCTTTCTTTGAAAATTGCTACGAATCCCATTCTTTAATCAAACAAAAGAGCTCTCTGCAAAAATATTATACAGAAATTAGAAGTGCAGCTTCTATGAAAAGATGAAAAAGTTTCCACACTTTAATGGGATCCGCATAACGGTGTCAATTTTCTGTTGTAGAAATTCAACAAAATGTACACGAAGTGGCATCGACCCCCACCTCAACCCATAGTGTCAAAAATTATAGCGCCGTATGCCTTTTGATAGGACATAATCCTTTTTTGTTCATTAATTGGCGAAACGTCAGTGAGGTTTACCATTGACACCCAAAAAGTGTTTTGTTTTCGTGTGCTTGTAAGCCTGTTCCGCGAAAACTGTTGTTAAAAGCGTTGGATTTATATCTAGGGGAGAGTGGGGGAACCGCCCCGATCGCCTCCCTGGATCTGTACCTCAGGGAATCTCCTCCTGGCGCTAAATATGCATTTTTTTCGCGGCTCTTTGACAAATTCGCGTTTTTTCAGCGATTCGTTGGCGAAATTCGCGTATTTTTTTCGCGATTCTTTCACGAAATTCGCATTTTTTCCTAGATCTCTAGACAAAATTTGCGTTTTTTCCGCGCTCGTTTGGAGAAATTCGCGTTTTTTTCGCGATTTTTTGACGAAATTTACGTTTTTTCTACGATTTTTTGACAAAATTTGCGTTTTTTTGCGGTCCTTTGACGAAATGTGCAATTTTTTGACGAAATTGGCGCTTTTTGCGCGATGCTTTGACGAATTTGGAGATTTTTTCTGGGAACGAATGACGAAGTTCATTTTTTTCTTCGGCGACCATTTTTTGGAATTCGCGATAAGCGGTGGATTTATACTTTTTTTTGGGGGGGGGGGGATCGCCCCGATCGCCCCCCTCGTGGATCCGCGCCTGAAGTCAAGTTAATGTGACATTTACGATCAACCATTATTGGCATTTAATCTTATAGTTTGGCGAATGATAGATTTTTGGTCGACGGGATAACTAAGTAGTACCAAAAATACATATGTCAATCGCTGTTTTCGTCTTTGATTAAGTAAAATAAGATAAACATTTCAAAATAAACTAATATAAAAGGAATTAAGTAAACATAATCTTTGTCTCCCGGTATTTTTTAACAAAGCGAAAAGAAAGTTATTTTAAATTAATCTTTTTTAATCTGACGTAATTTTGACAAAGCTATTCTTTCTCTTTTAAATATGCACGTGAAAATACTTGTGTTAGAAATGAAATATTATTTGCGCTGTCCTAAGAAAAATAGTTGAAAAGTATCCTCTCAAAATATCAAATAAATGTCTAGCGCAATTTCTAAATTTAAACCGTTTTGCAATGTTATTTTGTGTTCATTTTATGTAATAACTGTAATATGACGTAAATATGACGTAATTTCTCCTATTTAAGACTTCTAACGCATGTTAATAAATTTATTATTTTACGAATTCCTTTCTCTCTTAAAATTCACGTGTAATTATAGTTTTATGACGTAATTTTTAATAAGTTCCTGCTTTTTGTACATAATTATTTAATTCTAATTCCAAATGTTTTTTTTCTGTTTATAATAGTCACGTGTAAATAAATTTTTAATTTATTACACGTATAATTTTTTTTTTTTTTTTTTTTTTGAAGCAAACATTATTGTTACCGCTGTTTATGCAGTTGGCAACAGTTTAAATTAATATCACTTTCTAAAATCTGTAAAAAATATCTCTAGAAATGCTGAAAATTTGAATTTAAAATAGAAATAAATCCTCAAAAAATTAGCCAAATTAAAAAAAGAAATACAATCTGCACACCGGGAACTTCAAACGTATAAAATGATCTAAAAATGATTAAATTCCCATGAATAGTTTTTGCTGCTATAAAACTTTTTTAGTGGAACGATTTTGTCCAACTTTAACATTAAATATCTCTTAAAATAATTCTTCTATTTGAAAACTGTCTGCATCAGCGTGTTTATCAAACATTTCTGTGTAATACTACCGATTTTAATATTTTTGTATGCATTATTTTTCTTAATATTAACGAAGAAAGACCTCCGGTCACAAAAAATTCAAAACCGGCGGCGGTGACAGCGGTAGTTACTTTTTTTTAGAATAGAGAGATATTAATGACTAATTAAGAGAAAAACGTGATAGACCGGGAGCCAGCAGCACAGACAACCACCTCATCGAGTTGGAGGCTGAAATTCCAGAATTAGCTAAAACTAGATTCCCATATTAAAACGCAATCGGTCTGCCAAGGTGGAAATCTTGGTGGATCTTGGTGGAAAACACCTAAAAACCCGATTTTAGCGGTCGACTCGTAGGTTTACCATTGCGTTTTCCGGCGCCCAAAGGTATGAAAACATGGAGGACTGGGAGCAGGAAAACACAATGGTAAACCCAGTTAGCATAAACATTAGGAGCAAATTTGATTTTTTTTACATTATCTCGCCGTGAAAAATTTGAATTGAGAAATTCGCAGCAAATTTCCCGCAAGGTATACCATCCCCTACTTGCATGAGTAGTTTGTTGTGAAACTGATGACAAGACTGTCTTTAATTCACGAAAGTGACGAAAGTAAAAAATCCCTCTGTTGAGAGAATAGACAATCAGCACATACGCAGAAATTGCAGAAGTTTTATTCGGTTGGCACCGCATTTTCTAAACGGTATACTTATCAAATACCATAAAAGGTTCGCATTGAAAAGTACAAATATTACCTCAACCTGTTTATGGTGATGAAAACAATGCATGCACCTTCTGACGGTGTGTTCGCATCAACAGACCTGACCAATTTTATGGACCCCTCCGAAGGGGTTAAACTTATGGTGTAACAGTTGTAAACATCTGTTTACAACTGGCGTGGAAAGATTACGACTTTGCAGTAAGTTTGCAGTATTTTTGATTACTTGTTGGCCGTTAATTTGTAATAAATTTGATACAGCACGAATTTAGCTTGCACGACAAGTTAGCTGCAAGTTCAAAGTGTGGTGACTTCGGCGTTTGCGTTATCTTGCTGCAGTCTTGTTATGAACTTTCAGTCTTGTCATGTTGAGCTGGACTTTGCAGGTTTTCAAAGCAAGACTGCTGCAGATTTTCTGAAAATTAAAAATGCTATCTGGGAACATACGAGTCAACCGGTAAAATCGGGTTTTTAGGTGTTTTCCACCAAGAAATGACTTGGCAGACCGATTGCGTTTAAACACGCTGACTGCCATGCTACGAGTATACTCGTAGCTTTAATATTCGTGGCTTTAATTTACTACTTTCTCCCATTATTTTAAAATAAAAAGAATTGCCATATTTATTGGCAGAAATTTCGCTGTATTAGTAAAGCGAAATTTACCTTTCAGAATTTCTGGTGGCAAATGACTTTCAAGAAGAAATCTGAAAATTC
Organism: Maratus speciosus; assembly: GCA_963932465.1. Taxonomy (NCBI): domain Eukaryota; kingdom Metazoa; phylum Arthropoda; class Arachnida; order Araneae; family Salticidae; genus Maratus; species Maratus speciosus. The sequence goes on along the minus strand of OZ010794.1, from coordinate 286,725,397 downwards.
TTACTTTTTGCGGCAGTGAACGTGTTAATATGAGAATCGAGTTTTAGCTAATTCAAGAATTTCAGCCTCCAACTCGATGAGGTGGTTGTCTCATGGTTCGTACGCTTTCTTGAATTTTGTAGACCAGAAATTTTTTCGGGAATCTCTTCTTAAAAGAAGGCGAAATTTACGCGTTTAACCTAGGTTTCTTTTTCTATAAAAAGATACTGGTAGTTTTCCTGGAGAAATAGCGGTATCCGTACGAACCATGTGTCTGTCGGCTCCCTGTCTATGATATTATATATATTTTTTTATGTGAGATATAATATGTTTCGAAAACGCAACGTCAGTACAAATAAACTACATTTTTGTCATATGAAAATCTTTGAAGCGTTTAATATGTAGCGGATAGCGGTCATTTACTACACATAGTTATAGGTTGAATGCTACAATATCTGTATCTTGAATTGCCGAATTTTATTTCTTTCTTTATTGTGCATCTATGAACATTATCCGAAATTTATCAATAAAAAATTTGTAAACATTCCTACTACTAGCATTAAAAAATGCTCTGACGAGCACCAAAAAAGGCTAATATGTTTTTAAGAATGAAAAAGGGTTTGACAAGTGCTTCTAATTGAGCAAGAAAAAGGATAAGGAGTCCCTTCTTGGCTGCTGCTCACTGTCAATGCCAACTTTGAAAAAATCATATTTGCGCTTTTTCTATATAAAATAAATTCGCAGTACTTTAGTAAAACTTTCCGTCGTGCTTTACATGTTAACGGCACTGTGGCACTGTTGTACTGCGCATGCGTCTGCAATGCAACTTTGCACAGTGCACTGTGTACCATTATTTCTCTATAAATTATACTACACTGTACATTCCTATTATGCTTTTGATTTTTGAACCTCAGCGTACACTCACACTGTGCTTTTGCACTTCCGTATTAAAGGTGTATGCGTCTAATGTTCGTTTATAATTTACATGCATTGCTGTACTGCATAGTACATTGTACAGCCACAGCCACTTTCATATAATTTCAGCAATCAATGAATGCATTATACTGTTATGCGTGCACATGTAGAATTGTTCCTGTGCAGAGTGCTGCAACAGTCTGCACTGCACTACAAATCAGTTTTCTATACAGTTCTACACTGCGGGCGTGCTTGGTGGCCCTGCATGAGTGTGATACGCTGCAGGAACTGAGGTTTCTGGTACTATGTCGCCTTACATTCATGTTTAACCAGGCTGCGTCTTTACTGGCTGTGTCTTTATACCACATACTTTTATCGTAACTGTGGCTGATTTTTTTATATGAAAAAAGCGCAAATATGATTTTTTGGCATTGACAGTGAGCAGCAGCCAAGAAGGGGACCCCTTATCCCTTTTCATGCTCAATTAGAAGCACTTGTCAAACCCTTTTTCATTCTTAAAAACATATTAGACTGTTTTGGTGCTCGTCAGAGCATTTTTTAATACTAGTCATTTAAATTTTTTGATAATTATATATTGAATATAAATAAACCTGAGTTGCTTTAAAATATTCCCAATACTTTTTTCTTATTTCGCACAATAATGCACTATTTAACCAAGTAATGCACACTGTTTTAAGAGGTTCAAGTTTTTTTTAATCAAATTCACGTTATTTTTATTCATAATTTAATTTACTTGGGCTCCCTTAAATATAATTAATATAATTCCTTAAACTGATATTAGTTTTTGTTGCATTAAAATATTTCAATTTGTTGATTCTCTCTAAACACGTAAAACCTATTGGTTTACAATGGAAGTCTATAGGAATTTGGCGATATATCGCCAAGCTGGTGACAAACTTGGCGGTATTTGGCGACAGAACAGGGTCCCGCCTATGGTAACCCCCCCCCCCCCCTTATAGGTATGGAGATGCATTAAATGCTGTTCTATAACCAATGAGATGCGTTTCATTCAAGCGTTGCCATTAAACAATTAACAAATAATCGCGATTTCAGTGACACATACGATAGCGTAATATATATATATAGATTATCGTGGAAATCGAAGGTTTAGGCCACATCGTATTGTTTAGCTAGACCGATTATACTAACATCGTTCTCATGTTTTGCTACAATTTCTTTTATTGAACAGTAATTCGCTTAAGCTTCTTACTACTGCTATCACTAAGTACTTTTTAATTGCCGAAACGTCAGTGAAGGCTTACTGTGGAGACACGAAAAGTTTTGGTTTCTGTTAGTCTGTCTGTCTGTTCCGCGATAACTGCCGTAAAAAGCATCCGATTATCTTAAAATTAAGGATGCATGTTGGTGAAATCCCCGGATTTAGCTGTATAGTTTTTGGTTAAATTTGGTTCATTCGTTCGGAATATATAGAACATTTTATTTTGCGACTTAATGCTTTCCTATAGCAATTCAGACGATTTATCCATTTTTATTTGTTGAAAGGAAATGGCTCATATGATTGAAGGATTTAAATGGTAAATTAGGGACGATATAATTTCTAATTGCAACCATACATTATTCATATTAGTTTGAAATTTTGTGTATACATTTGTCAGAATTTTTAAATTCGGTGTATAACTTTTATGGAGGGATTTTATATATGTGTTTCAATAATATAAAATATTTTTTTTAATATAAATTTTCTTTTTAAGCACATATTTAATTGTTTTTATTATCTTTTAACTGTTACCTAGCAGCGAACTACACCTAAAAATATCGTAAATGTGAAAGTATGTGTAATTGTTTGAAGTGAAATCAAAGTCAAAAGGGACGAATTAATGCCATTGTGTCTTTACATATAGATGGAATTTACCACAGAAATAAAGAAAGACTATGTTCTATTTATTTTGTTCAAATATTTTTCTTTTAAATTAAAAAGTTCATTACTTTCATAAGGAATAAATCGACATTTTGCTATGGAATTTAACAGTCATTTTTTTTTTTTTTTTTTTTTTTTTTTTTTTTTTTTTTTTTTTGCCGTTGCCACGAAAATTTAATCCCGGAATAAGAATTTATCCTAAACTGTTAATTTTGATTTGAAAGATTTTTATGTGCGAGAGGAAAATGAAATAAAAAATAGACATGAATACGCCTTCATATTAGAAATAAAGTGAAAATACGAAAAGAAGGTGAATTTGATCTCATATATCAAAAATCCCTGCCGGCTCGGGCCTACAGGCGGAGGTAGATTTCGAAGTTAAGTACTAAATTCACCAACAAAACTTAAATCAAGATTAGAGATAAACCCAGTTTCTTCACTAAAAATGAGCTCTAAGGGAGCTAAACATTTTGTGAAAATTCTAATATAGACGAATACACACACGCATGTATATGGAATAGGTTTAAAAATGGCTAAAGCAAATTCAGAGAACCTCAAAGTGTTAAAATATGTTAATATTTCCATAGCCGGGTTTTTATTATGTTTTAATAAGTTTCTTCAAACTCACATGGCGTTATATATTCACCTGCTGAGGTCCATTATATTTCCAATATGACGCAATATATATATATTTTTTAATTCGTCAAACTATTTATTTCATTTTGAGTTTTCATGCAGAAATCTTGCTCTAGAAAACTTATGACGTAATATTCAATTTGTTTTCAATTCGTCAAATTGTTTATTTAATTAAATTTTTCACGTGAAATCTTGCAATAGAAAAGAAATTGTTGTGGTGAAAATTTTATTGCTTTTTTTTTATTGTTGGCAACTGCTATAACGAAAAATATTTATTTTTTCCTGTCATTGTTGTGTAAGAGCTGGTTTTATCAGAATCATGTTAAGACGGTATTCAAAATTTTGAGCCCTCCCCATTTCCATTCCCTTGGGCCGATTTTGACCATTTTCAATCCTCACCGAGATATTAACCATATCAAAGTTGTTGGTGAGTTTGAAGAAGATCCGTGCATAATTGCGACTTTTATCGTGCGGACAAAATTTAGTACATACATACATACACACACACACATATATATATATATATAAACTTTTTAGGTGGGTGTGGTTTTGGGTTCCTGGGGTCATATAATGAAAAGTTATGAAGGAATTTTTCAAAAGTCGCACCATTGGTAACGACTGCAATAGGTAGTATTTCTTACGAAATCTACCTAAAAATAAAACGAATACGCTTTGAGGTTGAAATAAAAGGGGCTTGTGTTATGATATTAATTCTTATTAGAAAAAAATGCTACTAATATCTCATGGTTTATCGTCTGCACACAGCTAACAGAAATGTTAATTCTTAATCGAAAATTCCAATGAGAAAAAAAAAAAAACTTTTGAAAAGCAAATATATAGTAAATATCAAAATTATGCACCGCAAAATTATCGCTGTCGAAAAGGACGTCATTGTATCGGGAAATAAATATTTTCATCCGTAAAAACCAAGCATTAACTAGATTGCCTGAAAAAATGTTTTTTGACGGGTGTTACTTCTTAATGCCGCCTCATTTCAGAAAATATGAATGAAAATTATTTTATTTTTAAAGGAAATTACATTTTCATTCATAAAACCTAAACGTTTAATATAATTGCGTCAATGTAAATCATTTTCTGTGTTACCAGTATTGAAAAATAAAGTTCGGAAATGTAAAAAGAAATCTAAGATTTACGCTAACCATTAGCGCAATCAATAAAAAGTTACGTATGTAAATTAATAAGACCACGGGGGGTTCAGACCAGAATTAACAGCTCATGAAAATTTCGAAATATCCTTCCATAACGTTTTTAATTTAATGCTTCTAATGTCTGAAAACTTCGTATTTTTTATTCTTATAAATAATTACATAATTTGAAAACTTTAAATTGCGGTTTGCAGGAAACTGAATATTACCAAAGTGTGTCTAAAAACAATGACTTGCAGAGCTGACGTTGAGGCTTCTGATCTGCAGATTTACTAGTTCTTAGAAGCCATAATGAGAGCTAAAATTAGCGCAAACCTGAGTAAAAGTAAAACAAAAAGTTAATTTTTTTACAGTAATAAAGGTACACAAAACACTCTGATATGCACACCTTACTCCAAACTTGACTAATAATAAGAGTTATGTGAGGGTTGCCAACTGAACTATTCGGCAGCCTTGGACGTGAACCGAGATATTGCAAGTCAAATTTTGATCACCGAAGTTGGATATAAACCGAACTGGTCATCATAAACAGAGGCGGTCGTGAACCGAGGTTCCACTTATATTTTGACCTATAAGTTTGCAAATATGGCATTATTTATATATTCAATGGCGATGATCAGTAAGCATCTTGGCAGTTTTGGCGATGAAACTCACCGATTTCAAAGTAACGTTCTGAAGTGTACTTGAACTGCCCCAGATGTCATATACGCATCACGTTGACGGGATTTTTTTCTGACGCCAATGTCATATACGCGCCGGGGTACTTAACTGGCGCCAAATTTTTGTTATTTTGCTTGATATGGTAACCCGGATGTTGTTGTTTATTTATTAATAAATTGTTTATTTACTTTTATTTTCTTTTTTTTAATTATATAAATTGTTTTGTTCTATTGTTATTAATTAAACTTTTTTAAATTATTGTTAATCCCTTTTTAAAAATATATATGTAACTGGTATTCGAAAACGAGGTTTTCGCCAAATTGGCGTCAGAATAAATATCGCGCCAACGTGGTGCGTATATGACATCTGTACCATACTTGGTACAACTTGATTAACCTGTCGACCAAAAAATTATCGCCAATCTATAAGATTAAATGACAATAATGGATGATAGTAAATGTTACATTCACTTGACATTAAACATGATACACGTGCTTGTTACGTCATCAAGGGATTTTTAATTAAAGTTTTGGCTCAGATGTCATATACGCCCCATACTGGCGCGATTTTTTTCTGACGCCAATGTCATATACGCACCGGGTACTTAACTGGTGCCAAAGTGTCGTTATTTTGCTTGATATGGTAACCCGGATGTAGCTGATATATTAACGAGGTTTTCGCCAAATTGGCGTCGGAAAAAATCGCGCCAATATAGATCGTATATGACATCTGTACCCAAGTTTTTATTAGTATTTTTGGTACTTTTCGGTTAGCCGGGAGCCAGTGTTATATATACATATATATGTATATACACGTGTATGTATATATACATATACAATTACATGTATATATGTGTGTATATGTATATATGTATATTTACATATATGTATGTATATAAATATGTATATATAACACTGGCGCCCGGCTAACCAAAAAGTAGCGTATTTTTATTAATGTTTTACTAATTTATTTATTCTTCCATAATTTAAAATAAAAATTATGTCAGTTTGTATCATTTGGCGAATAGTTTGGCGAAATTGGTCGACGGGATAATCAAGTAGTACCGTATATTTTTGGTGTACGTTTTCTACAATATCTCAAGAAAAAGTACCTAAAGTTAAAGGAAACTCTAATTATTTAAGGCACAGATGTCATATACACAACGGGTTTGACGCGGGTTTTTTTATGACGCCAATTTGACGAAAACCTCGTTTTCGAATAGCAGTTACATATATATTTTTAAATTACTTTCTATTATTTTAAAAAGGAAATAAAAATTAATAATGAAAAGTTTAATTAATAACTATAGAACAAAATAATTTATATAATTTAAAAATAATAATAAAAGTAAATAAAAAAATAATCAATAAATAAACAGCGATAGCTCAGTTACCGTATCAGGCAAAATAACGCCATTATCGCGCCAGTTATGTACTCTTGTGCGTATATGACATCTCGTCCTTATTTAAAATAGATGGAATGCTATTTTTTCAGGTATGCTTAGTATGTGAAGTATTTATATTAGTGCATACCTATCGCTTGTGCAAGTCAGAGTGTTATGATGATAATTAAAAAAAACTTACGTTTAGCTCATGAACAGAAGCTTAGGATTTACCCTGTTTTGTTTTACCTATCAACTCGTTTGTGCTCCATTGTGCCTATTACTCCAGTTCAAAATATTAATCAAGAAAGGGTACTTTTCGGTTAGCCGGGCGCCAGTGTCATATATACATATATATGTATATATAAATGTATGTATTTATAGATATATATTTACATATATCTATATGTGTTTGTATACAATATATGTATATGCATATATATGTATATTTACATATATGTATGTATATAAATATGTATATAAAACACTGGCGCCCGGCTAACCGAAAAGTACCCAAGAAAGTTTATATATGTATTTATGAAAATGATGCATTATCTGCTTATGATGACGTCGGTTTCAAAAATACAAAATCTATCAGTTGAATTTCAATTTTTATTGACTTATAAAAACAAAAGTACACGTGTTATTCTTTTTTTTTTTTTTAATTATTGCACTGATTTTTAGGGAATGGCAACGCGAAAGAAATTATTGAATTAGAAAATAAAAAATGAAAAGGAGAGATTGCTATAATTTTATGGAGACTGTGGTGAGTCGCTCGTATAATATAATCACTCACTTAAAAACACTTTACTACCTTTATTCGTAGAACATTGATAAACGTCGATTCTGACACTCTTCGTATTCGAACACACAAAAACGCAATGTAAACATTTTCGTCTGCGCTGCTATGACAACGGCTCTGGCCAGCTGCCATTCCGAACGAAGAATTTTCTCCCTTGCCTTTCTGCGGCTGCCACAGAGTATCCCCCCAGTGACGTAGGGTACCGAAGAAACGATATACAAGTGTATACTATTTTTTTTTTTTTTTTTTGACTATCTGTGTCAGAATCCACGCTTGTGGAGAAAAATTACAAGGATATTTACATGAAATAAAATTGCAATATATAACAAAATATAGGCATAATGTGTAGTATGCAAAATGAACAATTTATCAACAATTTCAGTAAGTAATATAAGATGCCAGTTTTTTAGGAAAATGGACATGTCTGCCCGAACGTGTGACAGTTTTTGTTTGGTCAGGGTTACTGTCCGCTTTAAGAGAGAGTTTTAATTTAGAGTTCTCTGGAACAGTTTTCGTGGACAAGTCTGAAGTAGAAATCAAATGAGCTGGCTTCACTCGATCTATTGATACCGTAGACTTACGACCATTAAGCTCGATTGTTATAGTTTTCCCAGTTCTACTTAGGACTTTGTGAGGACCAGTATATGGTTGACACAATGGAGGTTGTACATGATCCACTCTTAGAAAGATGTGTGAACAAGATGTCAAGGAAGGGTGTATATAGAACTTCTCTTGGCAGTGAGATGATGTAGCAACTGGACTTAACTGCCGCATGGTGTTTCGTAGTTGCGTGACGAAGTTATCGTTGAAAGGTCGGATCTTGTATTCATCCAGCATATCACAGGGCAATCTCAACGTAGTGCCGTAGACAAGCTCAGCGCAAGAAGCTTGTATATCTTCCTTCACTGCTGTGCGAATGCCTAGTAAAACTATCGGTAATATTTCAGTCCACCTACTGGTTTCGTGAGCTTTGATGGATGACTTTAAATGTCGATGAAATCTTTCGATAATGCCATTCGATATCGGATGATATGCCGTTGTGCGGATCTTCTGTGTTCCCATCATTTTTGTGAATTCATCAAATATTGCTGATCGCATTTGTGGGCCTTGATCCGTGGTTATGAGCGAAGGGCAACCAAATCTTGATATCCAATGCTTTAATATGGCACTACAAATTGTTTTAGCTTGTGTATCAGATATAGGTACGGCTTCTGGCCATCTGCTAAATCGGTCAATCATCGTTAAAAGATAGCTGAAACCGTCAGATGGAGGCAAGGGACCTACGATATCTATATGTATTTGGGAAAAACGTGCATCAGGAAGAGAGAACGTGCCAAGAGGTGCTTTGGTGTGCCTCTGTATTTTTGATCTTTGACACTTCTCACAGCCACGAACCCAGTTTTTGATGTCTCGTTTCATATTTGGCCATACGTATCTGGAACAAATTAGTTTTGTGGTAGCTGCTATGCCTGGATGGGCTAGGTTGTGCAAATGTTCATATATCAGCCGACGAAAGAAACTAGGAACTAAGGGTCGAGGCGTACCTGTTGAAGTATCACATAGTAGGCTACAATCAGAAATGAGGCAAGGTTTCAATTCCAATTTGAGCAATGTACTATTATGCAGGTTCTGTAGCTCTGAATCATTTTCCTGAGCTTTTGCGAATTCCTCAAAATTTAAGATTGAAGATTTTGAAATAGAATCAATTTCAATTCTTGAGAGGCAATCTGCAACAATGTTTTCGGAACCTGGTACATGTCTAATGTCAGTGGAATATTGGGAAATGTAATCTAAATGGCGTGATTGCCGCGGCGAACATTTATGGGGATTTTGCTTAAATGCATAAATTAGCGGTTTTTGATCAGTATAAATTTGAAAAATTCTCCCCTCTAGCATGTGCCGAAATTTTTTTATTGCCGAATAAATAGAAAATAATTCCCGGTCATATGTTGACCAATTCCGCTGACTGTTGTTTAATTTCATGGAAAAAAATGCTAAAGGTTCATAACGTTCCTGATAAAACTGCATAAGGGTGCCGCCGATCGCGACATCTGAGGCGTCAACCCATATACTCAACTGAGCGCCTGGAATAGGGTGCCGTAAAAGAGCAGCCTGAGATATTGCATTTTTGGCAGCTACGAAAGCTTTTTCAGCATCTTCGTTCCAATTAAGGGGTTCTGTTTTAGGAACACGGGAACGAGATTTCTTTTTGTTTGTATGGCCTTCTAACAATTTCACTAAAGGCGCAAGTATGTGTGCAGCTTGATATATGAAAGACCTATAAAAATTAAACATACCCAAAAATCTTCGAAGTTGAGATAAGGTTGTGGGCTGCGGAAAATCGATTATGCATTTAACTTTATCTGGAAGTGGTTGAATACCATGTTCAGATATTCGAAATCCTAAGAAATCAATGGTAGGTTTACCAAATGTGCACTTGGATACATTTATGCACAAACCATATTCTGCTAATTTGGAAAATAGTGCTTTTAAATGATGATAATGCTCCTCGGCATTTTTAGAGGCTATGAGTATATCATCGACGAAAGCATAGACGCCTGGTAAATCACGTATTACCTCATCTATGAATCTCTGAAATGTTGCAGACGCATTGCATAAGCCAAATTGCATGCGTGTGCTTTCGAACAATCCAAAAGGTGTGCATATCGCTGTTTTGGGAATATCATCAGGATTGATTGGTATTTGATGATATGCTTTGATGAGGTCAAGTCGACTAAAAATTTTAGTCTCACGTAAATTAGCAGTAAAATCAGCTATACATGGTATCGGGTATCTGTCTTTTTTGGTTTGCGCATTCAAGGCACGATAATCACCTACAGGTCTCCATTCCAAAGTTCCCTTTTTTGGAACCATGTGCAAAGGTGATGCATAGTTGCTACGTGAAGGTCTTAAATGTCCGAGTTGTATCATATTTTGAAATTCTGTTTTAGCAATTTTCAGGCGATCCGGAGCCAACCTGCGGGGTTTTGCCACAACTGGAGGTCCTTTTGTTGAAATAAAATGCATTGTGTTGTGTTTGACAGGCTGATTGGGATCTGGTAATTTTGTAATAGATGGGAATTGTTTAAGAAGTTCATTATATATATTATCAATATTGATTGTTTTTACTGAATGAATTAATGCACATTTCATGTGACCTGTTGTTTCAAATTTTGTTTTTAAATCTCTTAGACATTTGTGGCGGAGATCTGGAACCAATTCGAAATTATGGAGAAAATCTGCTCCCAAAATTGGTGTACTAACATTTGCCACTAGAAAAGTCCAATTAAATTTTCGTCTTAACTTAAAATCTAGAGAAAGGGTTTGTTGACCATAAACATTTATAGGGGAAGAATTAGCAGCCAAAAGCGTTTGTACGGGTGGATTCCGTTTTTGTACATTGTTGGCAGGAAGGATTGACACGTCCGAACCGGTGTCGACCAGAAAAGAAACATTTGTAGTCCGGTCTCTAATGAACAGGCGACGTGACTGTTGAGGCAAAGAATAAGTCGCCTCTACTCTTTGCTGGTTTCGTTTCCCGCCCAAGAACACGGCTTTATGCATTTTTCTTCCCTACATTTTTTTCCAAATCGTCTATGATACCAACAGATACTTGAATCCCGATTATCACTATTACTTCGCCCTCGAGGTTTACTCCAGTTTCTGCGGTATGGGGACCGACCACGTGAAACAGCAAGCTGATCGATGCGCTTATTTAATTTTTCGATTTCTTTCAATAATTTACCCTCTATCGCCTGTTCATTCGAGCAGGACACGGCAATTGCAGAAGCTGGGGAAGGGGTAACTTCTGAAATACGATCTGAAATTTCCGCTGCTTTATCAAGGGTTAATTCAGAAACAGCCGCTAAAATTGTCTGAACAGAATTTGGTAATCGTTGCAAAAACAATTCTAACATTAAATTGTCTGGAACATTTAGGGATTCCGCGCGACGTTTCATACTACGTAATAAATCTGAAGGTTTCCGATTTCCTAGTTCTTCTCCAGACAAGAGCTGTCGTATCTCTTGCTGGGATGATTCACCTGAGCGCGCAATTAATTCCTTTTTTAAGACACCATAAGGGTCAGTAGCATCTGGTTGCATTAAAATATCACGAATGATTGATGCAACATCGGGTGGAAGATGCGAAACTATATAATTATATTTTGTAACAGATTCTGATATTGTTTTGGGGGTAGCTAAAGCAAATGTGCTTTCGCACATCACAAACCATAGCGCAGGATCTGATCTGTTATATAATGGAATTTGAACAGCATCGACACTAGACATGATTTATGGTAATAAATATATAAAATAGTACAATCAAACCAAAATAAATTCGCGAGTTAAATTTTTCTAATAAAATAACAGAAAAAATATCAGGAAAATGACTCAGAAGAACTTATCTGCTTTCCATCGAGCCGCTGTAGAACGATGTATTCTTTGAAAGATGAAGATGATCGGAAAACATTCCAACTCATCTAGGAAGGCTGATGCTCTATATAAGAACAGTCCATGGTCACCATTGTGGTGAGTCGCTCGTATAATATAATCACTCACTTAAAAACACTTTACTACCTTTATTCGTAGAACATTGATAAACGTCGATTCTGACACTCTTCGTATTCGAACACACAAAAACGCAATGTAAACATTTTCGTCTGCGCTGCTATGACAACGGCTCTGGCCAGCTGCCATTCCGAACGAAGAATTTTCTCCCTTGCCTTTCTGCGGCTGCCACAAGACATTATAAAAGACAAATTCGATTTTCTCAGCGACCGTCAAACATACAAAGATGAAAAAAAAAATCTATTTTAAGTTTGAACAAGAGGATCAAAATAAAACAAAAACGAAGTTAATCCACCCACTGGAACGTTAGCTACACTTTGTTGAACTTTGTGTCTTCATTTTTTCGTTTAAGTTTAAATAAAAAATTACTGAAAGCTACAGTAATTATTTTAATGCTATCAGTTTATTCGTCTCGTCGAGTTCTATCTTTCAAAAGAAAAATCATTGTCGTACGTTAACTGGTTCGCCAGAAATTTAAGAAAGTCGTTTGCATTTTCTATTTCTTAATCATATTATAGCTTAACGCTACCGCGTTTGCTATGATATCCTTCATATTTCTAATTTTTTATAATTGGAATCAATTAACAATTTTTTTTCCTTAAAAATAAAAGTCATGTATACAATATGTGATAGAAAATTTGTTTAAAAAATATTCAGAACAAAATAAAAAATACAAAGATGTTGCGAAAACGCAACGTCCATGGAGGAATGAGATAGATGGAGTTGCAGTAAGGTGGTTGGAGGTGACGCCAAAAAAATAACCCTAAAATCCGCTACAGAAAGCCCAAACAAACCCACGTGCTTTGACACGCCTATCAATTCAAACCGGTTTAAACCTGTATTTCTTTGCTTTCATGTTTTTGTTATCTATTTTATAACATTTTAGTTAAAATAATGATAATTATTTTACTATAAACATAACTTCTTTAAAAAACACACAAAACATTTATTTAGACAATCACAGTACAGCCACTACGAATACACATCTCCAAACCATAAAAACAACATCAATATTATCCTCGAACATCTCACGTTTTTCGTCTGAACCAAAAAAAATAAATACATGGAGTCAGGAAAAAATGTCTATTGTCCAAGAGTTTATCTTATGAAAAAATAATTTAAATATTGTCATGTGACTTTACTTACAAATCCCTCCTTTCGCATGTCAATAATCCTCAGTAATTCCAAGACTTGTAATATGTTTTTTCATGACATCATAACTCAAATTCTTAGTCATTATATCTGCTTCCAGTTCAGACGAATTTACATATTTTGTTTCAATTTCTCCTTTCGCTCTTTCATCTTTTACAAAATGATATTTTCTACCTATATGTTTGTTACGATTATTCACTCTTGGGTTTTTAATCCAATCAATTACAGATTGACTATCAGTACTGATTTCTATTGGATGCTTCACCATTTCTTCCTGGCTTAACTCTTCCAAGAGACCCATTAACCATTTTCCTTCACAAACAGCATCACATAAACTTAAAAGTTCAGATTCCATTGTAGAAAGCGCAACCAGTTTCTGTTTATTACTTTTCCATTCAATCAGTGATTCTCCTATCTTTACGATATATCCACCAAATGATTTTGAATCCCGTGTAGTACACCAGCTAGCATCAGAACAAAGTGATAATTGGCCCTTTTTATTTTTAATTCGAAGTTTGTAGTTTTTAGTGCCTTGAATGTACCGCAAAACTCTCTTCACTGCCTGTAAATGAATTTCTCTAGGATCTTTTGCATATTGAGACAAATTACTTAAAGTGAAAGCTAAATCTGGCCTTGTTCCTCTTACTAGATATCCTATACTTCCAAGCATTTCTAGATATAGTGTTTCATCAATTTTATTTTCATTTTCATATTCATCTAATTTTATCCCAGAAACACCAGGGGTTTTCACACTTTTACAATTTTCCATATCAAATCTTTCTAAGATTTTTTCTGCATACTTAGCTTGCCCTAGCAAAAATTCTCCATTATTTTCTTCAATATCAATACCAAGGAATTTAATGTTTTTCTTCAGCTCTTTAATTTTTGCTTCTTTATTCAATTTTTGTATCAATTTATTTATTAATTCTTCGGATTCACTAACGATTATTCCATCATCGACATATATTCCAACTGCAATAAATTTATTATCATTTTTATTAAAAAACACACATGGATCTGCTTTGCAGGGCTGTAACCCAATTTTATCAAATATATTAACTAATTTTTCATACCAGCATCTTCCTGCTTCTGGCAACCCATATAAATTTCCTGTTACCAATAATATTTTCCCTCCTTCAATTTGTAGACCTTCAGGCGGATTCATATAAATTGCAGTTTCTAGATCTGCATTCAGATATGCTGTTTCTACGTCGAAAAATCTAGTTTTGTAACCTTTCATCGCTGCGACTGCCAATAAAGTTCTAAATGATTCAGTTTTCATTACAGGACTATACGATTCTTGATAATTTGTTCCAAATTTAAGTCTTGATCCGTCGGCTACTAATCTTGCTTTATATTTTACATCTTCACCGTCTTCTTTTACAGTAAAAATCCATTTGCTTCTCAGTGCCTTCACATCTTTTGGTTTGTCAACGATTTTCCACGTTTTGTGTTCTTCTAATGAGTGTAATTCCTTTTTGATTGCTTCTATCCATTTATCTTTATCTCTAGAATTTAATACATCTTTGTAATTCTTTGGAACTTCCTCGTGCACTAGATTCGCTAAATACTTTGGATTGGGTTTCCTAATTCGTGATGATCTTCTAGGTTCTTCAAACAACTTATTCTCATTAGTTTCTTTTTCTTGCTGTTCCTTGTTTTCATCAATTATATGATTTACTTCAGATTCTTCTGTCGCAGAATCATTCAAATCATCTGACAACGCAATTGCTTCCTTTTTCTGATTTAACTCTTCTTCATTTTCATCGGAATTATTATCTTCTTGTTCATCTATTACATTTTTATTATTGGTAATGTTGATGTATTCAAATTCATCAGTCATTTCTTCCTTGCTAGCTATATATTCATATCCCATTTTTTCTTCTATAAATACTACATCTCTGCTTTCACGTATTCTCTTTTCTTTTAAATCATACAATCTGTATGCTCGCCGATCTCTTGAATAACCGATAAACACTGCTGGTTTTGCTCTTACATCAAATTTCTTTTTATTGATATCATCGTTGCGATAAAAAGCTTTACATCCAAATACTCTCATATGCTTTACTGTTGGTTTATTATTTGACCATAATTCTAATGGCGTTTTCTTTCTCATAGCTGTTGGAGTAACATTATGTATATAAGCAGCTGTTGATACTGCTTCGGCCCAAAAGGATAAAGGTAGTTTTGCTTCTATCAGCAATGTTCTTGCAGTATTAATAACAGTCCGATTAGCCCTTTCTGCAATCCCGTTAGTTTGTGGACTATGAATTGTGGTTCTTTCATTCTGTATGCCCTTCCTTTTGTAATAATTCACGAGCTCTTCATTAGTAAATTCACCACCATTATCTGATCTAACCGCTTTTACTTTCTTGCCGGTTTCATTTTCTCTTCTCTCTATTATATTTATCATTCTTTCTTTTGCTTCATCTTTACTTCTTAAAAAATCTACAAAATATCTTCTACTATATTCATCTACTACCATTAGCATGTACTTACTCCCTCCCAATGAGTGTACTTTCATTGGTCCACATAAATCAACATGTAATCTTTCTAAAATGCGTGTTGTTCTTTCTATCACATGATTAAATGGTGTTCTTGTTAATTTCCCTTGAATACATATTTCACATTTTGTTTCTTCACCATTCACCTTTTCTAATCCCCTTACAAGATTTTCTCTCGACATTCTTTGTAAGTATACATAATTTATATGCCCAAGTCTTCTATGCCATAATTCTTTCTTTGATTCATTTGTCTGTAAACAAGATTCATTTCTGTCTTCATCTGTTTCTCGTACAGCTAAGTTTATTTTAAATGTATTATCTTCGAATGTTCCTTTAGCTATTAATTCGCCTGTATTCTTTTCATAAATGTCTGCTCCTTCATTATCAAATATCACATATTTTCCTTTTCTGACTAAACTTGGAACTGACATTAAATTTTCTCTTAAATTAGGTACGCAAAGAACTTCTGTAAGTTTTATTTTTGTTTCGCCACTTTTCTTATCGTAAGACGTAACATGAACATTTCCACGATATTTCGCTTGTATTGATCGCTCGCTGTCAGCAGTTGCAATTTCTACATCTTCAGGTTTTCTTTCTACAACAATATCTTCTTTATGCGTCATATGCGAAGTGCAAGCTGAATCCAACATCCAGGTTATTTCCCTATTATTTTCAGATTCTTTACACTCATTTCTATTGAATTCATTTGACTGCAATGCATGTTCATTTGTAAAACATGTATATTCTTTTGCCTTCTTGTTTGAAACATTATTATTCTTATTATAATTCTTATTATTGCGTGAGTATTCTCTTACATCTTGAACTTTATTACTATAATAATTTTGAAAATTTTTCTTAGGTGAATACTCCCTATCATTTCGCGAGTGTGTCATATTCGATTTACTATAACAATTCCGCGCTATATGATTTGGCTTTCCGCAAGCAAAACATAAAACCTTTTTCTTTTCATTAGCCCTAAATGCTTTAGACTCGTTTTCTCGAAATTTATCATATTTTCTTTCATATCTCAACAAAGTTTCTCGCATTACTTCATAAGTTATATTTGGGTTTGATGATATCGCAGTTGTTACTTCGCTATATTTCTTTGGGAGCCCTTCTATAATAAATCCTATTAATTCGCCTTCATCAATTTCTGTACCCAATTCTAATATTTCATTAGCTATCCCTTGAGCTCTTATCAAATATTCTTCTATTGTTTCTCTTTCGTTTTTCTCTATTCTCGCAAGATTAATTTTTAACTGAATTCTTCTCTGATTTTCAATTCCCGCATAACGCTTTTTCAGTAATTGCCATAAATCCTTAGCTTTTTTAATCCCTCTAACAGCCATCATTTGTTCTGCGGACAACGTCAATATAATTATACCGTAAACTTCATCATTCTTTTCTAACCATGTTTTATGCGCTTTTAAACTATCGGGATCCCCTTCATTTTTTACCGGTTCATCATTTTCGATAACATCAAATAAATGTTTTGATTTAATCAAAGCTTCAACTCGCATACTCCATAATGTATAATTTTTACTTGTTAACGGCTCTATTCTAGGAATTCCAAACATATTGGATTCACACATAATTAAAATACTTTATCTTCCAAACTATTTTTAAATGCATATAAAATTCTTACCTCTTAAATTTTTTCTATTGGCGGTTAGTCCAATGGAACAAATTCTTAACTTGTATTAGGCCTAGTTCATACAATTCATATTTATTTACTCTTCTTACTTGTACACTCAAAATATAAAATTCGCTTTAAAACCACGCTCTGCTACCAAATTGTTATCTATTTTATAACATTTTAGTTAAAATAATGATAATTATTTTACTATAAACATAACTTCTTTAAAAAACACACAAAACATTTATTTAGACAATCACAGTACAGCCACTACGAATACACATCTCCAAACCATAAAAACAACATCAATATTATCCTCGAACATCTCACGTTTTTCGTCTGAACCAAAAAAAAATAAATACATGGAGTCAGGAAAAAATGTCTATTGTCCAAGAGTTTATCTTATGAAAAAATAATTTAAATATTGTCATGTGACTTTACTTACAGTTTTACCGTCGGAAATTGTTATTCAAGATATGATTAAAATTTCGATAAAAAATGACTTATACGCTGTTATAGGATGTAGTACTAGATCAGAATGTATCAAAGATACTAATATATTACTTCACAGAATTATTTGATTATTTTATTATATGTATTTCAAATATAAAAAATATCAGAAGCGTCTTTTAACCCTAGATCTACCGGGAATTTTATTCAAGTTTTAATAAAACGTTCTACACCAGAATTTTTATTTAAAACTATTTAACTTATTTATTTACCTTATTTTTGTCTGGTTTATATACTTAGTTTATTTTAAAGAAATTTCTGGTTTGAATGAATATTTTGTATGTACCTGTCGGGTCCAATGGACCCGTCTGGTAGACGGAGGGTTAAGATTTTACTTGAAAGGGTAACATTCTTTCGTTATTGTCCTAAAATCGTTTGCACTCGAAAATCTAGATTTTCGATTAGTATTTGTAATTTAAGTTTTCATATATAATTTTAAAAGAATGCTTTCATCATTATATTTTATCTATTTACATGCAATTATTAATATGCTGTTAAATACAAATAAAGACGTTTAATTAAATTAGTAGCGATTGATACAGTCAAAAATGGTGGCCTATTTGAAGCGCAATTATAAAATTTTATTCCATCAAAGAAACTCCATTAATTAGTTTGAATTACTTGAGTTTTGAAGCATTATTATTTGCAAAAAAATAAGTTCACCTGATAGGAAAATTTTAGCTGTAAAAAGGAAATTATTATCAATAAATGCTTAGCTCGCATTTGAGTAATTGGACTTGACCTTTCGATACAAAGTTTTATTTTTCACAAAATTGTTATGCATTTCTCAAGAATAACTTTTTCTTTTCAGAAAATTGACACACACACACACACACACACAGAGAGAGAGAGAGAAAAACCCTTCCATCTATACCAATCCCAAAACTTTCTTCTATCTCATACAAGTTAATACTTCAAAATTCGCTAACACACTGCCAAAATTAAATGGACTCTATTCAGGTGACGTCAGAGGCCAGAGCTGGCGGTATGATGATCTGTTATTCTAGTTACTGCACCGGCAGAATACCAGTATGCGCAGGCGCAAACACCGCTAGCAGACGACTTTAGCCTTGACCCAGGTCGAGTGCATACATTTTAACTGAAAATTTGAAAACTTGGGGAATTTTCTCGCATACAGAACAACATTTTGAATTTAGATTACAATATATTAAGTATATGCTGCTGCATCAAACAATTTTTTTGCTGTATTTTTAATAAACAATCATTAATAACTCATACTCCATAGACTGCTATGCTAAACACCGCCAGTAAATACCGCCAGCAGACGAATTTTAGCCTCCACCTCAGGTCGCGTGCATAAAGTCCATTGCAGTCTATTCGGAGCCTTCCCTTTTTTACGCTAGAATTTTTTACCTTGACCACGTGTTCAAAATGTAGATGGAATATCCTCCATTCCAAATTCTTTCCATTCATTTGTTGATAACGTGCCTGCATCGAAGAAGGAATCTACTCTCTATATCCTTTCTATAGCTATGCGCGCTTGCTGCTCTACTTTCGCTGCACAATTTTCCTAACACTCAAGCCATTCAGAAATTTAAATTTCTGGGATCAACCAACCAGCAGACATTTTGAAGCAAGGACTGGCAACTGCGAGCCGCTTGTTACCACTATTTCTGTATAGAAATTTTGTTGATATATCTAATCACGGAAACTGGCAGCGAAATTCTAAAATGGAGGTTCAAAATCACAGTCAGGTGAAATCCGAGCACCTCATTGGTCATTAAGTCGCGTCCTTTTCAGAGAGCAATCTCTAGCGCAAGGGGAAACATCGAATACTCCCTTTTCCGAGAAAAAATCATGTATTGAAGTGAATTTTTTCTGTTTCATTTAAAATAAGCCATCGAAATTAACTCAAGATATTTTGATGACTTTTTATAAAATGTGAATGAATGATTTCGATTTTAAGCTGCAAAAAAATTTAAATAATATCACATGAAACTTGCATTTTCCCCCCTTATGCTACTTTTAAAATCCAAAATAAAACAAATATTCACAATTTTCTGTAGAAAAATTTAATAACTAACTTAGAATACTAAAAACTTTCAAAAATTTTTGCCTAATGCAAAATAATTAAGAAAAATAATGTCAGCATTTACACCGATTTTAATCATTAAGAGTAAATAGAACAAAAAATATTACATGAACAATTTTGTAATAGTACGTACAATAAGTTATTTTGTTTCCTGATTCATGTATTTAAATCTGGAATTTTTAAATCGATTTTTCACTCACTTCCTGGTAAGCTAAGATTATAAAAATTATGAAAGCAGGTGTGTTTTCGATGACAATATAATATTTTAATATTTTGAGAATTTAATTATAAATTAATGACATGTTTCCCTAAGGAGGGTACAGGTGATAAATTGCTAAATATTGTTTATAGTTATAATTGTATAAGAGTTACAAGAAGAATGGAATTAATTATGTGCCAAATCATTCACGCTAAAATATGCCAATTAGCTGTGAAACTGCAACAATGAAATATTTTAAATATTAAAGTGTAAAAAATAAAAAATAAATAAAATATAAAGAATGTAATATATATTTTAAATGCACTTTTATCATTAATTAATTAATTTATTTATGATTTTATGTTTCAAAAAACAATTTAGAAATCTTGGAAGGTTGTTTAAACTATGCTTTTTTTCTTTTTGCATATTTTAAAAGAAAAAAAAAAAAACAGAGAGAAAATTGTGATTTTTAAAATAAATGCACAAGTTCATGCTTTTCTAATCGTAAATTAAACGAAGGAAATTTCCATAATCGGGTTCCACGCTAAATTAACACATTGTAGCGGACTTGAATAGCAGTCATGAAACTAGGCTTGATTTTTAAGATAAAAATTGAATGTCTGTAAAAGAATGTTTACCTACCTTTTATGTCCCAAATTATGAATTCTTGAAAATTTCATCTTCTAACGCATATTTTGTTAATTTTTGAAACTACATTAGAAGATTTACACAATCATTTAATAAATTTTAGAAGGATTTTGCCAAAATTAAATTTAATTTATAGGGATTTTGTGCAATATTTATAACTCCCCTCAAATCTTTTGTTTAAAATCTCTTTTTTTTTTTTTTTTTTTTTTTTGTAGAATTACAAAATATACAAATATAATTTCTTACAATAGAAATATTTCCGAACAGAAACTTTCGTCTCCCCCCCCCCTCCCCCCCAATCTGTCAACGTCCAGAAAGCTGAAAAAGATGCAAAGGCAATATATTTTTTTTTCTTTTGTGCAACCAATAATGTTTTTTGGAACAAGATAAAGTAAAATATCTATAATTCATTCTAATCTAATTTCTATTTTTAAGGGTTTTTTTTTTTCATTTAATGCTAAAACATTAACTTCTGTATTTTTAAAATTATTTGTGTAATTTTTTTTATATAATTTTGTTAGTTTAAAGTTTCCGATTTAAAGTCTAGAAAAAGGTCTCTTTTTTTATAGTTGACTTTTTCTAGAATTTTTTTTTTTTTTTTTTTTTTTGTGATTTTATGGAATTAAATGGTGTATGTAGGTTGGGGAGGGGGGGGGGGGGAGGTAGAGGAGAAAATTTATTGAGATTTTTACCATACGGAATTTATAGACAATTTTTAAATGATATTACAAGTATTTTTCAATTAAAACTAAATCTTTATTAAAGAATATTTGTCATATCCTATCATTTAAAAATTGTTACAACTTATAATCTAAATTATTCACTCTCGTTGTATAAAATGTTATCAAAATAACTTAATTGGGTTAATTTCGATTGTTTATTATAAATAAAAGCAAACAAAATAATAAGGTAAAACAATCGCTTCAAAATTACTTTTCCCCTCACTCCTTTCAAAATTCAAATGAAGAAACAAGTTGGTGATCCTCACCCTTATCTCTCTTAAAACCACGCGACCACACAACCAATCTGGTGGCTGTATTGCACTTGAATGTGATTTTGGCCCCCCATTTTAGAATTTCGCAAACTGGCAGTTTATTTGTTGCCATTTTCTTTCGAATAGTAATGTTTGCCTCATTTAATCACTTTATTTAAGGAAAGTACTTATTACTCAGAAATAGTGGTTAGAAGTGGTACGTGACTAGGTATAGGGTTTCCGGCCCTGTCTGAAATCTTTTATGTTTGATCTGGGAGCAAAACAGTGCGATTTGTTTTGAAAAACATACCTCTGTTGATTGGAATATTAAAACTTTTCAATTTTTGAAGCCAAGCAAACAAAGCCGCTGACAAATTTGAGTCTACCCGTTGCGTATATGACATTGGCATCAGAAAAAAATCGCGCCAATATGGGTGTATATGACATCTGTGTCAAATTCCGGAACAGATGTCATATTCGCCCCATATTGGCGCGATTTTTTTTTGTCGCCAATATCATATAGGCAACAGGTACTTAACTTGCGTCAAAGTGTCGTTATTTTGCTTGATGTGGTAACCCGGATTATGTTGTTTATGCTGTTGATGTTTTCGCCAAACTGGCAACTGCAAAAAATCGCGCCAATATGGGGCGAATATGACATCTGTACCCAAATTCCTTGTACGTTTGTACAGGGACAATTATTTACATAAAAATATAACAATCTGAAAAGATTTTAAAATGTAAATAAAGATTGCTTAGTGAATGCTTTCGAAATTGCGCTTTTTTAAAAAATCCAAATTCAATCCAACCGTTTCCGCTATCGCGCCATAGCCCCTATAACAAGTCAGATTTACGTCAAACGTGGCAAATGAGATGCGTTCATACTATAACTAGTTTGGCACAGATGTCATATACGCCGGATGTCATATTGGCGTGATTATTTTCCGACGCCAACTTGGCGAAAACATCAACAGCATAAGGGTTACCATATCAAGCAAAATAATGACACCTTGTGCCAGTTGAGCACCCGTTGCGTATATGACATTGGCGTCAGAAAAAAATCGCGCCAATATGGGGCATATGACATGTATATGACATCTGAGCCACTAGTTATAAATATAAATATTCAGATCTTGGTTCAATAGCTGGAAATAAGGCTTAGATGCTGTATATTCCCGCGACCGCCATCTTGGATGTTTTGAGATTTCTTGGCAGTTTTTTGTTACCGATGTATTACATTTTATTTTCGTTAAGCCTAACATGCGCATAAATCGCTGCTTGGCGATATTTACTACTTGGCGGAAAAGGGGTTTTCATGCCAAGAAATAATCCAAGATGGCGGACGGGGGAATATATGACATCTGTTCCGGAAATAATATAGGTTTACATTAGGTTTTGGAAATAATATGACGTAATCACCATGGCAAATAAGGTGCGTTTGTACCATAATTAGTTTGATAAATATTCAGATCATGGTGCAATAGTGTTGCACTTTTGAGCAAAAATGTATGAATATGAAATTTATTAGGGTTATATATATTAAATTCAGTTATACAGAAATAATATGACTCCATCTTAAATAGCACGTAATCACCACAAGGAACTCTTCCCTATTATAGCTGTTATCATGTATGATACGCTATACATTTGTTAAAAAAAATAAAGGTTACTGTAATTAGTATACTTGGCACCATGCTTGGTGCAATTGTATATGACATGGCCCGGATAATACGCAAGTACCAATAATAACTAAAAAAAGGAAAATAACTTGGTAATATTGAAACCATTTATTTCTCTTTCATGAGCTTCAATTTTTCCATTAAAGCTGTTGCTTCTCTACATTCCTCTGTAAATGATTTGCCCAAAAGGAACCTTCTCCGTGGCACATAACCTGCATAGCTAGAAACCATATCTTTACGATATTTGTTGTTTTGTGAAGATATTTCATGTTTCCACGCTAAAACTTCCTGTTCCAGCTTTTCATCCATTGACTGACTGGTATCGATCATAGGAGCTAACCTCAAACCTGCCACAGGGTGTTCTTCAAGGAGGTCATGAGTCATTTCTCCAAATGTCTTACCAAACTGTAACAGTCTTTTAGGACCATATCCAGGAATATATCCAGTGTAACCTGGTCTACTAACTGGTTCTGGTGTTTGGAACCAATGCTTTACTTCATAATCCTCCGTTTTTGGCATTCTTGAGGCTTGAAATATTATTAATGTGTCTTTAGATTTTTGTTTCAAAACTTACGAAAAATGTTGTTTGGAGATTTGAGGTTTTAAATAATTGATATTTAGAAATATTTATGGAAGTGACAGTAAATTTAGTAGTTTGAAACTAAATTTTTCTATTCACGTGCATAATTAATAAATCACATTTCATGAAAATCCACGATATCATTATTTTCAGGAACTGCTATAGGACGGATTGATTCTACCCGTGTAAGTGACGTCATTTCAAACAAGAAAGAAAAAAAAAACATGCGTCAAGCATAGATTATGAAACACTTTCCAACACATTCAGACATGCATGCCAAAATTTAATTCAGTTTAGCAATACATATACGTCAGTTGAAAATTCCCCGTCAGGAATTTCCGCTAATAAGGAGAATGGTACGGGAATTCTTTTGTGCGGCCCTGTATATGCGGTATAGAATTTATATACAACGAGTAACATGTAAAAAATTATAGTTAGATTTAAAAGCGCAACAGAATTTTAACACGCACTTCCAGCAATTATTATTCAAAGACAGTACTGTAACCGATTTCTTTTGTGTGTCCCTGTAAATGACCGACAAATGCAATGAATGCCCTATTCTATCGTAATCATCTTGCAGTGAAATTCAGTGATTTATATCAGTTTCAATACATTTGAAATAGCGTAATCTCATTAAAATACTCTGCATATACCATAATGTAATAGAATTCTTTTGAGTGCCCCTGTAAATGAACTATTAATCACACATACCTCATATACAGTACCAAACATGCCTTGGTGACCCTAAATAACGTTTATCCGTTGCATAAAAATCGGAGTATATTTCTGTAGGACTTAGAGCGTGGGCAGACGGACAGACAAATCGAATGCATAAACACTTTTCAACTTTGTTGGCAATTGTTAACCCGGGAGAACTCGCTAGTGAGAATTTCTCTCACGGTGCCCAGTTGCTTTTCTTTTAATTTACACTCGCTTAATATTAACTTTTTTTGCTTGGCTTAGCACTTTTATTCACAAAAGAGGTAAATAATTGAAATAACATTTTGAAATTTTTATTAAAATGAAAAATGGTTTAAATAAGTGTCTTAAAAAAAGTACGATGGTGAGTGAAAATCTCATGCAGCGAGTTTTCCCGGGTTAAAAAGAAAATACGAGTTTTCATTCAGAAACCAAACTTTTACAAAGGACATACTTTTCACTCACTTTTCATTCCATGAGCTTGAAATTGAGGTTCTCTTTGTTTCCTTAAATTTTATTTCTACCAGCAATACAAGAATACATAATTCGTTGAATATTCATACACCTATGATTCTTGGCAGATGTTAACAGCTAACTTTAAACTAAAGTTATAGAATAAAGGGGCTTTAATTTCAGTACCACCGAAGCGAAACTCAGTGGAAAAGGATGTCATTTTTAGGCGATCATAGTAATATTTCGTGTTTATGAATGAAACTGTATCTTTTCTTCTAAAGGTGACATAATTTTTACCGATAGAAGCATTCTGCATTGCCAAGATTAAGAACCATTATGGGCAGTGGCGTATTCAGGGGGTGGGCTGATAGGGCTGCAGCTCCCTCCGAAATTTGTAAAATATATCACATTTAATTACGAAATTTTAGCAAAATGTAATAAAACCTGCTAGGATGAAATTGAAAAGGAACCAGAAAACTATTCCGTTTTAGACAGGTTTTCATCTTAGAAAGTGTGTTATTTTGCAGAGATTACGAAATAGCCATTTTTCAGTAAAGTTTCTGTTATATTACTCAGGCTCGCTTTACACGCATTTTATTATGTAAAACGTGATATGTGGTGATTAAAAGTGCATTATTAATTTTAATTAGTTTAAAAAAAATTACTAAATTGATTACAGTTGCTATTTATCAGTTGAAAATCTGTGATTTAAGGTAATGCATAGATTGGAAGTATTGAAGGAGGAGGGGGGTAGGGGTACAGTGAGAAGCTCTTAAATAATTTTAAATTTGCTATTTACTTCGGTTTTATTTACTATTTGTTGAGATACCTTTTAGTAAATAATTATCACCATTCCGTTAAAAAAAAAAAAAAAAAAATGTGGTAGAACCATGGAATTATACTTGTAAAGACGAAAACCTGCCTAAACGAAATGTTTCCCAGTCCCACGCGACTCCATCTTAGCAAGTACGATTGTGTAATAGATGCGTTACCTGCTATGATAAAAACTTGTTTAAAGCGGAATTTTTCCTGCTTCTTGCGATTCTTTCTTAGGATCTTTTACTATATCTCTGCCTTCTCCAAAATGGTAAGTCTAGATACGCCACTGATTATGGGTAGAACGCAGAGTCAAAAATTGCGTTATTTTGATGCAATCAAAGTAAAAGGGAATTTAGCTTATAAATAGAAGTTGTATGTTATTGGTAAATCAACATGATGCAATTTTTATCAGTCGATACTTTCCACATGTTCGCTTCCCATATTCGGGCTATAGAATATCAATTTTTATGTTTTAGTTAACAATTTAAGGAGCAGTTACATCTACTTTTACTATATACAGGGTGATCGGAAAATAACTGGTCAAATTTTAAAGGGTGGTAGAGGGGACCAAAATAAGTATTTCTTTGTCATAGAATGTGTGTCCAGAAATGACGCCAGGGCCGAAACTAAAGGAGGGGGGCAGAGAGGGCATTTGCTCCGGGCGCCACAACGAAGGGGCGCCAAATGAGGATTTTGTGAGTCGATTTTTCTCACATCTATGTTTAGTACGGTATTGTTAAAATCATTCTGTCTGGCGTATGACAAAACATAGAAGAACCTAAAGATGATATGGCATAAGGATCCTGTATAAACAAGAAATTTTCGATTCCGTTTTCAAGATTTTAATCAATCAATATTTGACAAAGCAAAGGGTGGATCCAGCTCACCATTTAGAGGGGATCATGGGTTTCCTTTTTGGGGGTGGGAGGGGATCACATCTCGTTATGAGAATTTTTGTATATTGAAAGCTATCCTCAAATCCAAACTAACTACTTTCCTGATACTTTTGCGAAGTCATTTTCATTCGTAAATACAAAAAAATTGCATTAATATTCGTAAAAACATAAAATTTACCGATTTTGTTCAGATACCAAGAAATTAAAGAGTTTCCCCTTTTCTTATAAAGGCAAAGATTCATTCAGAAAATGTTGTCAAAGTTAGCATTTTTAGCCAAGTTTTACGAGTTGACAGCCACAGAAATGTCGTCGCAAGAGAACAACTGGCAGTCACTTCTGGAAATTCAGTTTAAAAAGTCTAACAATTGTTAACGATTAAATATGGCAATACCATGAAAATTGCAGGTGTAGCCTCTTCTTTCTGCTCGAAGTATGAAATAGTTTTTTTCAATCGAACTTATACCTTTGGAATGGATCATTTCCTTCTGATGGACTGATGGCCTCCATTAGAAACAGTCGTTATTATTATGAAACAGTCGTTATAAATGAAGTGTTAGGTGAAGATGAAAGAGCAGCCGTAAAAAGTTAGAACTCTGATTTTCTGGTCAGAATAAGGAAAAAATATGGCCATAATTTTTTTTGAAAAAAAAAAGTCATCACCTTTCATCTTCACCTAACACGTCATTTATAACGATTGTTTCATAATAATGGAAGCCATCAGTGCATCAGAAGGAAATAACTCGGTAAAAATTCTTTTTGTAAATATACTTTGCGGAAGAGGAAGGGGAGGGGGGGGGGGCGCCAAAATCCATGTTTGCCCAGGGTGTAAAAAAAGCTAGTTTCGGTTCTGAATGACGCGTAGAAGCGCCATCTATTGCCACTTATACGTAGTCTTTCATTGCACCTGTCACAATTTTCTTCGTCACCAGCGCTAAAACGCGCCATTTCTGGACACACATTCTATGACGAAAAATGCTTGTCTAGATTTCCTCTACCACCTTTTAAAATTTGGCCACTTATTTTCCGATCACCTCGTATATAAAATGAAAATGAAAATTTCATTCCAGCTGCTTATAACTTGAATTTTGCTGAATGATCTTCGATGGAACTTGCACTTTTACTTATATAATTTTTCACAAAAGATTTTACTATATAATACATCGTTCTACGTGACTTAGTTATAGAATTCTGGGGAAAAATTCTATAATCAGACGAATTCGATTACGAAAGATAAAAATTCTTTAACCCATTTGTGCCTGAATTTTGGTTTTTTTCAAATGTCTTGGTAAAATCACTTGAAAATATTGCAAAATGAACTGGAAAAATACTAAAAAAAAATACACTTAAATTTTTTGTATTTATTTAATAAAATGTAAAAAAACTACATATGAGTATTTCTAGTAAAATAATATGCATAATTATATGTTTTGTGTATATTTATTTTTAAAAAGTTTTTAAATTGTATATTATGTACTATGATTAGTGTTTTTATGAACTACAAAAAAAAAAAAAAAAAAAAAAAAAAAAAAAATTCTTTACAGAGACTAATAACGTTAAAACTATTATTAATAATAAAATAAGAATCATCGTATTGCTGACTTAAAAACAATTTATTTCATAAATATCTTCAAAAGGAGTTTACATAAATAACTGTCTCCTAAATGTCCAAGAAAAATGTGTGCCCATTTGTACCTAGAACCCTATATTTTGGATGTTACAAAAATGCATAAAAAATAGGCTTGAACATTTAATTTCGCAATTTAAAAAAAGTCTACAAGCTAAGATTATGACTTGCAATTTTGTATCCTTCATAGAAAAATTACAAATAAACTTACTTTTTACATTTCGCCATCTTGAAAAATTAAAAATTTATAAACACCGAAAAAAGCCTTCATTTAAACAAATAAATATCCACCTTATGCTGTCATCTCTCGGTAATAGATAAAGACATTTATAAATAATTATTTCATATAATTTTCATGTTATAAAGGAGAAGAAAAATATACCTATTCATGAAAATTTGAAACGTCCCAAAAATGGGACGGGCACAAATGGGTTAAAGATTTCTCTGAATGGATTTTGATAGAACTTGCACTATTAGATAATTTTCAGGGAAGGTTTTAATATATAAAATACCAGTCTGCGTTGCTTAGTTATAGAGTTATGGGGGAAAGTTCTACAATCAGATAAACCCGATTATGAAAGGGTATCCTTTTTAACCCTTTATGCCTCGACGGTACTTTAAAGTATACTATTAAAATAACTTGTTATAAAATTCATTTAGTACATCGAATAGTATAGTAATACAGTTTAGAATGAGTTATAGATACTTTACTTTACCTTGTTCCAAAAGCATTATTGGTTCCACAAAATAAAAATATTTTTAAAAGGATGATTTATTTTTCATTTGCATCTTTTCAGTTTTCTTGACGTTGAAAGATTGTGGGAGAAAAGTTTCAGTTCGGAAATATTTCTATATATTTTTTTTATAAATATTTCTATATTATTTTTTATAAATATTTCTGTATTATTTTTTTTATAAATATTTCTATATTCTTAGTTTGGATAAAATGAAAACGTAATGCATCTCGTTGGGGCTACTATAATACAGGCTGTCTCGTCAAGCATTTTGTTTCCCACTTAGACCAATCAGCGACTATTGCCCACGCGTCGTGGCCAATCGTCCTTCTCCTATCTGCAATTAAATGGCGGCGTGAATCGGCTCTCGTGATTCAAAGACTACTTAAATTACAGAACAAATCGTTCACCCGTAAGAAAAGTGACATATCTCACAAAAATTCATTTTGCGTTTTATTCCACTAATAGGTCTGTTATAGAAATATATAGGTTTGTCTTTCTACAATGAAAATTCCATGGATAGTTATCCTGAAAATCGCCTTATTACGCTATATGTCCACTCGTGACCACAGAAGAGGGGTGGATTGTGTGCGGAGGTAAAATGACTCAACCCTTCCAACTCCAAACCTCATGTACGCTTTCATTCTTAAGGCTTTTACGCACGTTTTTCATGTGACATTAGCTTCTTTTGCCTCCCCCTGTGAAATTTACTTTTGTCCAAATGTGTCACTTTTCTTGAATGTGAGCGAAAAAGTGGGCGGGAGCTTTGACAAAGCAATCTGCTGGCATTGTGTCAAGCCAATCAATGGAACCTGCAGGGGATGGGGAGTGAGCAGAAGAGGGCCATTGTCCAGTGCCTGATTTTCACCACTTTTTCAAAAAGTCCTTTTTACCTTATTTAATCGCAAGATTCTGCAATTAAATAAGGCAAAATTTACTTTTCGAAAAAGTGGTAGAAGTTTGCCTAGGCAGTAATCAGGACTTGCCATTATCTCCTCCCAGATTTTTAAATTTAATTAACTGAATTTTCTTTATGTTTAATGTTTTTGGAAAAAAGTAAAATTGATTCATAAAAAAGTGACTTAAAAAAATATTAAGAGGAAAAAAAACAAAAACATTTTCGTCTCGGATGTTCTAATTCCACTTTCACTGAGTAAAAAATATATATAGTAATAACATTGACATCTTTTTAATTTTTCAGTTTCTGTATTGTTTTTGGTGTTATATTTAAAAGTTGTTTTCTAGGAAGTGTTGGATGGACCAGGGCTTTACAAATTTGATAAAATCTGATAGCGAGCAAAAAATCTAGTTGGCAGTAAAAAATATTTACCTCCCCCCCCCCCCCCCCCCACCACCACCTTTCTAAAGCGCGTCAAGCATTTTAAAGGAGGAAGAAATACTTTTTAAATACGTATTACCCTTTAATTTTGTTAAAATTAATTATTTTTAAATTTTTAATTAAGTTTTACAGATTTACTTCAAATGAATGACATATTTAAGTATTGCGCGGCAGCGCAATACTTATTAGGGTTTCGTTCATCTGACGAAACCCTATTCGTCTCACTCCTTTGTCTGTCTGTCTGTCCATCTGTCCGTCACAGAGCCCGTTCTCAGAAACTATACATGTTAGAGATTTGAAATTTTGGGTACTTATAGCTGAACACCTCACATCAAACAACAAATCATAAAATTTTGAAAAAGTTAGTAATTAACTGAATTACGGGCTAATTAACTTCTAAAATTAACCAATCCACCTTTTTAACGCAGATTCAAATGAACTTTCTCCAACGGCGCGAAAGCAGGTGTGCTCAACTTCAGACATGACGACGACCTTGCAGTTTTCCGTAGTGGAATATTTTAATACGAAATTTTAACTTTTTAAATATTAAATTTTTTGATAAAATATTTTGCCATCCGGACGGGAAATCTCTCGCAGATTTCATACATACCCAATTCAAAGCGATAACTCAATTAGAAGCTGAGATATTAATTATTATTTAATTAATCTGTTTCATTTCTATCTAATGAATAGAATAAAATGGAGGCACGTGCTTTTTTAAACCATGAAGTTATTTAAATTGGGAAATCTAACAATTTGCGTGAGGTTTTATCCGCTCTATGAGACAAGTATAACTTATTCATTATAAGAAAGTTTGTAAGTAAGTATTCATACCACTATTTTCGAATAGTAATTTCTGCAAATATCTTAAATTATTGGTTGAGATCGCCACTCGATCTGGTTGAAACTTTAAAATAGTTTATAACGCATAAGAAAAATCGTAAAAAAGAATGGAGTGTGATATTTCGAGGGGAGACTAGCGTGCTTCGCCCGCTATCGTATAATTTGTATTTGTAAGGTTTGGGTAAATGGAAAGGGGGGGGGAGGGAAATACTTTTGATTAAATATCCCAAAAGAGTTTCGTTCTGATGCACTTTTGTTATGAATAGTTTGCGCTCCCTGGTGGTGGGATGTGGAACTAACATAAAGCGATTTTGTTAAGATTAGGAAAGTTCGCATTACAGATATTATGACAAAGACTAGCGTGCTTCGCCCGCTATCGGATTATTTCAGTCCGTGCGAGGCTGATGTAAAATGAGATGCATTCTTCCAGCGAAATTGAAAAGCGTGCTTCGCCCGCTATCGCATAATTTTATTTTGTTAGGTTTGTGTCAATGGAAAAGGGGGAGGGAGGGAACTACTTTTGATTAAATATACCAGTTAGTGCGCATTACAGATATTATTATGACAAAGACTAACGTGCTTCGCCCGCTACCGCATAATTTGTATTTGTTAGGTTTGTGGGAATGGAAAAGGGGGGGGGGGTGGGAACTACTTTTGATTAAATATCCCAGTTAGTCAACATGACAAATATTATTATGATAAAGACTAACGTGCTTAGAAAATCTAATAATTTGCGTGGGATATTTGAACAGCGCTATGAGATAAGTATAACTCATTCATCATCAGAAAGTTTACAAGTATTCATACCACTATTTTCGAATAGTACTTTCAGTAAATATCTTAAATTTTTGGTTAAGACCGCCACTCAATTTGTTTCAAACTTTAAGATAGTTTATAACACATAAGAAAAAGTGTAAAAAAGAATGGAGTGTGATATTTCGAGGGGGGGGGGGGAGGGGAGCTAGAATTATTTTTTAAATCTTAGCGTTTGTTACCGCAGACCGCCACCATCCGGGCCCATGTATCTACGGAAAGATTGCGTAAAGGAGTTTCGTTCAGATATGCTTTTGTTAAGAATACAGTGCATTCCCTGGTGGTGGAATGTGGAACCAACATAACGCGATTTTGTTAAAATTAGGAAATCCAACAAGTCGATCTGTTTGAAGCTTTAAGATATTTTATAACACATAAGATAAAGTGTAAAAAAGAATGGCACGTGAAATTCCGGGGAGGGGGGGGCGGGAGGCGCTAGATTTCTGTTTAAAAAGTTGTGTTTCTGACCGTTTTAGATGCTTTTTTTGAGGGAGTCCTGAGATATATGTTACTTATTTAATATAAAATTGTCTAAAGTTTAGTTACCACTATTTCCGAATAGTAATTTCAGCAAATATCTTAATTTCTTATTAAGACGGCCACCACCTCGAGTAACATATCTACTTATAGGTTGTTTAACGGAGTTTCCTTCCGATACAGTTTTGTTAAGAATAGAGTGCGCTCCCTGGTGGTGGAATGTGGAACTGACATAACGCGATTTTGTTAAAATTAGGAAATATAACAAGGCGATCTGTTTGAAACTTAAAGATAGTTTATAACACATAAGAAAAAATTTATAAAAATGGCGCGTGAAATTTCGGGTAGGGGGGGAGGGGCGCTAATTTGACTAATTGATTTATTTCTATTATATACTTATTTTACAAGGCAGTTACGTGATGTTTCATTGCAGTATACTTCTGAACGGTGTCCGATTTTTAAAAATACAGCATAAATGTTACTTATGCCAAATAAAAATGTCAGAAGTATTGATACCACTATTTTCGAATAATAATTTCAGCAAATATAATAAATTCTTGGTTAAGACCGCCACCCCCTCGACTAGCATATCTCCTGATAGGTTGTTTAACGGAGTTACGTTCAGATACAGTTTTGTTAAGAATAGAGTGCGCTCCCTCGTGGTGGAATGTGGAACTAACAGACCGCGATTTCATTTAAAGTAGGAAATCTAACAAGGTAATCTGTTTGAAACTTTAACATAGTTTATAACATATAAGAAAAAGTTTATAAATAATGGCGCGTGAAATTTCGGGCAGGTGGAGAGAGGGGGAGGGGCAAAATATTTATTTTTTGTTTCATACCATTTCAGGTGCATTTTTTTTTACGGAGTCCTCAGATACATGGTACTTATTAAATATAAATATGTCAAAAGTTAAATTACCACTATTTCCGAATGGTAATTTCAGGGGCGGCGCCAGAACTTGCCCGACGGGGGGGGGGGGGGGCATGGTATCCCCGACAGGGGGCCCGAATTAGTCCCTGCGCACCCGACCCGAATCCGAAAATTACATTTGAAGTCAACCCGCAACCCGATCCGAACCCGACATATTTCAATCTGCATCCGGCCCGAACCCAAAATACTTTAACCCGCAACCCGAACAGAATCCGAAATGAAAGGAAAGTAAATAAAGTTTTAATGCAAATGTGAAAAGTAATCTATAATTAAATCTCTAATACCAATTTTATGTTTTCCATAGAAAAATGGACAAATCTGTATTCTTTAATATTCGAATATAGTAAAATGAATAGCAGACACCTTGTTAGATGGAGTAGTGCATCAGGTCGGTGTCGGGCTGTACTTAATTTTCCTTTTTCGGGTCGGGATGACTCCATCTTTCTTTCTCTTGGTCGGGTTCATCCTAGAATATTTCTTGCTGGTCATATTTATGCTTTTTGCAAGTTGGGTTTTTAGGATTTTCAGAAAAAAAAAAAAAAGTTTGAGCAGAACTGTGTTTTAAATGAAAATAAATATCTATATGAATATGGATGAATATATATTCAATTTACTGCATCAGATATAAAATGTATATAAGAAGTGTGATCATAGGTTATTCTCTCTATAAGAACCATTTTTTTTTTCGTGCTCCGGCATATAAAAAATATTACCATCATTTCTTTTCTGATAAACAGAAATATGTATGTATCGTATTTGTGATAGTTTTTGCACACATGCACATGTTATATGTATGTAGATTGGGAGGTGACCACTATTCAAAAGTATAAGCGTACGAATATATAAGTGTAGGAATTGAAAAACTGTTCACTAAATAGACGTGTCCGCTT
Source organism: Maratus speciosus (assembly GCA_963932465.1). Classification (NCBI taxonomy): domain Eukaryota; kingdom Metazoa; phylum Arthropoda; class Arachnida; order Araneae; family Salticidae; genus Maratus; species Maratus speciosus. The sequence continues at coordinate 286,690,935 of OZ010794.1, read as the reverse complement.
TTTCGGGAGTGTCCATTGTGGAAATCTTATTACATATAGATTTTTAACCAGAAAAAATATTTTGGATATTATTTTGAAAAATCGGATCAACCCGAACCGGACCCGCAAGAGTCAAAACCCAACCCGAACCCGACCCGCAGCAAAAAAGTAGAAATCAACCCGACCTCGACCCACAACAAAAAAATATAGCTCCAACCCGGGGTCGGGTCGGGTCGGATGCGAGTAAAAGCGGGTTACCCGACCCGATGCAGAACTCTAGGCCGATTTCGTATTATATATTAAAAAAGTCTCGCCGAGCCCGGGCCTGTCTCGAAGCCCGAGTTCGGTAAAATTTTCGTTCATTAAGCTCGGTCAGGGCTTAATTTTTATCTCAAGACTCGGGTCGGGCTGAGACTCAATTTTATTTTTTTTAATGTTGGGCCGGGTAGGAATTTCATTCTTCCAGGGACAAGTCTGGGTCTTGAATTTTTTCTGTAGATTCGGGCCAGATCGGGACTGTATTTTATTCTTTCGGGGCCGTATAGGATGATAATTTTTTTCTCAAGAGTAATGTCCTTGTAACGTTCCTCCGTTATTAGTAGAGAAAATGGACGATAAAACAGCATATCTTTGTTTGTTTCTTCTTCTTTCTTTTTTGTTTGCGTTTTTAAAATAAAAGGCGGGGTATTTGGTTAATTTCTAGAGAAATTAATAAAATACCAGCAATTTCTGAAGAAATTAATCAAATCCCCCTGGGCCAAAAATGCGAAAAAAGCAGACAGACCGTGCCGGCATGGTATGCTTGTAACAGGAAATGCGCAAGTGTTTAGCTTTTATAACGGGCCGGGCAAACAATAGTTCAGCTTGATACTATGCTAATTTAAGCAATAACATAAAAAACACTCTTTGTTTACCCATTCAATTTATAAAAATACTCGCCAAACACTTTTTAATAAAGGTTAAAGTGAGCAGATGTATTTTACCATGTCTTATATCTTCTTGAACCTTATTTCGTATAGGCGCCTAAAGATTGCGGTCAATCGAATAAACATTAAACAGAAGAGCACTTGAGTTCTAAGACTCTATAAGGTATTCGGTAACATCCGGCTGTTCTGACGACTGTGGCTGACTTGTGATTGAATTCTCTCGTCTCAGACTAAAGAATAAAATTTTAATTTAGAGTAAAGGCCGAAACTAGCCTTTTTTGCACCCGGGGCAAGTATGGATTTTGGCGCCCCCCCCCCCCCTCTTCCGCAAAGTATATTTACAAAGAGAATTTTACTAATTTTCTAATAGCCGATTTATTTTAAAATTTAAAATATGTAATACTGAACTATGTAATCTACAATGGCGGATCCAAGGGGGAGGTCACGGGGGTCATGACTCCCCTCTGAACACCAACAAAAATATTCTAAAGATAATTTTTAATATGAAATATACAGTAGAGTCCCGATTATCCGAATCCCACTTAACCGAGTCCTGCTTAAATGAGTTTCCGCTTTCACCGAGTTATTTTCTTCTGATGGACTGATGGCTTCTATTATTATGAAACAGCCATTATAAATTAAGTGTTAGGTGAAGATGAAAGAGCAGTCTTAAAAAGTTAGAACTCTGATTTTTCTGGTCAGAATGGAATGAAAAAAAATGGTCATAAATTTTTTTTGAAAAAAAAAATGGCCATTATTTTTCTTTCCATTCTGACCAGAAAATCAGGGTTCTAACTTTTTACGACTGCTCTTTCATCTTCACCTAACACTTAATTTATAATGGCTGTTTCATAATAATAGAATCCATCAGTCCATCAGAAGATAATGATCCATTCCAAAGGTATAATCCTTCATTTGGCGCCCCTTCGTTCTGGCGCCCGGGGCACATGCCCCCTCTGCCCCCCCCCCCCTTAGTTTCGGCCCTGTAAACTCATAAAAATTTGGGCATGGTGAAAAAGCGGAACATTTAACATCCGGCGTAGTTGTTCCGCGGGACGAATCTCGGGATCCCTGAAAATCGGGACATTCGGCTTAAATCTGAACATCTGGTAACATTAAGTTCACACTACAATAATTTATAAGGTTCATAAGCTTTTTGCAATTCGGGTTGCTGGGTCCCAAAGAAGTTTGACCCCAAGTACGTATCAGATGAAAAGAAATACAAATATGAATGAGAATGCAATCAGTTTACTGCATGAGAAATAAAATGGTAAGAAGTGTCATAATAGATATCATTTCTTTAAGAAACATTTTTTCTTCTTTCGAAATTTGGAAAATATTATCAACTTTTCGCTTTTCAGACATACAATAACATATGCATCATATTTGTGATAATTTATGCACACGTACACGTTACATGTTTGTAGATTGGGAGGTATCCACTATTCAAAGAGGTATAAGCGTACAAATATTAAAGTGTTAGGAATTGAAAAAGTATTCACTAAATAGAGATGTCCGTTTTTCGGGAGTGCACATTTAGGAGGTCTTACTGTATATAAATTTGTAACCTGAAAAATATTTTGGACATTCTTTTGAATAATCTGGTCAACCAGAACCCGACCTGCAAAAGTTAAGACCTAATCCGAACCCGAAACAATGAAAGTCAACACGACCCGTTGGGAAAAAGTGAGTCATCCCAACTCGAACCCGACCCGCAACAAAAATATATTGCCAACTCGACCCGAACCGATGGTCGAATCGGGTGCGGATAAAATTGGATAATCCGACCTGATGCAGGACTCTAGTAGATATTTGCATGGGCCTAGATTTCCAGGCCCGAGAATGGCGGAATATCCCGGTGATTTGAAGAGCTTTTTCTCTTATTTTAAGAAATTTTTTTCTTTTCACCTAAAAATTTTAGAAAATCTTGTGCATCTTGTTCATGAATTTTATTTATTTTTAGATAAAAGGGATTTATAAATTCCGTTTCTAAAACGTAAAAATACTAGGCAGCAGAGCTGCCGGAACACCCATGTAAATTGACGATCATGCTGCTTTATGTGTGAGTATTTCAGGTAGTTACTTGTTTTCTGTATTTTGAGGGGAAATGGGCAAATCAAAACGGAATTTTTCATGTTTAAATGAAATATAATCAAGGAAAAAAATTGTTCAATTCACGGATTATTTTAAGGATCAATTCACGGATTATTACTACAGAGTCCTGCGTGGTTTGGGTTATACCCGACCCGAACCCGGAAATTCTGTGTCCATTCAACCTGAACCAGTTAAAAAAAAAAAAAAAGTCGACCCGATCCCGACAAACATCGACTCAAAACGACAGGATTCAACCCGAACCCAATACCAACACAAAATGAAAAAATATATACATATTGTAATGGAATAATGGAAAAGTAGTCTACAATTATATCTCTAGCATCAATTATATTGTTTATGTAGAAAAAACAATATATCTGTATATGTACTCGTTGATACTCAAATAATATAGTTTTTCATTTTAAAATATATTGAGAAATCGGGTAGAATCGAACCCAACAGCCAGAAAAAAATTAAAGTGAATCCAACTCGAAAAATAGAAGCCCTCTCAACCGCCGCGGCGAGCGGCCCTATTCGTCCGCAGCCCTTTATTCTTCTACTTATTCCGACTCTTTTGCGGAAGCAAGGTTCGTAGATCCCCAACCAACGTCCCGAGTGAAAGACACTCTAGCGAAAGCCAATTTGGGAAAAAAAAAGAAAAATCAAAAATTGAAACCGGACAAATTTAAAAGAGAAATTACACAAATTAAAGACACCGAAAAGCGAGAGGGTAGGGCCAGGGGCGATGAAGCTACCAAACGATTCCCAGCTACTTCGAGCTCTTTATTAGTCTCGGTCGGCGGTTGGATCAACTGCCGCGGCGAGCGGCCTCTCTTCATCCGCAGCCCTTTATTCTTCCACTTATTCCGACTCTTTTGCGGAAGCTAGGTTCTTAGGTCCCCGGCCACATCCCGAGTAAAAGACACTCTAGCGAAAGCCAGGTTCAAAAAAGAGCCCATCTGAAAAAGTATCCTCTCCGGATCCGACTCAAACCACCAGCCGGGTTGAGTTTAGTTTGCCCAACACGATGCGGGACTCTACCCGAAACGCGATCTGAGCCAGACAAAAATTTTCATCCACCGCATTTCGACCTGAACCCGAAATACTCGAACCTCAATCAAACCCCAATTCTAAATGACGAAAAGAAAAAATGCCTGTATATATATATATCCATATTGTAATGCAACTATGTAAAAAGTAGTCTACAATTATACTTCTAGTATCAATTTTAACTTTTAAGTGAAAAATTCAATATACATATATTCGTTAATATTCAAATATACAAGTTTTTCTTCTTAAAATGAATTTTGTAAATACTTTTGACAGATCGATTAATCTCGAATCAAGAACCGTAAGTGTTATCACCCAACCCGAACCTGAAACAATTAAAGTTAACCCGACTCGAATACATTTGCCATCCAACTCGACCCCGACAAAATAATTTTCGCCCTCCGTATTCTTAACCGAGCCCGAAATACTTCGAACTTCAAACTAAGCCAACCGTAAATCCACAATGAGTGAAAATTGATCTACAATGTAATGTTATTTATAAAAAAAATAGCATATGATCATAATTTCAGAATAAATTTTACCTTTTATATTGCAAAATAAACATGTAAAGATTCATCCATGTATCAAATATGTAGATTTTTATCTGAAGGAATTTAAACTTTTTTTCTTTTCGAAAAATCGGGTTCACCTGAATTCAACCTCCGAGAATCACAATTCAATCTAGAAAGCGACTCATACCCGGAAGAATTTGTTTAGTCAATCCGACTTACAAAGAAAAAAAATGAGCTTCAACTCGACCCAACCCGACCGGGCCGAAATTCAAGTCAAAATATTTCCCCCGACGACATTGAATTTTGACCCCGACGGGGGGGCCAGGTATGCCCGACGGGGGGGGCATATGCCCCCCGGTCCCCCCTCTGGCGCCGCCCTTGGGTAATTTCAACAATTATCTTAAATTCTTGCTGAAGACCGCCACCCCCTCGAGTAACATATCTACTGATAGGTTGTGTAAAGGAGTTTCGTTCAGATACGCTTTTGTTAAGAATAGAGTGCGCTCCCTGGTAGAATGTGGAACTAACAGACCGCGATTTCATTTAAAGTAGGAAATCTAACAATTCGATCTGTTTTGTTATAAAGTATTTAAAGTTTAAATTATAATGAAGTATAAAGAAGAATGGCGTGTCGCATTTCGAGGGGGGAGGGTGAGGGAGGGGCGCGAACAAAATTAGGAAATATAGCTGGACGATCTGTTTGAAACTTTAGTATAGCTTATAAAAAGTAACAAAAATTTTAAACATAAGGCCGCGTCAAAAATCATGGTGACCATTACCCCACTTCACCCCCCCCCCCAAAGGGGGCACTTTTCTAAATTTGGCAGATACCCGTCATGTGATATATCGTAGCATTTCGAGGGGGGGGGGGGTGGCACGAACAAAATTAGGAAATATAACAAGGTGAATCTGTTTGAAGCTTTACGATAGTTTAGGAAGGGTTTGCAAAATTTAGATGTTCCATGGCGATAAATGTACTGGACGTTTTGAAAGGAATATTAAACGAAACCCTTTGTGCGATCTATGATCACACTTACCCACTTGTTTATTTCCAGTGTCACTTCTCAGTGTTAATTTAACATAGAAAAGACTACGGAGATCATAACTTTTTCATTTTTTCTTCCCACCTTTTTGTCCCTGATGCCACTCATTTTTTATTCTTTACTAAATCTAATGATATTATAAATTTAAAGTGCAAAACCGTTTGCCTGACGTCAGGGTCAAAACGAATGGTAAAATGACTCTGCATATGGGGGAATTATAACCCAGTGAGAAACATGGGCCATTTTTTTTTTTTTTACATTATTCAGATATTTTTCTTAATAAATCCAAATTTCGCTTTTTTCATTGAGAAACAACGGACATTTTTCATAGAAAATGTAACATTTTTTCTTCATTGTTGCAAAAATTTCAAAAGCCATAATGATAATTTATTTCTTTTTAGTTGAAAAATGTTCACGTAAAATATTAAATTGAACTAGGTTTTTTTTTTTTCCTTTTCAAGTATTAAAAGGGTGAATATGACGTCATAGTGGAAAGAAAAAGGATATTTTTAGAACAAGTTTTTGCTTTGGTCAAGTTTATGTTTTAGTAAAAATTTTCAAATGGATAGCTATTTTTACGCAGGTAGCGAACTTAGTGTGGAATTACATATATTAAATTATAAAATGTATTTTTTCCGAGATAAGAACTATTTATACCCCAAGTTAAACTTAGGTAATAATTTTCTGATGCGTTTACATCACCCCTTTGGAGAAAATAAGGTAACAAAATTTAAGTAAAACTTTTATTTTTTACTGTATCACAGCTATAGTACTGTTAAATATTAGCAGTAAGGATTCAACACAATTTATTTTTGCATTCATAGCGTTCCTGAGTAGGAAATAGGGTATCTAAATTTAAGTTAAGTTAATTTTTTATGTTTTGATTAGATTTTTTACGTTCAGATTGGACGTTTTTGTCCAAACTACAGCAAACCTGCATTACTACAGTGGTGAAATATTTTGAATTATACATTGGTAAACAGCATCACACGTTGTGATCAGTGGTGTAGTCGTAAATAAAACAGAGGGTATACGTTCTAAGCAGAGGGTATACGCTCAAGGCAGAGGGTATACCCTAGTGTATGTATGCTATAGCTTTCTTGAGAAACAGAGGGTATACGGTGTACCTTAAAAAAATCCAGAGGGTATACGGCGTATACCCCCGTATACCCTCCACTACATGCCTGGTTGTGATGCAATATCGCATACATCAAAGCCTGATGATGATACCCTCTATTCATTTTGAAATGAGTTCGACTGAATGCAGTAGTTATTAAAAAACTTGACATATTAAACAAAAACATAATTTGAAGAACAAATTAAAAAAACAAAATTTATTTCCTACATTGTTTAAGCCCGAGAAGGGACAGATATTAAGGTATTTCATTCAATTAGTTCTACATTTAATATTAAACTTTTGTAACAAATTAGTTAAGGCAATTGAAGATTAAAAAATAAAAATAAAGTTCATACAATATGATACTTAAAATACCCTAAAAAATTAGATTCCGTTCAAATGAAATCGAAATAAATCTTAGACTTCTTCCATTTTTTATTGAAAATATTTATACTGTGGATTTTGTATTATGTTTGTTACAATTGTACATAAAATGATAAGATGCATGCAAAATACAAAACTTATACAAAAGTCTAAGATTTATTTCGATTTTATTTGAACGGAATCTATTTTTTTTAGGGTGTTTTAAGTATCATATTGTATGAATTTTATTTTTATTTTTTAATCTTCAATTGGCTAATTTGTTACAAAAGTTTAACATTAAATGTAGAACTAATTGAATGAAATACCTTAATATCTGTCCCTTCTCGGGCTTAAACAATGTAGGAAATAAATTTTGTTTTTTTAATTTGTTCTTCAAATTATGTTTTTGTTTAATGTTATTATTCTTTAAATGAATGTGATAGGTTAATCAGTTCAGATCAACTCTGATTTAAAAGTTATAAGAAAACAGGATCATTTTTTTAGCATTGCATCCAATTTTAGATGCCCCAGAGGCTGGATTCACACTAATTAACCATTTGGAAAAATGGTTATTGTTCTCGTCAGGATGGGAAATCAAAAGTATATCTGAAGGTTTTTATTGGTTTAATCCGCATTTTATTCGTTTTCTGATTGGTCTATACAGTAATCTGTATTTCCCTTTACTTTCAACACAGATGGATACCTTCTGTTGCCACTATGACAAAAAAGTAATAAAAACTACAAAAAAAAAAAAATTAATAACTCAAAGACAAATTGAGATACAGCTTTCAAACAAATTGCATTTAAAAATACATTTTTTTCTCTATCCGACGGTGTAAAAAGTAATATTGTGGGATGTTTAGAAGTTTAAGAATGAAATTTCATTTAAAATGGGTTCCAGATTTCCAAGAAATCTGACGATGGAAAAGCCTTTTCCCGAACAGCCAATGAAATGCTTGGATAATACATAAGTTTCAGGTGGATAATACGTACGAGTCGCAGGCGATTTTTGTGGCTTGGATTTTTTACGTGTAATAACACTATTAATGTTTAATTCATGGCGTACGTAATGTATGATCAACTCCGTGCGATTTTTTATGTCTTAAATTTTAGTCTTCGAAAAAATCCTTCTCCAAATGGTCGTTGTAATTTGATAAATTGCTTTTTTTTCTTACTGTTTTATTGACCCCCCCCCCGCCCCCCACCACCACACACACACACAAAAAGAATGGTGTTTGCTGTGTATGAAATGGAAAATGCCTTTTGAACTTGGTTCTTCCATTCAAAGTACGATAAAAGCGGAAAATCATCCGCTGCCCTACGCGAGGAAGGATGGGCGAGTGTAAAAATGCCGTTTGTGCTCATTATCTTAGGTCAATTTTTGTAAAAAGAAAAAAAAAAAAAACCGCCATATTAAATAACTTGGTTGCCAATGGCAGCCTGGCGGTCGCATTTGTTAAGGCCTGGGGTGGACCGACTAAAGAGTCTTAATTCGGATCATTTCATGCTTATAATTATCATCCCTTGCCCTGCGTGAGGAAGGATGAGCGAGTGTAAAAATGCCGTTTGTGCTCATTTCTTAGGGGAATTTTTGTACAAAAAACCCCCGCCATATTAAATAACTTGGTTGCTAATGGCGGCCTGGCGGTCGCATTTGTCAAGCCCTGAGGTGGACCGACTAAAGATTCTTAATTCGGACCATTTCATGCTTATATTTTTAATTTTAAAAAACGTGTATAAGAGAATTTTTAAAGTGATTGTCATTTTGATAACCGAGATTTCTTTTCACTTTGAGATTGGTGACAAATTTCAGAAACGCCACTCTAGTAGAGCAGATTATAAAAGAAACAATCACCAAGCCTACAGGGTGATTTGTAGACATATCACATGCGCACTACACACCTGTTTCAAAATCTTGCCCCTCTCTGGATGTCGTTCCGCATTTCACTGCTTTCAATACTTGTCAGTTTGATAGATTCCTTACGTATAATTATCGATTACCGCTTATATGAAAAAAGTAATAATAATAATAACAATAATAATAATAATAAAAAGAATGAAGCTATCGGGCAAAACCTTTTGCTTAAATTCTTTATTTGCTATTTAAATTACAATTATGCTGAAGAAAATTTGGAAAGCAATTTCTATGTTATCTGACACTTGTTTTGTAAATCCTCTGCCAATGAACTACACCTGTCACGGTTGCTGGATAAGTTTCACTGAAAAAGATTAAAAAAGGAATCAATTTTATAGGCGTTTCAAACATAGTACTCAATTCCATGAACTAATTTAAGCAAACAACGTAAAAACTGAAAAACACAAAAAAAAAAAAAAAGGTTAAATCAAGAACTCGTATTTTTATTCTTTTCAAAATTCACCGTTACCTTAAAGCTGAAGATACATAACGGTTTTATATCTAGGTACGAAATAAAATTAATTTTTCTAGACCTTGAGTATAGCGCCTAGAATATATAGTGTGGAAATTGGCTATCCCTGTAATACTTAAAAAAAAAATGCTAAAATATTGTATCCCTTAAATGTGCAACTATGCTGCTGAAATATACAGATCACAGCGACATCTGCAGGATATTTTCTACAACTTCAAGATATTGCTAGTCTATACAATGCAATACGAAAATCCCGCAGATGTCCCTGCGATCGACTCTTTGTATTTCAGCAGTACCGTCGCACATTTAAGGAATACAAATTTTTAGCGTTGTTTGGATAGCATATTTCCACACTAGGTATTCTAGATGCTGTACCTTGAGTACAGCGTCTAGAAGATACAGTGTGAAAACCGACTATTTCAGTAATGTTTTACAAAAGGGCTAAAAAACTGTATCCCATAAATTCTGAAGGATGCTGAAGGACAAATATCGATCGCAGGCGCATCTGCTAGTTCTTCACTGACCGAAACTGGGAGGAACTTCGAATGACCTACTGTATATGTGAGATAAAGAAAAATAGTGCATTAGCATCGTAAATATACGTACTATGTTTGCTCAGGCTAACACAATAAGGCAAATCTTCTCCAAAGTTCTCATCATCGCAGTGATATCTCTGCAGTGGTACCTCCTCGTACTGCGCATATTCGGCGCAAGCTATATCACAATAGGTTGGTCCATTGATGTTTTCCTGGCATTTCACTCTCCCAGGGTTTTTAAGCAGTACCTTGCAGTTTAAATAAGCTGAAACGATACACAAACGAATTAAATACTCTAAAATCTTAAATATGATGCTTTGAAGAAGTTGATCCGATTTGTGATTAAAACCAATAGACATAAGAAAATATAAAAACTAAATTATTTTATTTATAGCTCTGTGACTCTTTTATTAATACACCTAAATGAAAGCTTATATTTAAGTTTTTTCAAAGAGCGTACAGTCGGACAAAAAAAGAAAAATAAAGAAATGCCCCATACATTTTAACGGTCAAAAATTGATGTATAGAAATAGAAAATAGCCTTTCAGATGGGAATTATGTCTTCTTTAAATTTATATGTTTTGAAAAAAAGTTAGGGGCTGTCTCCATAAAAATAGCAGCAAACTAAAGTTTTCAATATGAACACCTAATTTTATCACCAGAATACGAATCTACACTGAGGTGCAAAAAAACCATGTAAATTAATTTTATAAAACTAAATAACAATATAAACACAAATAAAATATTGTAAAAGAATTATTATTATTATAATATAATAAAATGCATTTTCACTGAATAACTAATACGAGGAAAATGATAATTACGGAACAGATTTTCTAAATTACCTAAATATCAGAAAAAAGTATCGTTATAAGCGGGGTGTCGCGGTAACCGGAGTCGGAGAAAAATATGTTTATAAAAAGCTGTATTTTTAATTAAGTCAATTTTAAATTTATAACTGTTCTTGCAGTTTTAAACAATAAAATATTATTATTAAAAAATAAACACAAAAACAAAATTGAAAAGAATAAAAATCAGATTTATTATGACTTGTTTTTTTTATTATTATTATTGCTACATGAAATATTGATGAATGTTGATTGTTGATTGTTGATAATTGATTGTTTGCTTATCCCTAGATGTGTTTCCTACAATTCTTTTTCAATTTTATACAATGAATTGCAATCAATATTCGTTGTTTTAGAAATGGATGTTAAATAATTTCTGATCGTTTCAGTGCAATGCACTTCGGCTTTCGTCGGATGCGCCACGTAACCACAAGAAAGCGAAGCCTGACCAGAGCAAAAAGACCGTGAGTAGACTGATACGTCTATCTGGTGCTTAAGTGGGTCATTCATAGTGTGTGGGTTTATTTATTCAGAAAAAGGATTGAAGTAAAATTTCTCATTTATCTCAATGGGTATTTTAAACACTTTTGCGAAAGACATTTCTTACCGCTTACATTCTGTGCTTATAAGATGGATTAGGAAAAATAGACAATTTTCCTAAACCGTCATTGATATCCGGAGTTAAAAATTATTCAACGACGTAAAATCCGGAGTTTAATTACATTAAAATCATATACAGAAAATCGGGACTTTGAAAAACTGACGTGATAAGCGAAGTGACGTGACAACCGGGTGTCGGGATAACGAGGTCCGAGTTTATTACATATATTGCTTGTTACTATGCTGCATACCCACATATATACAAATCTAAACACCATATACAGGATTGCACAAAAGATCTGGAATACTTTTACGACGATAGATGGTAATTTTTTTAATTGGATTCTTAACACGTTCACGCGGTGGGTCACACTCGACTGTCTCAGAGTTGTCAAGTCTCCTGCTTTTTGCACACCGCTATTATTTTAGAGAAAATGTTGTTCCTTTAAATCGCCCAAATTGTTCTAATTAAATAAAACAACATTTTCTGTATTAAAATTCTGGTATCCAAAAAGCCGGATACTTGTCAGCTCTGAGACAGTCGAGTGTGACTCACCGCGCCGGCGTGAACGTGTTATGCGTGTTCCAAATTGTTTATTTATACAGTGAAACTTCCCTTTAACCCCTTGAGGGGCAAATGATTGTGTTCCTGTAATGTTGAACTCACACCGGAACCTTTGAAAAATTCTATTTCAAAATAAGTAAAAGCAATTTTACGGCTTTTTTCCCCCCCACAAAAATTTGAAAAGTAAAATTTAATAAAATTTTTCTGGTGTAAAACTTCATTAATCGTAGGTGGTATATAATATATATCGCCTCCCCTCAAGGGGTTCGAAGTTTTCTACTTAACAAAATTTTCTGCTGAACCTTGACTTTGGACACCATTAACATGTAAATTAATCTCCATATTACAAAAAATACATTCTATACTAGTATATAATTCCCGTTGAAAATGACGGTAAGTGAATGATAAATCTTCAAAACAATAGTTAAAAAAATATTTTTCTAACTTAAAAAAAAAAAAAAAAAAAAAAAAAAAAAAAAAAAAAAAAAGATCCTTCATGCATTTTGTTAATGAAAAAGTATTATCCTTTGATTTTTTATGATTAGAACAAAGAAATTATGTAAACTACAATTTAGTGACCAGCGCTTAAACGCGCCATTTCCAGCTACACATTCTATGACGAAAATGCTTGCTTAGGTTCCCTCTACATTAAAAATTTGTTGTTTAACGTGACTTTTTTTTCTGCTACAAACTATGTTAAAATTCATAATTTTATCTGCAAGATAATTAAAATATGTTGTACCGATAAGACATATTCATTTTATTTGCAATGTCTTCAAATCTGATAAAATGCATTGTAAAAAAAAGTACGATTACAACAGAAAGTTGACGCCAAAAGAATTAGCAAGAAACATAAGCTCCTAATTTATTGGGAATTAAAACGGCCTGCAGAGGCGCTGCTCGCAGCCTTCGGTACAGAAAAAATTATTCCTTTAATTTCCCTTTAAATAATGCTAAAGTGCCATTGAAATAATTCTTCATTGTAAATGCATTTGAAAGTTTTAGATATTCAAATTCGGATAATTTTTACTTTGCCATATAAGACAGAAAACAAATGTCACAGGAAATCTGAAATTGTGCAAAAGAATAATCATTCTGAATAAATTAAAAATACATGTAATGCAGTGTGCTTGCACAGACCTTCCTAGAGCGAAAGTTATATCTTTTCTCCACCAGATGGCGATAGTTATCCGTTATTTTTAATTTAGAACTCGTTGTTGTTGTTGTTGTTGATTTGGCCCTTAAATTTAGAACTTAATTGAATAGTTTTTGAAGGTTTTAAACAAAATAAAAGTATTTAAAGTTTTTAATACATTTTTAGAAATATTTTAAGACCAGCATCGGTGTTAGCCTGTATTTTTTTTTAATGAAGCGTTCAAAGAGTCATTCATTTGTAGATTTGCTGGAATTTGAATCTGAGGTCAACAGTATCGTTTGTTTAGATCTGATTTCTATGTTTATAATAGCTTAATTTTAATTTAGAACTTAATTCATTATAAATGGATATGATACACATATTTTATGTGAAAATATGCTGAACAGATATGATTTCAAGTAGAAAAAATTATCATTTAGCTGTTATATGTTAGGATATGTCTTTCATTAAGCCTAACATGGCATTTAGTTACGGTCGATTCGCAGACCAGAGTGGTTCGCACCGGCATGGCTACCAGCAGTTTCCTGCACTCAGATTTTATTATAAATAGATAACGAAGTTTATTCCACTTTAGTGTGTGTACAGCATTCAAACGCAGAGGTTGCTGTTGCAATGGATGTATGAATTTATTTCCGCGGACTGTATGAAAATGAAATTATTTATTTATTTATTTAATAATTTTCATTCTTCTTCTTGCTAAACAAAACATTTTTTTTCGCATTAAGATAAGCGCTAGGTATCGCCACTCTCTCGCATAGACACTATGGCGCTGACAGTTGAGGGGAAGCCTTTGATACAATAAGAAGGCGATTCCAGTTTCACGAAAATGTTACAGATGAATTGTTCGGATCTTACAAAAGTGCGAAATTTTTAAGGAACAGTTATTATTATTATTATTATTATATAAGAAACCTGTACAAAGTAATATTACATACTTTTTTAAAGTTAAGGATCGGGAATACTGAGGAAAATGAGAAACGGTACCCTAAGCTTCAGTTTTTGATTACTTCTCTTTATTATGTGTTTTTTTTTTTTTTTTTTTTTTTTTTTTTTTTTTTTTTTTTTAGACATTATTCTAATTAAATTTTTCTCATAAGGCTACATTGCGTTAAAAAAAATTGCTGCCCGAATTAAAATGCACTGTTCCAATACTTACATTTTATGCGTATTTTTCATTTTATGCATGTATATTTTATTATACATATTTCGTGAATTTTAGTTGATTTCTATTTAGCGAATTTTCTTTTTAACGAAGTGTGCAGGTGTAACGACGAGACTTCGTTAAATGGAAGTTTCACTGTATATCTGATTTTGTAGACCTCCCAGCCTGGTCAGAAGTCATTTGCTTAGATATCATCTTTCACCCTATTAACCTTCTCGCTGCGCAACCCGAGAGTTTCTCGGGCAACCTAAAGGTAGCAAAATTTGCGCAACCCGAGATTTCATCGGGGATGCATTTTTCCGTCTAATAAACCCTCCTTGATCATTCCCACCAGTTTTTTTTTATTGTAAATTTTGCCTTATCTAATCGGATAAATTTCCCGATTAAATCAGACGAAAATTTTTGTTTTGAAAAACCGGTGACAAAAGAATAAAATTTCTTAAAAGACGCTCGTCGGGAAAGAGTTAAATACGCAATTTTTGAAACTATTTTGATAAAACAATTACGCAGCGAGAGGGTTAAAAGGTAAAGTTTTGTTAGAGTAGACTGAATGTGTTGGAAATTGTTCCAGAATTTATGCTTGAAACATGTTTTTTTTTTTTTGTTTTTTTTGTTTTTTTTGTTAAGTTATGAATACAATTCCGGGTTAGGACTTGGATGAGACACTTCGTATTTTTGTCTGAATAAAAGGATTACGAACCTGGTTTCTTATACAAAAATTGTTTGTTGTATTATGATGTACCAATTCTTAAAGTTTGTCTAAGGTCTTTTGACTTACTCTATAAAATATAAAACATTTTAGTAATATGCACATTTCGATGAAAAAAAATATGTGTATACGTACGTAGGCAATCGTAAAACCCGTGTGGTTCCCATCGGTTTTCCTCGTGCTGGCAATTGATAATCGAAGATGTCAAGGTTCCATCCCTGGTTCTCAAACCATATCCGTAAACACACTTTATACTACAAGTACTAGAAGGAAAAGAAAGACATACTTTTTACTTAGATCATCCGTTTATTCGAAAAAAGCCAGTGCAATTAATGATTCCTTCACAAGAATGTAATACTGAAATAAAAGCAATCGCACAAATATTTTATGAGTATCAGATTGAAAGGTTTGCTGCCCTATATTTAGAGCGATTGCCGAATATGGGTTAAAATTCCCTCCGAAGTTCCAGGTTGGTAAAAACCGCCTTCCGCCACGCTCATAGCAGCTGACAATAGATTACTGGCAGGCGCGAATCATTTCGCTGCTTATCGAAGACGTTAGGGACAAGACCTCGTAGAATAAATCCCAAAGAATCAGGGGAAATTTTCTTGTCAGAATTCCTTTTGTTATTGTTGTATTTCAAGATATAATTTAGAATTCATTATACCTACGACTGCATTCTCAGTTTTGAAGCCAGGGGCCTCCCTAGGGGGGGGGAGGGGGGAACCTCCCCCCCATAACTTTCGCGAATGCTGTTACACTTGGCAAATTTACAAACTTAGTTGGTGAATTTGTGTAAGACTTTAATAAAAACTATAATAAACTTTCTATTTCTGATAGACTTGGCAAAAATTACAAATCTAATCAGGAATATTATTAAACTTTTTACAAATAAGAACTATATTACGTTTTCTAACTCTGGTAACGTGGCAAAGTTTTAAAACTAGTTGGCAAACACTGAAATTTGATTTGGCAATTTAAGGTCATCTCCCCCACCCAGGGCTTAATTTGCGCCGGAGCCCACAGGGGCCCAGCTCCGGTACTTCTCTGTTTTTAGTAAATATTTAAATATTGGTCGGAATTCGCCGGAGCTCATAAATACAGGGCTCCGGAGACCAGTGCAATTCGTAGCTATGCACTTTTATGAAAAAAATGCATAGCTACGAACTATTCTTTCTTTTGTGTTAACACTATTTTCGAATCATAATCTTTACCCTTTTTAATCGCAGAATTCTGCAATTAAGTAACACTAAAACTAGGCAAAGATTACTATTCGGAAGGAGTGATAACTGAAAAGTGGAATAGTTGACAGCCAAGTATAAGCTGATAGATATTTTTAAAATTTTTATTTTGCTAAAGAAAAAAAAAATGTTTTAAATTTTGCACATAATGTACGAAATATAAATATGCAGATTGGAGTGACGCGCGCGGGGGGAGAGGGAACGGTACAATTGTAGTACCGGTACCACATGATATTGGGGCTCCGGTACTTTTTTTCTTAGAAATTAAGCCCTGCCACCCCCCAACAAAAAGTCTTCGCGATGGCCCTGTTTGAAGCAAAGACTGCACAAAATGTCCATTTCGCCATCTCCTTCATCTTTACTGGCATTCTCCCAAAATCTACGAATGTATCGGCACACTTTATGCATCCATATGCATCTCTAGCTTCCTTTAAACACGTACAAAATATTGGTTTCTTACATTAAAAGCCTATAATCACACCCATGTTTCCTTCAATAGTCTGTTTTTCTTCTATAGGTTGATCTGTTTCGTCTTCTTGTATTGTTTGAATGCTTTCTATTATTTTTCTAGATGCTTCTCAGTCTGTATATCTTTCAAAACATGTTGGATGTTGTGAGAACCATTTTAGCTTTAACCCAAAGAGAGCTTCATATGGTATTCTTTGGATACCACAATGATAAGCCCTATTCTTCACAAGTTTAATGAAACACAGCCCCTCACTCCAGAGACCAGATTTTTTTATCCTGCATTCAAGCACATATATTTTTAATATCTTGATTAACCCTTTCGATACTGCCAAGGGTTCTTGCTGCCTCTTGACCAACATTAGCGATTTGGCGAATAAGAAATAAAAAACAGTAGCCAAATGAAAAGAAATATTAGCAAAATAGATTCGGCGTGAAACACTGAAAATCTATCTTTAACCCCTTATTAGCCCCCGGAACGGTATGCTGTTTCTTTCTCCCAGCTTATTTTGTCTCCAAAAAATAACGTTACCTTACAGAAGCTAGCAATAAACAAAGCAGATGTATCATTGTACAATTAAATGTTCTATAGCAATTTTTTTAATTTCTAAGCATCGCACATTTTCAATGTTTATACCGTCGTATTGGGGAAAAAAGTACTTTTAAATGCAATTTGTTTGAAAACTGTATCTCCATTTATTTTTGAAATATTAATTTTTTTGTAGTTTTTAGCACCATTTGTTTAATTTTGGCAACTCAAGTACTCCATTTATATAAAAAGTAAAGGGAAAATAGTTGAAAAATAGCAATTATATCCTTTTGTTGCCATTTTCTCATAACAACCGAAAGAAAATGTAATTAAAATACGTGCTATTTTTAAAAAAATATAAACGAATAATTTTTATGAATAATAAAACATGGAGCTATTATAAACTATATTTAATTTTAAGTATCTGTAGACTCTTTCAGTGTGACGTTGTCATGACGTTTTGGTTGGAAACTGACTCTAAACAAACGGTTGCTATGCGTCATTTCTTTTTAAATATAATTCGTGGAAAATGTTACCAGTACATATCAAGTATTAAAACACTTAGATGTGAGATATAGATATTGTGAAAGTCGCCTATACTCCGTGGTCGAAAGACTTTAGGAAACTCGGAATGGCAACAGCCAGAAGAGAGAGAGAGACGTGGTACTTTCTTGAATGGTTGTGTTCGAAGACTCTCCTGTGAAATATGTAATTCGAATATTATTATTATGTTATATTATGTGTGCGTGTGTTGTAACTGTGTAGTCTTATGTAAATAGTAAACTTAGTTAATCATATCCCGGCTTAGACCTCTCTGCTTTGATTATATCTTGTGTTCTTTCTTCATCAATATCGTGGAATACCGAACCGGGCCATCATAATGTCGCAGACGACTAGGATGGTGATCCTACAGCTTTTAAAAATCAACAGCAGTGTTACTGCAGCATAAAATGTTATCGTATAATAAATATTGTGGTTAAAGCAAGAAAGATGTGCCTCTAATCTAAGTGAATAATATTGCGTCGATAGTATTTGATTGACAGCAACGAGAGTTTGATGGCTGGCCTAGCTATCATAAAGGTATTTTTTTTTCCTATCGAGAGCATATTTTAAATATATGTTAGTAAAATATAGTTATTTAATGTGTATATGTTTTATATTATGTTTAGAAACAACGGGTTAATATTTATTCAATTAATGGAATAAACATGGTATTTTATCAGTAATTAAGTTTGAAAAGTATACTTAAGAATTATATTTTTATGGTATATTTCATAATATGAATGCAGAATTATGTATCATGATTGTTAAATTGATCGAATGTTCAGATAGAATGGTGTTTAAAAATAACTATGTTTAGCATGAAAGTTTAAATTCTGTTATTTAAATAAATATTTTCTAGTTATTGTGTTAAAAAAAAAGAAAAGAAAAGAAAAAGAAACATAAAAATGAGTTAAAATTGTCATTTTAAAAGTTCATAACACGTCTGTCTATGAAGCTATTTATTCTCTAAGAATAAACTTTGCACTAGAATAACTAAAAGTGTTACCTAAGTAAATTATCGCTTGCAGAAAAAAAAAGAAACAGATTTATTTCAAATGTTTTTTTATTTATTCTTTTATCTTTGTGACTATTATAAAAAGGTGCTATTTCAAAGTATGTAGAGGAAGTCTTTTTTGTTTGTTTGTTTTGTTACGTATTATTCTGGAATTCTTTGAAATGACTCATTCAGATTAAATTTGAAATAAAAGTCATCTTTGTTCAGTTCAGTGAAACTGATAATGTATAAATTTGATTATTACGGATTGGGTTGTTTATTTATTTTTAATTGTGGCAGAATATTAAGCATTTGTTTGTTTAAGCATTTTTGTTGTTGCTTATTTTCGATTTACCAATTGAAAGGAAATATAGAGATTTAATTTGAGTTTTAAATCAAGATAAAGAAAAAGATTTTCATATCTTGGATGGAATTTAATTTAATTAAAAGGTGTTAATTTAATATTGAGATTTATAAATATTTGGTTCGTTTTGAAATATAATTTAGTAAGAGATTGAAGTGTTAAAAAGAAAATTGTTAATGTATTGTGTATTTTTGAAGGATGTATTTAAAAATTAATACGCAAAGCATTGACAAATTCTTATTTTGTGAGAACGCAAATATTTTATTTTTTTTTTAACTTGACATATTGGTAAAAGTATATTTTAATTATTGCAAAAATTGTTTTCTATATATATATTTTTTTGTTATTATTGCGCAAATGTGTTTTAATTTAGTCCGTAATACTAATATAAGTATTTAAATAAAATAAATTTCAGTCAAGTTGAGGGGTTATTTACAAAAGAATGTTCAGGTTTAAATTAAATTTGGTTTAAGGCGTTCTTAGGGAAAGTTCCAATTAGGGTAGAAACACTGTTTGAATATTGCTGATTGCTTCGATTTTTTTTTCTCAAATATGGCGTTTTTAAGCAAAGGTAGTAGAAAAGAAGATTTACAGAAAGTAGCGATTGAACTTGGAGTTCAGGATGTCGAAAATTTAAAAATTATAGATCTAAAAAAAGCTATACTAGAAGTGGAAGACTACGAAGAAGAATTTGTTAAGGGATTTTTGAGTTCTGTAATTGAAGAAAGGAAAAAGAAAGAAGAAATGGAGAGGGAAGAAAGAATACGTCAAGAAGCGAGACGTCAAGAAGAAAGGGAAGAAAAAATACGGCAAGAAGAGAGGGAGGAGCGAGTTGCCAAGGAAGCAAAAGAACATGAATTGGAAATGAAAAAACTGGAACAATTGCAGAAATTTCCGGAACAAAGAAATGAATCGAAAATTGAGATAGCGCCAAAAATTCAATTAGCACAGATTGTCCCGAAGTTTGATGAAAAACGTGATGAGATGGGATTATTTTTGATAAATTTTGAAAGAAGAGCGGAAATGGCACAAGTACCGAAGAAAGACTGGGTAGCTTACCTATTGGCAGTTTTACCGGTGGAAATTGCAAATATGCTAGCTAGAGAACCCCCGGAAGATGCAATTAATTACGATTTTGTAAAAACTCTTATCTTAAAGCGATACAAGTTAAACAGTGAAAAATTAAAACAATGTTTTTACAAACATCACAAAACACATGACAAATCATGGAGAAATTATACACAAGAGCTTTTGAGTTATTTTACCGAATGGATCACAGAATTAAATATTGACACTTTCCAGCAATTAAAAGACTTAATAGTAACAGAACAATTAAAATTTCGTGTGCCTGTAGAAATAAGAGAACATTTCTTAGAAAATTGGCTCACATTTACCACGCCTTTAGAATTGGCAGAAAAACTTGATGATTACGAGAGCATTACCGACAGTTTTAAAAGAAAAGAATTTCCAAAGAAAAATTTATCTAACTCTCGAAATCAAAGTTGGAATAATTACAGTTCGGAATCAAAAAAAGATATGAGAGATGGTAAACCGAAATTTGAACCCAAGACTGAAGCATCTTTCGAAGTGCAACGAGAAAAGAGAGAATTTCGCACAAAATATACCTGTTTCGCATGTGGTAAGGAAGGGCATGTAAAGAAGTATTGTTCCAAATTGAATACAGTAAAACAAGATGGAGGAAAAACTTCCAAAAGCGATCTTGAGAAAAAGGGTCTAAATGCAATTTGTTTGAATGTGAATATTCCGGTGGAAGAAACAGATGGGAGACTCCTTAAGGTAGATCTAGGAATCGGTAACCAGAAGTTTCAGGGAATCATCGATAGTGGTGCGGAGATTACAGTGCTGCGGAAGTCGGTGGTGCCGGAAGAGTATTTACAGTCATGTGGAAAAGTATTCTTGAGACCCGCAATAGGGAGTCCTGTAGAAGCAAAGCTTGTTTCCATTCCGCTCACTCTTCGGACAGAAGATGAGGTTATTCCGTATGTACGAGTACAGGTTGCGGTAGTGGAAGGATTACACGAAGAAGCTTTGATCACTCCCAAGGTTTTCGCTCTGTTAAAAGAACAGCAGAAGTTGTATTTAGGCGATGAGGTAGATATCACCCCGGTTGAAGAAAATAAAGAAAAATCTGTATTCAATGTGGAGGGAAGGTGTCCAGAAGGAAACCTGGAAACAAATCTAAATAATGAAGATGAAGACAAAGAAGCTTCAGATTTGGAACTGATTCCTACTTCGGTCGAGGCAACTGTTTTGCCCGAAAATGTTGGTAACGAGGACCAAAAGGAAACTTGTTCCGTTTCACAAGCGCAATTGTTGAAAAAGGAGCAATTGGCTTGTTCTATATTAGAAAAATGCTTTGAAGATGCAAAACGGCAGAAAAATAATTATTGGGTAGAATCCGATTTGTTGTATCATAGAGGCAAAGTTGGAGGACAAAATTATGTTCAACTTGTAGTACCTGCCTGTAGAAGACAAGAAATTTTGAAATTAGCACATGAAACACCAACTGGTGGGCATTTAGCTGCTAAGAAAACAAGAGATAGAATTGCTATGTCGTTTTGGTGGGAAGGAATGCCAAAAGAAGTAAAACAGCAATGCGCAGCTTGCCATGATTGTCAAATGCGCAGAAAAACAAAAGTAACAGACAGAACACCTATTGAAGCGGTCGGAAGACCAGAACTCCCATTTCAAGTTGTAAATGCAGATATTTTAGGACCAATTGAGCCGAAGTCTTCTCGAGGTCATCGGTATGTTCTGGCTATTATGGATCAACATAGTCGTTGGCCTGAAGCAGTCCCTATTAAATCGTTGACAGCAAAAGCAGCTTGCGAAGCGTTTATTGAAGTTTTTGTTAGAACTGGAATTCCTAGAATGATTGCCATGGACAATGGAGGAAATTTTGCTTCAAAACTGACAAAAGAACTTTTGAAACGATTGGGGTGTGTCCCTAAGTTTTCTACTCCAGGTTACCCACAATCAAATGGATTGGTTGAACGATGGGTGGGAACAATGAAATCAATGCTACATCATGCCATAAACTCTCATGGTAGAGGTTGGGACAAACAACTACCATTTCTGTTATGGGCATACCGAGAAGTCCCCAATGCCACCACTGGTGTTGCACCATTCTTGTTGGTGTACGGTCGTCCACCTGTAGGACCATTAGCTATATTGAAATCAAGTTGGGAAGATGAAGTGGTACTTCCCCAAGGAATTGGAGAGTCTGTAGCAGATTATATGCAGAAACTCCGGGAACGTTTAAAAGACGCGGCAGAATATTCAAAGACCGTGGCTGAAACCCAACAACAGCGATACGTTCATCATCACAATTTAAGGTCGAAAGATACAACATTCTCCGTCGGAGATGAAGTAGTAGTACTAATCCCTGATTCCACTAATAAACTGTGTTCAAAATGGAAGGGACCAGGAGAGATAGTTCAACAGAAATCGGTGCATTCCTATGCAGTCAAACTACCTGACGGAAGTATTCGACATCTACATCAGAACAAATTAAGAAAGTATATTCAACCAATTAGAGCTATTGGTGTTATTTACGAAGTGGATGAAGAGTTCGGAGAAGTACAACATGCTCCGATAGAACAACACAGTGTCGTTGACGAAGAACTGCAGAAAAATATTAATTCAAGCAATTTATCACCAGAACAACAAAAGGAACTAATAGCACTTATCCAAGAATATAGAGTGTTTTTTGATGGAGAACTGAAGAGAGCCAAAGTTGGTTCACATAGCACAAATTTAAAACCTGGTGTTGTAAGAAAACAGCCACATCTTTATAAAGTACCAGAAACTTTGAAAGCTAATGTAGAAAACCAAATACAGGAATTACTAAGGAAAGATCTTATAGAACCTTCTTTTGCGGAAATAGTGTATCCACTGGCGTGCGTAGCTAAAAAGGACGGAACAATCAGACTGTGTGTAGATTATAGAGAGTTAAACGCCGCCACCAAGATCTCCCCTTTTCCTATGCAGAATTCCGACAACCTAAAATTTAAAGCTGGTTTGGCGAAATATTTGACCTCGCTAGATATTTTAAAGGGATATTGGGAAATCCCACTCGAAGAGAGTAGTCGAGAATTGACCAGTTTTGTGTCACCAAAAGGCCAGTACCAATGGAAAGTAATGCCTTTCGGATTGTCTGGAGCTCCGGTTACTTTTCAAAGAACAATGAATCAGACCTTGAGACCGCATAGTGATTATGCAGAAAGTTTTCTTGATGATATTATAATTTTCTCTTCTAACTGGGAAGAACATTTGCAACATATAAGAGAAATTTTGGAAACTTTAAAATCTCTGAATTTTTCAGCTAACTTGACAAAATGCTCCTTTGCAGCATCTGAAGTCAGATATTTAGGACATATCGTGGGTTCAGGCAAACATGGACCTATTCCCGAGAAACTAGAAGTAATAAAACATCTCAAAGCTCCCAAAACGAAGAAAGGACTGAGATCCATATTAGGTCTATTTAACTATTACAGAGAATATGTCCCGCATTATGCTAACCTTGCAAAGCCTTTGACAGATCTGACCAGAAAAACTGTTCCAAATGATATTCCATGGTCGGAAGATGCTGAAAAGTCGTTCAATAAGTTAAAGGAAAGCTTATGTGAAGTTACAAACCTTTATACCCCAGACATGTCCAAACCGTTCGAAATAAACACCGATGCTTCCATATCGGGTATTGGTGCCTGTTTAATGCAAAGGGACAAAGACGGCATGTTAAAGCCCATAACCTTTGCCAGTCAAAAGCTTACTCCAACTCAATCAAAGTGGAGCACAATCGAAAGAGAAGCATATGCTGTAATCTGGGCACTTGGGAGATTCGAAATGTGGACTTATGGAACCACCATAATATTGCATACGGATCATAATCCTCTAAAATACTTAACAGAGGGAACTCCTAAGAACGCTCGATTACAGAGATGGTCGTTGGCACTATCTCGCTATCAGGTTTCTATTGCTCATAAACCAGGAAGTTCTAATGTCGTGGCAGATGCTTTATCTCGCATTTATGAGTAGAAAAAAAATCTCTATATATATATTTTGTATTATTTCATTATTATATATTGGATAATGTGTATTTGTAATATGTGTATTTTTAGTATATAGTGTATAAGAATTTATATATCTTAAGTAGTTTAAGTAAATGCTCTCGATGGGACAGGTGAAGGACTTTTTAAATAGAACTTTTTAATTAGGACTTTTGATAGGACTTTTTAAATAGAACTTTTTAATTAGGACTTTTGATAGGACTTTTTAAGTAAGACTTGTGTTGAGACTTTAAAGAGTAGTTTCACAGTGTGGGACACCGTCCAACATGTAGAAACTGGAGGGAAGGTGTGAAAGTCGCCTATACTCCGTGGTCGAAAGACTTTAGGAAACTCGGAATGGCAACAGCCAGAAGAGAGAGAGAGACGTGGTACTTTCTTGAATGGTTGTGTTCGAAGACTCTCCTGTGAAATATGTAATTCGAATATTATTATTATGTTATATTATGTGTGCGTGTGTTGTAACTGTGTAGTCTTATGTAAATAGTAAACTTAGTTAATCATATCCCGGCTTAGACCTCTCTGCTTTGATTATATCTTGTGTTCTTTCTTCATCAATATCGTGGAATACCGAACCGGGCCATCATAGATATAAGATATAGCTGCAACACACAAACAAAATAGAAAATACAACATAGCAACCATTTGTTTGGAGTCAGTTTCCAACGAAAACGTCATGACTGACGTTACGACTAAAATCGTCTATATTAATGTTACAAACAAATGAATGCCTATGAATCATTAGATAGCTGTTTTTTTTGTCCAGTTTCTTTAATGACGGCATCTTTTTGCTGCATTTGTGTATTATTTTGAGATACGGGCATCCTATGCATGCTTTACTGTAGCTGTTTAAGAGTGAATCGTAAATGTGAAATTCTTAACCGGATGCGAATGACGTCATTTTACATAAAATAAAAGTTTGTGCTTTAAGTCTTAAAATTGAAATATGTTTTGTACTATTTATATATACATTTATTATTTTTTTCATCGGGGGCGACACTATATTCTGAAAAAGCAGAATTCCTGTTTTCTAGTTGTATCCCTTTTTTCGAATATGTTCTAAAATAACCTAATTTTTTGTAATTACTTATAAAATAGAAATTCGGCTATCCGCTACAGAAAATATTAACATTCTAAATGTCTCCTAAATGTGCAAATGTTTTAGAAATTCTTTTAGCACTCTAAATAAAAAATCGAAACAGCTATCTTTGATTTACTTTGTGAAAATATATACTAAAAGTTCCCATGAGATTTCGACTCTAACCGATAGAAAAAGATGACCAGCCAATGATATTTTAAATACAACTAATAAATAGTATGGTAAATGGGTAATTTCAATACCACGTTGCAGCAAAATACCTCTATTTGCATTTGATGCGAGTAATTTTGTTTGTGTTTTTACCAGCGCAACACAGGTTCATAGATAGTAATTAACTGACAATAGAGAAATACCTATCACATAATCCTTTCTGTGTCTTTGGCTGTTGGTAAACTGAATTGGTATTAAGTCAATATCTCTATAAATAGAGCAATGTAATTTGCACACTGCGATTAAACATGTTAAAGCGACATCAATGGTTCAGAAACGCGGATAAGAATCTCGACTGTACTGGCACACACACACACACACACAAACAGTACAGAAATTGAACATTCGCAATTTGGCGAGTCTCATTGTTCGTTTACTCGCCAAATGAAGCATTTTGTCGCGATTTGTCGCAATGGCGAGCGAGAACCCTGATACTACCTTTAGCTTTGCGAGTGGCGAGACTTTCGAATGACCATCTTTAGTGTTGCCCAATACTCTTACAAGTTTGTCAGCATACCATTCGTAAATTTCCTACTATTGCCAGATTGCAGATTGATGGTTTCCAAGCAACGAAAACATTTCCATTAGTTCGTAAGTTGCTTCTTTTTTTAAATCAAAGCCTTCAAAACAACAAATAACGTGAGATGGTACTAGTATACCGTAATAAATTTCTATTCCCTGTAAGGCTGGAAAGCGTTGAGATCGACCTGACAACGGGAATTAAAAAAATAAATAAATAAAAAAATGAAAAAATTATAGGCTGCATAACAATACCACCTTCAATTTTTTAATGTTTTTTTTTTTTTTTTTTTTTTTTGTATTATTTTGTAACGGCTCTCAAAAATGGATGTAAACAATTCATTATTCATGAGTAACGTTCTTGTATTTGAATGAAAGTTCTTTTAACATTTCGTCACGTCCTACGTGACAATGGCCAAACGAGCATCATGAAATACATTAAATAACTCAGAGTCCATGATGTAGAAGTGTATAACATTAGTGTCGCCTTTAACAGAATAAATCAGATCACTTTTATTTTCTACTAACGTCACATCAATAGCAATTCGGCTGCTAATAACATCACATCATACAGTGATTCAGCTGCTAATGAATGCAGAGTATTCATTTGCGTTTTCTTTCTCTACGTTTTATTTCATGATGTCGGACACATGTCATTTTTAATTTTTTTAAAGCAAAAAATGTCGTTAAAATAAATTAATTTGCGTGGGTACCGAACTTACGGGAAATTCACTCTTTTTTTATGTTTGGCAGAAAGAGCAAGCAAGTGAATTTATTAAAAATCTGCACATACTAAAGGTACGGCGATCAATGAGGTATTTTCCGAAATCTTCTTACACATAGTAAAACATGTTGTTTGATTAAAAAAAAAAGAACAAAGCCTGGCACGGGTTTATATTATTATAAAAATAATAACTCGAATAGATTTTTTACATTATATATATATATATATATATATTATATATATTTAGAATGCCCATTAACAATACTAAAAATCATATTTATGTAAAAACAAGTTGGAAATTGCTCGACAAACGTGGCAAATGAGGTGCGTTCGTACTATAACTAGTTCTATAAATATTTTTTGCACCGCATATGGTACTGAATGTATATTTTAGTATACTTCATAAGTGCATATCCATTTCATTCTGTTCTAAAGGCTGTAACATCATTAAAATGTACTTGCAGTAATTTTTTCCCATTGGCCGTAATGTAACGGAAAACTTTTGACTGTCCCTGTCATTAAACTATACATCCGATTTTCATAAAATTTGAAATGATTCGACAAAATTTTCCAATAATTATATATTTAAAATTTCAGACCATTCGGAAGGCTGTAACATCATTAAAATGCACTTGCAATAATTTATTCCCATTGGCCGTAATGTAGCGGAAACTTTTGATTGTCCCTGTACTTAAACTATACATCCGATTTTTATGAAATTTGAAATGACTCGACAAAATTTTGCAACAATTATATATTTAAAATTTCAGACCATTCGGTTGGGTAGTTTTTGTTCTGTTAAATGCGGACAGACGGACTGAACGACAACTATAGGTGCTACGTATTTATATAATTACGAACGCACCTAAAAATAGAAATAATGCGTTCAAATAAAATTTTGAAACTTATTATTACTTTCATATTGATCCTTCGCCAGGCGTTAACAGTCGAAGAAATCTCTATTTATACATTCAGTCTTTTTATTTTCTTCATTTTAGTGGTTTAAGCTCGTATGGTTCGATTACATAACTTCAATTAGTGATTTATTTATATTTTATTGTTTTATTTCTGTACCTTGGAACAAAAAGGGATAATGTCCATTTTTCTCAAATGGCAGGAAACCCAATTTAAGTTTGAGGAATTTTAAGAATCTTGCTACGATTTGTGTACTATTATTTTTTAAAGTTGTTCCTTTCAATTCAATGTTTTTCTAACTGCAATCTAATATTACATTGATTTAGTTTTTATTTACATTTTAAATTGGCCATTTTTACATTAACAGTAAGTAACATTGGCCTCAACAAAATATTTTGTTTTCAATGATCTAATATTGGGAGGACTTTGGTCTTTTTAACAATTACTTTATATCACATCCTGAATTCATTCAACTCAAATTTCTCAATTTTGGACATTGGCCCTTTTTTGTTCCAAGGTACAGATTTATTGTTTGATGAATGTTTTAATTTCGTTATGGACTATAAGCTGGAAACAAATGGTGAACTATTTATATAAATTTAAAGGCAAACGGTAATCCTAATCGTATTTCCTAATCGTCTGCGCGTGATAGAAACAGATTTGAAAAAAAAAAAATCATGGTTGAAAATTATTTTAAAAACAATAAAAATTGAGTCAATTGCAATACAGTTTTCAAACAAATTGCGATAAAGTTTTCAAACAAATTGCATTTGAAAATATATTTTCTCCCTATTCGACGGTGTAAAAATTGAAAATGCACAGTATTTAGAAGTTTTAAAAATTGCAATAAAAGTTAAATTTAATCGTTTGTTGTTACCACCGTCAAAATAGGCGTTAAAATAGCGTTAGGCACGGGCACGTTTGTCCTTTATAATATAGATCGATAGATATGTAATTTTTGCTCTGTTCCTTTTTTAAGATATGGTAACAGAAAAAAAAAAAAAAAAAAACTGAAACATTATTTAAACTATCCTTTTAAGATTTCTAAATTGATTTCTCATCGTACATTAATTAATATTAAACTATTAATTGATAAAAGCGTATTTTTTAAATATTACACTCTTTATTTTTAATTTATTTTTACTTTTTAGCCTTTGAAATGTTCCATTGTTGCAGTTTCAGAGCCTTTAGGCCTATTTTGGCGTGCGTGTATTAGCGCATAATTAGATCCTTCGTTGTTTCAACTCGTATACAATTGTAAAAGTTACGGGGAATTTTTGGCGATTTATCACCTGTGGCGGGCTAAAAGAAAATGGTCTTAAAATGAATGTATTAATTAATTACATTAATTTATATATATTAATTGATAAAAGCGTATTTTTTAAATATTACACTCTTTTTTTTTTTAATTTATTTTTACTTTCTAGCCTTTGAAATGTTCCACTGTTGCAGTGTCACAGCCTTTTGGCCTATTTTGGCGTGCACGTATTAGCGCATAATTAGATCCTTCGTTGTTTCAACTCGTATACAATTGTAAAAGTTACAGAGAATTTTTGGCGATTTATCCCCTGTGGCGGGCTAAAAGAAAATGGTCTTAAAATGAATGTATTAATTAACTACATTAATTTATATATATTAATTGATAAAAGCGTATTTTTTAAATATTACACTCTTTATTTAAAATTTATTTTTACTTTTTAGCCTTTGAAATGTTCCATTGTTGCAGTTTCAGAGCCTTTAGGCCTATTTTGGCGTGCGTGTATTAGCGCATAATTAGATCCTTCGTTGTTTCCACTCGTATACAATTGTAAAAGTTACAGGGAATTTTTGGCGATTTATCCCCTGTGGCGGGCTAAAAGAAAATGGTCTTAAAATGAATGTATTAATTAATTACATTAATTTATATATATTAATTGATAAAAGCGTATTTTTTAAATATTACACTCTTTTTTTTTAAATTTATTTTTACTTTCTAGCCTTCGAAATGTTCCACTGTTGCAGTGTCACAGCCTTTTGGCCTATTTTGGCGTGCACGTATTAGCGCATAATTAGATCCTTCGTTGTTTCAACTCGTATACAATTGTAAAAGTTACAGAGGATTTTTGGCGATTTATCACCTGTGGCGGGCTAAAAGAAAATGGTCTTAAAATGAATGTATTAATTAATTACATTAATTTATAAATAAGAACTATTAATTTATAATCAAGTTATAAACTTGTTAAAATGCTGTATTGTCGTAGGAAATACACCTGTGAACGTGATTTTTATAATTCCAGCATATCAGGATGTGAGTGAAAAATCTATTACAAAATTACATCTACTATATACCGGGTGTTTCAAAAGTTCGGTGCGAAAGTAAAACACGATAAAAAAGATCTATGGGTCGGAGAGACATGCTGTTCGAAGATAAAGATTCAGCGTGGTACGGGATTTTGTATGACACCAACAAAAAATTAGTTAAAAATCTCAACAATAGAGGGCTCTACTGCAGATATTTCCATTGAATAACTCTGTATTGCTCAAACAACGCAAAATTTTAATACAAAAAAAGTGTATATGCAGAAAACTCATATCAAACTCATGCATAATGTTTTTGTATCCAAATCTTTCGTTGTGTGAGCAATATAGAATTATGCAATGGAATTATCTGCAATAGCGGCCCCTATTGTCGAGATTTTGAACTAATTCTTTTGTTGTTGTCATACAAAATCCCGTACCACGTTGAATATTAACTGCGAACCGCATGTCTCTCCAACCCATAGATCTTTTTTTTTTTTTTTTTTATCGCGTTTTACTTTCGCACCGAACTTTTGAAACACCCGGTACATATAATGAAAATGGGAATTTCGTTCTGACTGCTTATGACTCGAGCTCTACTGAATGGATTTCGATACAGTAGCGCTCAAAAGTATTTTGGCAAATTATAATAATTCATTTAATTGAAAAGAATACTAAAATACAAAAATCAATCATTTATTTTATTTATCCATATTCAATGTTTTAATTTTAACAAATTAACAATAAATATTAATAATATTAATAAAATTATATATATACTATATATATGGGGCATTCTCACAATCCTTTGACTTTCATGTCCCTGGATAATAATTTTTATTTTAGTACACTTTTTTTATTATTATTATTATTATTATTTCATATACTGGGGAACATCCCATTGCATGATTACACAACAATCTTAACGAGATAAATAAGTTTTGGACGATGTTGGGGATCCAAACACTTGGAAAACTCCTATACCGTCCCGTGTCCCTGATGCTGATTTTTAAGTTTGGAGCGGTCTGGATAAAATTGTTTCAATAAAAATAATTCGATGTAATTTTTTTCCGAAACTGAAACTATTGTTTTATATAAATATGTAGCTAAAAATTAACCTGCACACATTTTTAGGGTTGTTATTATTTTTTAAACTCTGTCCCTGGGTTTTAGATTCCTTACCATCCTTCTTCTAAAAGTATACAGAAAATCATTTCAGATGCAGCCACAGATTTTTTTTTCAAGTTTTTTCTCATGCAGAAGTATGCTAGAGAAATAATGTCTACAATTCTTTGGCAGGAAATGTACTGTAGAATTTAAATCAGCATTTAAATATCAATTTCAAGCATCGTGGCTTTATTGGCAGTCTCACCGTCCCCAAGGTTTATTCCTGAACTTTTCGAGGTAATTAAAAAAAAAAAAATTAATCCAATGTTAACAACTGTTTCTAAAAATCAATGAACATTGTGGCAATCACTTAGTCTTAACATGATTTTTCTAAAAATAGGTGGTAATTTTCCTTACCATTCCATCCTTACCGTCCCTTTTTTTACCATTTCGTCCCTTTTTTCCAATACCATCCCCTTTTTTTTACCTTACCGTCCCTTCTTTAGCACCCCTTTAAGACTATGTTTTACAAAAATTCTGTATTAAAAGTACTACATTGTTGTTATTTCTTATTTGAATGTCCTGTGGGTACTATGCAAATTCATTATAAGTAAAAATTTAGAAGAAAATAAAAAGTTATAGGGGTAAAATGGTAAAGAAAATTAAACTCGCAAGTTTAACTTAAACCTCAGTTAAATAAAAAAATTTTCGCTGCTGACCATTTTTTCTTTATTTTGAATCATTAAGGCATTCGTCTATCAGATTAAAATGTTATTTTAGCAAGTTTAATTTTGTCAGATTTTTCCCCCCAAAAGTCAAAAGGCTGTGAGGAATAATTAGGAATGTGAGGAAACCCCATATATATATATATATAACCGATTTGGATGAAATATTTCATATGCATAGTACATACTAATGCATCGACCGAGTTCGTTGGCCAGCTTCATCAGCCATCTTGTTTCAAAATGGCGGCCATTTGAATTTTGTGAGCATGTTTGGAAATTTTTAGGTTTCCTAACTTTCTCTTTAAAATGACTTATGTTGTTAACTTACTCTGTGTGACTCTTGAAAATACCTTTTAATGTTTCTAACATTCTGTTTAAAATGATACATAAGAGTTTGCATTTTGTGAAACGTAACATTTTCTATAAGTATACAATGTTAGAAAACATAAAAAAATTTCAAAAATTCCAAAGGCCGCCAGTTTGAAACAAGATGGCGGATGAAGCTGGCCAACGAACTTGGTCGAGACATTAGTATGTATTATGCATATGAAAAATTTCATCCAAATCGGTTCAAAAATTCGAGAGTTACAGCATGACAAAATTCAGATATAAATATATATATAGTATATATATAATTTTATTAATATTATTAATATTTATTGTTAATTTATTAAAATTAAAACATTGAATATGGATAAATAAAATAAATGATTGATTTTTGTATTTTATTATTCTTTTCAATTAAGTGAATTATTATCTTTGTCAAAATACTTTTGAACGCTACTGTATGACTTATACTGTTAGTTAGATCATTTTTCACGGAAGGTTTTAGTATGTTGCATATCGTTTGACGTTGTTTAGTTTAGAATTACAGGGAAAAGTTCTATAATCAGGTGAAAGATAAGCTTTTTAAAAAGATCTACCAGATAGATTTTGATGAAACTTGCGTTGTTCGTTAGATAATTTTTTAACGATGGTTTTAGTGTATTGCGTAGCATTATATAGTTGATTAATAATAGAATTATAAATTAGCCTTTTTGAAAAACTGAATTCGGCTAATTTGCTGAAACTTGCACTGTTAGTTAGATATTTTTTTCAGGGAATGTTTTAGTATATACATTGCTTAGTTATAGAATTTTCGGAGAAAGTTCAATAATTAGGTGATTTCCCAGATAGCATTTTTAATTTTCAGAAAATTTGCAGCAGTCTTGCTTTGAAAACCTGCAAAGTTGCAGCAAGCTCAGCATGACAAGACTGAAAGTTCATAACAAGACTTCAGCAAGATAACGCAAACACCGAAGTCACCACATTTTGAACTTGCAGCTAACTTGTTGTGCAAGTTAAATTCATGCTGTATCAAATTTATTGCAAATTAACGGCAAAGAACTAATCAAAAATACTGAAAGTAGTAATCTTTCCACTCCCCACTATCTGTTTACAAATGTTGTTCTATAAGTTTAACCCCTTCGGAGGGGTCCATAGAACTTATCAGGTCTGGGTCATTCCACGTAAAATGAGCAAAAATTAAAAAAAAGTCGTGGCCACATAGTAACAGATTTTAATAAAATTTGATGTACAGGTTCAATTCATATTCAAATAGAGCTCTGCAAAATATCTTCACAAAAAATAAATTATTTTAGCAGTTTTGGACATTTAAAAAACTTGTGATAAAGAATGGCATGTGTGCAATCGTCCAAAGTTGCAGGTTTGAAGTTCTGTATCTTGAAAACTATTTAACTGAAATGAATTTTTTTTTAATAATGTAACCTCTGAAAAATTATCTTCTTATTTATTGAGCAATAATAATCTGGTAACACCATGATTATTCTTTAATTGGTTGTAAAAATTGAAAAATTGAAAATTTTGAGAAAATTAAAAACGTAATAAAAATTAAAGGAATTCAAAAACATCTGAGAAATTAATGCCTGATGCAGTTTTACATATTAAGATCGAATTACTAAAGTTTTTAAGTTGCCGTGTATTTCCTTCACCTTTAAAAAATTTTAGAAACTTTTAAAAAAATGACAAAATCGTAATTTTTCCTCTTATTGACAGGTAAAAAAAACAATGAAGGAAATGTCCCACATTACAGTTATTGCACAGACATAAAGATCAGTAAGTCCATAATCTGATAAAAAAATTTCAAGCATGCCTTTTTGATTCCTAACGTCACAAAATTGGGTTAAAAAAGGCAATATTAACTATATTCCACGAGCTATTTTTTTTAAATTCGCGCGCGTTTCTTAAAATATTGCACGATTTCAAGGTGAAAAAATTTAGTGCTGCCATCTATTTTCTGTATGTGGGTTTAGAAATTAATATATAATTTTCTGTTCAATTGAGCTTTTTTTTCTACTTTAATTAAAAATCTTCTTGAGGAAAAAAAAACTGAAAGCAAGTATAAAAGTTTTTATATTTAAAATATACACTGTTACCTATAATATTAAAAGAATTAAAAGTTTAAAAAAGCTTTCTTTCACGTCGAAACAAGTGATAGAAATATTGCATTTTATCCTCAACATTTTTTACTATTTATTTTTTTTTCTCATTAAGGAATAAAAAAGGCAAGAATTAAAGTTTAAATATTTAATATATATACTTTTAGCTATAACGTCAAGCAATTTTGATATTGTCAGAGGTGTCCTTCATCTCTATAGAAACGTTGCATTTTTCCCTCAAATTTTTTCAAAAATAATTTTTTTCTCATTAAGGAATAAAAATACAATTACTAACTTACGTCAATCTGTTACTTATCATTCATTCCTAGTTATAAAAAATTTTTAATATAGTCTTTGCATTCTTAAGGCTAATAACCAAAATTGAAACTTCAAGCATGTAGCCAAAACCACGATTTTGCATCCACTTTTAATATAAATTTTAAAACTTAAATAAACAATCCTAAAATCTATTATTTTACATTTACTCATAAATAGATATGATCTACTTACAAAATGATTTTCGTTAAAATCTCTGACATGTCTGCCACAGGTGATTTGCTCATTTTGTATGGAATGACCCATAATGTTATAACATTTTGGTTTTGTAACTTTTATATTCATTTTGGGACACAGTGCAGTCTTGGCTTGTGATTATTAATTTTCAATAATTGCCGTCTGTTTTTCCAGGTCTGTCGCCTATGCTGTGATTTTTGCGGGTGGTGGAGGGGATTTTTCCTCCGGGGCATTCAGCCTATGCCAAATTAGGTGGGCGCCTCGGTTGGGTGATCCTGTATCTCCTGTATTAATCAGTTTCCTCAAACCGAAATATCGGTTTTAAAAATTGAAAAATACATTGTAAAAACTACTCGAAAATGTTTCCGAAAATCAGTCGTAGCAAAAAAAAATTTTGTTTTTAATAATGATTCTATAAATATCAAAAATATATTAGTTTCTGAGGTTTCTAAAGATAAAGAACATTTTACTGAACCGCGAGTAACTTGAAAGAAATTGTATACAGGCATCCTCCGACTTACGTTAAATTCGCAGTTACGTAATAAATCTCGAAAATGACATTTGTGAACGTATTAGCGCGTTGGATACGCAGTTGCATACTTTTGATATTTATTTTATAAATGAAATATATAGATATAAACCACAACCCTAATATAGTTTATATATTAGAGAGAGTTATATTTTTATTGGTGTATACAATGAAATATATAACAAAACAACTTAATCTTTATTGTTAGTTATTCATAGTAGTTATCTAATTCATAATAAATACAGTTTATGCTTATCAAGGATTATTTTATTTTGTGAGTGTTATTCATTTGTCTTGCCATCAGAAATTCATGAAGAATAGGTTAAATTAGTCTTCTTTAACTATTTCTTATTTTTATAGTCGTTTGATGTGGATTCAAAACTGCTATAAATGAATTTATCCATGTTAGATTTATAAATCCGGTATCCCCCAAGATATTTGAAAAGTGTTCTTTAAGTTTATTTTTATATTTCTTCATACGTTTATAGTTTATATACGAGTATATACTGTCGCATGCTGCTTTTTTATAAAATAATACGGTGTAAATAATATACATATATATATATATATATATATATATATATATAATAAATACTACAGTTTCTTTTACCTAAGGAACTTACAAATTTGACTTACGTAAAATTCAAGTTATGTAAAACTTTATGGAACGCATTACTTACGTAAGTCGGGGGATGCCTGTATTTTCGTTCGGAGTTGCATTATATTTTCCTAGATTACTAAACATGTCTCTTTTTTACCCGACTGAAAAGAAGGGTTATGTGTTTCACGCGTATCTGTGTATGTGGATTTCTTTATACCCTCGAAACATCACAACGGCTGGATGAATTTTAATGAATGAGGTCTCTATCAATTCGTCCTAACGGCCCGATGGTTATAGGCTAGGTTTTGTTTTTATAAATTCAAAATGGCGGTAGAGACGGAAAAAAAAATTTACGCACCCTATTGAGTGGCATATCATTGGATAGGTCTTTCAAAATGAAGAAGACGATTGTTAATTATATAATTATATAATTTTTCATAAAGGGTTTTATTATATTGCATATCGTTCTTTACCTAATCCTACTGCAAATGATCAATTAAAAGAGTTGTTTTTTAACAGCACAAATTTTGTTTGACACATTAGAAAATATAATAGCGCAAAGGCATTCGTATCATTTTGAACAATGCGGAAGGCCATTCCAGGTAAAGGTCCATATTGCTTTAAAACACAAGATCAATTTCACCATTATATTTCGTTTGGAGAAACCGAATAGCGTAGAGGGCGAAGTCTACCAGTCTTTACTTACAAAAACCAGGCTGAGCTAAATAAGAGAGTGTAAAAAATAAATAAATTTAACTACTTACACTGAGTTTGGATACTTCCAACATTTGATTTCGGCATTCTTAAGAGGTGTCACACGGCATTCAGTGCTGTCTCTGGCAAATCGTCGGCCTTCAATTACATCTGAAAAATTGAATATTCTTTCAAAAATGAAAATTAGATCAAAGAAATCACCACTGTAATCTAAAATACACTCTAAGTACCCAGATTGATGTTTACCCTCTTTTAAAATTTCAATAATATCCAACCTATTAAATATAAACTGACAGGAGTGTTTATATTTTAAGTTATTTATGAGGAACACGCTGATGTATGTAAGCCACAAAGCCACTGAATGCTGGGCTTGGCCGCGACCAAAGACATACAAGTACAAGGCCAGTTCATGACGTTTAAAACGTCACACGGAGTGGATCATCTTTACGCAGTGATTGGTACAAAGCGACGGCCCCATCGTTTTGTGCCAATTGCCGTGTAAAGATGATTCACTCTGTGTGACGCGAGGTTGCCAGTCTACAGTAGAGCGCCGATTATCCGGACCGGTCGGGAACCGAGGCCGATCCGGTTATTGAAAAATCCGGATAATTGGACAACTTTAAAAAACGGCCATGGCAATGTCTTTTAAGCAATTTCGCTTCACACTTTTCCAGGCTTAGGACTGACAACAGTAGTAGGGCACATTTAGCACATTACAAAAGGCGTATTTAGAAGTTATTTTTATTACTTTTTTTAAATTTTATTTTCTACCAAATTGGTACAAAGTTATACATAGAAATACACATAGAAATTATTACACGAATATGTACATTCACTGTACAGTACATATCGGGTGTCCCAAAAATGACTGACGGATTTTAAAATTCATTAACTTGCAAACGGTGATACATATTAAAAAAATTCTTGCATGAGGGATATGTATGATCTCAGGAGTTTTTTTACTGTGATTCTTGATTTTAGTTCGAATTTCAAACAATAGATGGCGCTGAGAACAATAAGTGTTCAGTCCAGACCCGATTTTTGGTATACTTCGGGATCCATTCAATACATTTTAATCTCCTTTTTTCGCATGGAAGAAGAGAGAGGGCGAAAAATCGAGCCTGGATTTAGCGCCTTGCTTGCAGCGCCATCTATTGATGCTATTTGTAACTAAAACTGAGAATCGCAGCATACAATCTCCTGACATCTTACATAACACTCCTGCAAGACTTTTTTTAATATCTGTCACCGTTTTAAAATTATTGAATTTTAAAATCCATCAGTCATTTTTTGGGAGACCCGGTACATTAAAGAAAAATTCATTATGATAGGGAAAATCAATTCTTGATAGTTTTCTGCTTTGTAGAGGACATTGTTTTTTCTGCAGCGTTATGTGTGGTCTCTCTTTGCAAGGACATCAAGGGACAAAAGAAGCCATTTTTTCGACCTCCTTCAGAGAATCTGAAGATAAAGAGGGATTTATGTGAGGAAAAAAATATGCGTGGGACTCTCGCGCATTAGAAGTGAAACTTCTTATATTCTAGAACCAGTTGATTTTATGCATTGCTCTCTCTTTGCATTTGTTGGCGATTTTATTATTTCACGATTAGGTTATGTTTATTTAACGGTTAACTTTCGTGACATCCAGCCGAAATTACTCTACCGGGCCTAAAGAAATTTTACTTCAAAAGTTTTGGAGAAAGCTGGAAAAAAACGTATGATCCTTGATCGATCCGGTTAATTGGACAATCCGGTTAATCGACGCTCTACTGTATTCTCAAACAATAATTTTCGTGATAGATTTCTCTTTCAAATGTTGTAGAAATTTATCCCGAAAATTATTTCTCTTGGAAATGTTGTAGAAATCGACCACAAAAATTATTGTTTGGATATAGTGGTGGCCAAAAAAGTGACCACGCCGAGCAACGATTTCCTCAAAAAATTGGTTAGTTTGAAGGAATTACTGTCAATTTTTGGCCACATAGATTAAACCATCGCCTCAAACTTCGCGTTGAATTAAAAAAATAATTGCACTTACTTAATATTTATAATTGTCGATGTGTAACATCACTATTTAATTAAATTTTTATTCAACTTGCTTATAAGGAGTAAAGCCAACTGAGTGAAAAGTGTCCAGGCTAGGATTCGAACCTGGGCCATCGGCATTACGCGCCAACCTTCTACCAACTGAGCTACCCGGACGAAATTCAGCCTAACATTTACCTGTCTTATATGTTGGCAAGGCTGCCCCTGCAGCACAAGATGGAATATCTTCGTGAACCGCAACCGTGTGGTAAGCATGAAACGAAAGGGAATTCCAGCATCGATTAAATAAATATATTGTAAATGAATATACGCGCTATAATTTGTGTATAATTATAATTTTTTCACTCTGTTGGTTTCACGCCTTATAAGCAATTTGAATAAAAATTCAGGTGATTAAAAATTCAATTGCTATTTCTAAATTCGTGTGCTTTTTCTACCAATTATACATATATATACGCACTATTTAAATTAAAATGGCATAGAAGAAAATTTTGTGATGTCCACAGCATATTAGTTTTCTCAAGTTGTTAAAAAATCCAAGCTAAAACCGAGCTCGTCTGAGGAATGTTTTGTTTCTTTATTTTTATTATTTTTTAACAGTTAGAAAAATGCATGACACATAAAAACACTTCACTGAAGAATATTGATTTGATTAATAAAATTTTTGGTAAACTAATATCTACATTAATAAAAGAAATATATTTATTCCTGTGCATGTGTCTGCCTGTATGTGATGGTTATAGAAGTCTACCGCACGTAGAGGTATGGCAATGTGGATGAGGATAGACGAAGATGGGTCAGAATGCATCTGAGGCTAAGATATTTCATTTTATGATAATTAGCCGAGCCATTAATTTAAAGCCATAATGAAGATGGCAAAATGGTCTTCTTCGTAATAGCTTTCTTCGTTACGCCGATTATGCCTGCATATCCCCGGACGTTTCTCCGTTCTTCACGCAGATGAAAACAAATTATTCAGTTTTTTCTGTATTTTGAAATCGCGATCACCGTGTCCCCCATTAAAAGTTAAAAAACAAAAGAACAAAAAAAGAAGGCAAAAGCTTTTTTACTTTACCTTCCCGGTTCTAACGGCCTCTTTCGTTAAAAAAATATTAATATTTACAATCTATAAAAACATTTTTATTGGATCGTGTTTCGCGCCTGTTTTTTAAGTTTTCTGCTAACCTTTACATTTTCAACACAGATTGTCAATGCATTGGAAGATATCATTCCGCGTTTTAAATTTATATTATTTAGTGTTCCTCATAAGTTTTTTGTCAGAGCTGAAAGTTTAATATAATATCAAAATGTCAGAAATTAAATCGGCAATCACTATAACGAGGCCCCCTTAATCCGTTTGGAAAATTTTCTATTTAATAAATATGAAATCATACAATTTCGAATTTCATTTGCAAGCCTGCGTATCAACTCCGGTGTACGCTGTCAAAGGCAGTGGAATCTCCAATATTACGTTCGTTTGGAAAGATTTTCGTTTAAAATTGTAAAATTATTCAACACTGATTTTAGGTACAATTAAAGTTATTTTCGTAGGCAGGACAACAACGTGTAGTCCAGCTAGTAAATAAATAAAATGCTGAGAAATCCTAACGTTTAAAAGAGTATGTAATGAAAATACAGTGACCTCTTACTTGTGCGTATATACGCCGATCCTTACATACATTCTCTCCGTTATATGCCAAATTCTTCCCAACAAGTCCGTACGGAAAATACGGAAACTCCTGCGTCAGATTTTTTCTCACCTATAAGGATGCTAAATTGAAATTTGTGCCTTTAATTTTTTACCTGATTTTATTTTCTTATTCAGTTTTAATTCTTATTCTAAATCTTATTTAGTTTTTATTACGTTAGTTACAATGAAATTTTACAGTTAAGGGGACAGTTTACCTCAAAATTGATAAAAAAAAATCGATTTTTATTTTTAAATATCAAATAAAAGCCTGTTTAATTGTGAATATTTTGACACCTCATTTTTACCCATACGGCAATTTTATGGCGAGATATTGTAAATTTTGTTAATTTTAATAATGTTAATGTTAATAATGTTAATATGTTTTGTTAATGTTAATAATTTTAAACCAATTTCAATTATCCGATAGAGCTGTACTTTGCTTATATATGTAATTCTGATGACGATGCAATATTATTATAATTTATGGAAAGTAGCAGTTACGCTTTTTTTAAAGGGCCACATAAAAGATTAGTTCAAATCTTCAAAGACCATTTTAAACCACTTCCAACTATCTGATTGAGCTGAAAATTTGCTTACATGTGTTTTTTCGATGACAATTCTATTAAATTACAAATTTACGAACGTAGAAATTATGCATTTTTTACAGGGCCACACAAAAGTTCGCGAAAAGATTGTTGTTAAAAAGCAGAAATTTTAATTAAATTTCAACAAAATTACGATAGATTATTGAGATACGCAATAGCATTTTTGTAAATTGAAAGCAAAGTGCGCAGCAGTCGTATTTCTTTTAGAGGGACACATAAAAAATTCGGATACATTACCATCTATATGCAGAAATTTTGTTTCAAATTGAACAAAATTTATGTAGGTTATTGATTCACACAACAGTATTTTTTCAACCGAAAATAATTTAAATAACATTTATATGTTCTACAGAGTCACACAAAAGATCGCGGAAAGATTGTTGCTAAAAAGCAGAACTTTTAATTAAATTTCAACAAAATTTCGATAGATTATTGGTAAGTTTTTAAAATATGATTTTATTTTTAAATTTTTATTTTTCACTACACTTTTTGACTACACAAATTTCTAGAGCAATTCTAAGTAGACAAAAATAAAATAAGAAATGAATGTTAATTTACATGTATGAATTAAATTGTTTTTTTTTTCTTTTTACTTAATAATCAAATAAGTATGTTTAACGCATTCTTTGTAATTCATTATATTTTAATTTTAAAACATTATTGTTAAATAAACCAAATATTTCTCACTGTTCGAGCATTTTGTTAGGAATACACTCGAAAAATCAGCAAAAACTAATTAAACTTCAACGAAACAATTTTGCCCACCTAGATCGTCAAAACGTCTCACTGAGGCCCGTACAATCGTGTATGTCATATTTAACCCCTTGGGGACGAGCATCTTTTACAGATTTTTTAATCTTTAGTCACCGGTTTTTTAAAACAAAAATTTTTGCCCAATTGAATAGGGAAAATGCTCGAAATTAAATAAGGTAAAATTTACAATAAAAATATACCGGTGAGAATAATCCCCGATTGAGCACCTTATGCGGCACGAATACTGGTCGCTCGTCCCCAAGGGGTTAAAAATTAAACTAGGGGAAACTCGTCGAATTTCGACGAAAAAAAAATGTTTAAAAAAAAGAACTGTTATATTGATTTATAATAAACCTACAAAATTATTTGTAATTAAAAATCCATCGAACATTGGTAAATCTGAGTCTTAAAACAAATATTACTTTAATCTAAAATTACCAAAATACTATTTCCTTAAACTTTAATTGTTCCAAATTATTGAAAATTAAACTTTATTCGTATACGTAATTAGTAAAATATAACCAAGACAAGTATAATATGTGATGAAATTATCAATTGAGGATCTTATGTTATGGATTACGGAATGAATAATCAGCAAAAATTATTTCACTCTGACACAAAAGCAGAAGTTTTTCTTATGAAATCTAAACCTTACGTCATTTTTACCATATCAAAATTTACATTCGCACCTCCCATACCCATATTCACTATTTTAAAAATATTTTTACGTGCAGTAGAATATTTTTAAACGTTTTTCGAAAGTTGAAGTCATGTTTGTCAGCTACAGCATGAGCATTCGCACTCTTGATTTGAGGTTCTAATCCCAGTAACGGCGAGTAAAAATTCCAGAAATTTATGCCTTTTTAGATTCATTCATGGTAAAATATCAAATTTTATCAAAGAAAATGTCAGTTTTTCTTTTAAATATGACGTCATTTTTTCTTATATTTATCTCATTTCAATGAAACATTTCGCCTAGCGTCTCATCAGTATCAACGGAACGAAAAAGTATTAAAATTTAACAGTTTTATGAGGTAAATGCATAACGTCATTTTCTGTTCAAATTTTTAAAAGTTATTTTTAATTGCAATGAGAAAAGGACATCTAAAAGAATATAATCAATAAAAATCAGGAGGAAAGAGATGGATGGAGGTACAGTATGCCGTAAAAACGGTTTGCAATATGAAGGCGGTTATCGCTCAAATTTAAATGGCCTAATTCGGTCCAGCTGCACCAGGGTTGCCAGTTTGGCATCCATTTTCAGTCAGAAAATTGGGATTTACACCAGAAAATACAAGAAGTATTTTCAGATTTATTTAATGACCGACTTATCTTGATTACTTAAAGTAAAAATTCTTCTTCAGAAATTTCCGGGCTGAAGTCGGAATTTCGGAATAAAAATGGAGGCCAAACTGGCAACTCTGAGCTGCACACAGACTCTGTACAGCCGCAAGTATCTGGACTTAATTTTGACAGGTTTTAACCGGTTTCGGTGTTGCATTTTCGGCATCACGACCAGGCACCACACTCCATCTTCATCTGTTTCTACCTCCGTGAATAAAAATAAACATCATTTTTTTTTTCCTCTGCAACAATGGAAGTAATCCAATTGCCACCATTTTAAAGAAATTTTACAAGAAAGTTTTAAAATTAAAAATAAAATATAAAAATGGAAATAAATAAATAAAAACAAGTAATATAAAAATTTTGTTTTTAAAATCAATTCCTACTTAGGTCATCAAAGAAAAATTTAATATAATAACTTATAGCCAGTGGTAGGGGAGCAAAAAAAGGCCCGATTCGGAAATAATTAGGGGAAAGCTGGAAATTGTTTTAACCCTTTCAGTTTAGGTCTAGAATGAATATGCTACGTTTTCCCCCTCGTATTAGATGAGCGTTAAGAATTATGCATAGATTTATAGTCAAAAAACACGTTTTTTTTTTTTTTTTTTTTTTTTTTTTTTTTTTTTTTTTTTAAATACCATAACACTATCTTGAAATCACTAACTTTTTC
This sequence comes from Maratus speciosus, assembly GCA_963932465.1. Classification (NCBI taxonomy): domain Eukaryota; kingdom Metazoa; phylum Arthropoda; class Arachnida; order Araneae; family Salticidae; genus Maratus; species Maratus speciosus. Next base: position 286,647,186 of record OZ010794.1, on the reverse strand, counting down.
AAAAACATTGTCAACACAAATGTTGTAGAGCTTAAAATTCTGAATAAAATGAGTACCTACACTTAATAATTTTGTTGAATATTAAGGTCACAATTTTACTTTAAAGTTTTAGCTCCGTGGTCAGAGGGTTGAACTCAGAATTGATTAAGGGAAAACTGGAAATCGTTTTAATCCCTTCAGATTAGGTCTAAAATGAATATTCTATGTTTTCCCCTTCGTACTAAGTGAGCGTTAGGATATATCTATACATTTATATTCGAAAAACACGTTTTTCTTTAATATTTTTAACAATATCTGAAATTGTGACCTTAATTTTGAACAAAAATATTAATGTGAGTATTCATTTTTATTTAGAATTTTAAGCTCTACAACATTTGTATTGGCAATTTTTTGATATATTTTTGAGCTGTTTTGAGATATTGTTAAGATAATCTGGTCTCTCCTATCTTGAAGCTCTTGATTAGTGATTAAGGCAAAATTTTGAAATAGAATTGCGACCTTAACTTTGAACAAAAGTATTAACGTGGGTGCTCATTTCATTCAGAATTTTATGCTCTACAACATTTGTATTGACAATGTTTTTGATAGACTTAGCTGTTTTGAGATATTCTTGGGTAACTTGGTCTCTCCGGACTTCAAGCTCTTGATTAGCGATTAAGGCAAAATTTTGAAATTAGAATTGCGACCGTAATTTTGACCAAATATACTAATGTGGGTGCTCATTTTATTCAGAATTTTAAACTCTACAACATTTGTATTGACAATGTTTTTGATAGAATTAACTATTTTGAGTTATTGTTAAAAAAATTAAGGAAAAATATGTTTTTCAAATGTAAATATGTACATATTCAGTGGCGTAGTTACATATTCAGCGCCCTGGAGCAAGTAAAGTTTGTGCGCCCTCTTGTCACTCGAAAAAGTTATTCGCAATTTTGTTTTGAAGTTTAATATTTATATACTATATCTAATTTGATTTAAGCCTTACCTTACTTTTCTTTCAAAGTCAAAGCATTTTAACAACGTATTAAATCCAGATAATTAAAAATAAATAAAGAATTGTGAAATGAATTAGAATTCTTTAAGTACGGAGTAACTTTCAATATTATATACGAATTGGGCGGGATTTTCGTTTTAAATGAAAAAATGGGCCATTACAATCTGCCGCCCTTAATATCTGTTTTTCATTTCAAGGGTTTCTAATCATTGTAGAATACTATTCAATAATAATAATAATAAAACACTATTGTCAATTTTTTTTTTTTTTTTTTTTTTTTTTTTTTTTTTTTTACTCTTCGCATACGGATGAAACATGTTTTTCTGTTTTAAATGCCAGAAAATACTAAAATTCAAAGTATCATAACTCGGTAAGTGTTGGTCGTATGAAAAATAAATGTTCTTTATTTTACCTGTTAAATTATGGAGAAGATTTTTCTAAATAAAATGTATAGAAATCGGGGCTGAATAAAAACGTAAACCTTGTATCTTTTAAAAAATAACTATTTTGACATAAATTAATTTGAAGAAGATGAAGAACAGCTTTGAAACTTTTTTACTGTTGGAACTATATTTTCATAGTTAATGGCTTAGAAAATTAGCCAATGGGGAACGATAAAAGTGGATACCGTGGTTCTCACTGACTTTTGGCTAATCCCTAAAGAAAAATTAAACAAATTCAAATAATGATAGTAACAGAAAGTGAAACACTAAGAATACATAAAAAAAAATCTCTAGCAATTTGGTGATTTCAATCTTTAGATTTCTTGCAGAATGAAACATTTTGGAGCAGTGCGATGACCCTGATTGACATCAGGGCTGTAGAGATACTGGATTGACATACTGATTGAACATTTTCTCATAAATTTCAATTAAATTATTTTTATTGTTGCCATTCATTGTATATCTATACAGCAACATTTCACCACGCAGACAGTGGCGGCTGGCGAAGAAGTTCACAATCACTTTACTACCAGTAATTTCCTAAAAAAAATCTCCTTGTTTAATCGTAGGAAATCCCACGAGTAAAACAGATCAAGATTTATATACCAGTAATCTGGCCGAGAAGTCATTGTGAACCCCGGAAGTACCTCTACTACACACAGCACATAGGGTCACTGTTAAATACACAGACATTGGATTTTTGTAGGGCGCAGCACTTTCGAAACTCATTATTTTACCATCTTGCTACTGGAAACCAATGGTATCCATTACAATTGTGGCTTTTCTTTCTGGGGATGCTTTCAATTTTGGAACTGGGAGCAAAATAAAAAATGTTCTTATTAAAAAAAAAAAAGTACTAATAAGAATGTTATGATTAACTAAACCTACTTAAACTTTTTTGCAGCGGGAGGATAAAATATTTTAATGCTGCTAGTAATATTAAGAAGTTTGTAAATATTATTAATATGATTTTAAAGCAAAGTATCTTTCAAATGGGTTTTTATACAGCAAACTCTGTCTAAAGATCTACCTAAGACAAATTTTTGTTTTACGCAGACTATACTGTACAGGCATCCCTCGACTTACGTAATACTCGACTTACGTAATACTCAACTTACGTAATACTCGACTTACGTAAATTCGCACTTACGTAAGAAATTTCAGAAATTACATTTATGAACATTCTAGCGCGTTTGATACGCATTTGCATACTTTTCATAATTGTTTTATAAATAAAATATGCAGATAAAAACCGTAAGAATAATATAGTTTTACATATTAGATATAGTTATATTTTTATTGGGATATACAATCAAATCCTTAACAAAACAAACACAAATCTGATTAAAATGAGCCAACAAAAACACCGTTTTACCGTTACAATTTTGTTAGTTGAATTCAAACCATAACGAAACTTAATTTTAAAATTTCGGTGAAGAGGAACATGTGTATTTTTTCTTCCAGCTTCAGAACTTTTCATTTGATGTAGATTCAAAATTGATATAAATTAATTCATTAATGTTAAATTTATAAATCCTATATTCCACAATATACTTTTTCTTTGAAAAGTGTTCTTTCAGTTTGTTTTTACTTTTTTTCATACTTTTATAGTTTATATCCAAGTAAATACTGTTGCATGCTACTTTATTTATAAAATAATACTGTGTGAATAATTTATATAAAATATGAAAATAACTTCCCCATAAGATTAAAATTATCATCTGGGTCTTTTTGAGTGACTAGTGTAGGCTCTTAAGAAGAAAGAAAAATAGCAGAATGAACACGTGTATTTTTCTTCTCTGAACTTTTGACTATTTTTATTTATTTATTTATTAGAGCCATTTCGATAGCTTTTCCAAAGTCATGGAATGTTGATTCTGAAATAAAGCATTTAAATTTGCCTATCGCAGAAAAAGTGAACTTGATAAGAAAGTAAAAAGGCTTTGTGAAAACATTGTGTGTTGAGTATGGAATCGGATCGTCGATAGTTTATGACATTAAAAAACAGAGGTTAAAAATACTGCAATTTTAGGCAAAATGTGACGTCCAAAGGCTTAATGAGAAAAAGCACTCATGAAGGGTCACTTTTCACTGTTTTTTTTATATATATATATATTTTTTTTTTGTAACATTGAAAATTTAAATTAAAGTAAGTTTTTTTTTTTAGTTTTTCTAATAACATAATTATCACTTGGATATGAAATAAATTTTGATGAAAGACACTATTAAGAATATCAAAACTACTGATATTCTTTCAGAAATCCGGAATTTTTAAAAATCCGGCTTAATCTCGGTCCTGGTGATGCCGGATTTTCGAGCTTATACTGTATTAGTATCAACTAAAGGAAGGTGCAGCTTTTCCTGGCTTAACTCTTTCGAGGGCGTTATCCTTAAAAAAGGACACCTAATCTGAATTCCAAAACTGACAAATGGCACCAAGAATAGATAACTAAAAATTTTCCTACTATACTATATGTGAAAATAAGAAAGTTCCTATTTTGTAATAAATTCGTTTATAAATTCTGGTGTCAGTCCATTATTTCATCTGTTTATAAACAGAATTACTCCGTGCCGGTCAGGGTTAAGGGGCACCAACACGCCGGTCAGTTTCCCAGTGGGCCAGTCTGAGCCTGCCGGAATATGACTTAATTTAGTAAAATCCTATTTTTTTTCAAAAAACTTATAGGTCTTGTTTCAACACGGGCAGAATGAAAATTTGTTGAAAATTATGTCATTAGAAAAATATTTAAGCTTTATCAACTAAAGTGTACGCTTTCGTTAAAACACGATGTCTTTATCACAGGTGGAAATATTTCACATTTGTATAAAATTAGGTTATTATTATAAAATCAATTATTATCCTTCATTATTATAAAATCTAAGTTTTTATTAATTGTTATACTGTTTAGAACATACTCTATTTATGTAAATTGTTCAGAAAATTGAGTGAAATAACTCCAGAATTTTTCTTTTCATTTTATAATTCAAAAAATCAAGTAATAGTATCGGATGATGTGGAAGGGGGAGTGGGGCAGAGCCTGATTACGGCCTAAGCAAAGTCTCATTACTGTTTTCAAAAATATGTTTTGCCTTATTTAATACTAAAACTCTGTGATTAAATAAGGTTTAATGTGGAAAAATGCTTTTCGAAAAAGTGGGGTAAATTTGCATAGACGATAATCAGGTCTTAAGGAACACTGAATTTGATACCTAACTTTTCTCTCTTTTTGAAAGAAAATGCTCATCAATTTTGCATTTGAGATTTGCCATATTTTCAAAATAACAAAAACAATAAACACAAAATTTAATTTGTCGCTTCCCCCTCAATCCCAATCTCTAAATTTTGATGCCATGGACTGATGTGGAATATGCCTAAATCAGGCTCTTATTATTGTTTTACGAATTGTATAGATGCATGCTTAGTTTCCGAAAAAAAAACCCTTCAAATTTTTTGTTTTTGTCTTTGTAAAATAGCCAATAATTTCTTCAACTAGTCAAACTATTGTGTTTTTTTTTCTTTCAAATAGTAAAATAACTGAATAGCTAAGGCATTGCTGTTTCATTGTAAATATAGATTTCTTAGCACTGCCGTCTCTGGCTACCTTCATTTCTGCACAGTAATCATTGTGATGAATTTCAAAAACATTTTCAGTAGAAATGTACCAAGAAGATTATTGTTTGAAAATAGAGGTAAATAGTCCTGCGAATAAGTTTTGATTACTTTAACATTTCAAAATCTTCAACTGTCGTCTACGGAAAAGTTACAGAAAAAATATCAGACATGCTGAAACAGTGTTGGAGAAGTTACTTTGCTGCAATATGGTATGAATTAAAATTAAAATTGCATGAATAAACGAGATTTTTCTTTAACTGTCTATAAAAACATATTTTAAATCGAAATAGTTGAGGTTAAACACAAAGTAAAATATCATACGAATATGTTGATTGTAACAAAATTCTTCTGTAATATCTGATTAATAATGAAAAAATGTGCAAATATATTTACAAATCTTTATTTCGCTCTTTCTAATTTTGCGCCCTTAGGATTCGTGCGCCTGGAGCAGTTTGCTCCAACTGCTCCACGGTAGCTACGCCCCTGTACATATTTCCTAACGCTCACTTAGTACGAGGGGGAAAACATAGAACATTAATTTTAGGCCTAATCTGAAGGGCTTAAAATGATTTCCAGTTTTCCCCTAATTAATGGGCTAAAACTTTAAAGTAGAATTGTCACCTTAATATTCAACAAAAGTATTAAGTGTAGGTACTCATTTTATTCAGAATTTTAAGCTCTACAACATTTGTATTGACAATGTTTTTGAAAGAGTTAATGATTTCAAGATAGTGTTATGGTATTTAAAAAAAAATACGTGTTTTTTTACTATAAATCAATGTATAAATCCTAACGCTCACCTAGTACAAGGGGGAAAACGGAGCATATTCATTCTAGGCCTAAACTGAAGGGGTTAAAGTAATTTACAGCTTTCTCCTAATTATTTCCGAATTCAACTCCTTAACCACTGGCTATTAAGCTAATATTAGTTTTTGTTGCATTAAAATATCTCAATTTGTTGATTTTCTATAAGCAAGTAGGTTTACAATGGAAGTCTATGGGAATTTGGCGAAATATTAGAGATATCGCCAAGTTGGCGGCAAACTTGGCGGTATTTGGCGACAGAACAGGGTCCCCCCATGGTAACCCCCCCCCCCCTTGTAGATATGAAGATGCATTAAATACTGTTCAATAACCAATGGCCGCCATTTTGTCTCCCATATACAATTAAAATTAATTAATTAAATTTTAATTAATGAATTAATATTTGAAAAAACTGTATCAACATCAATTGTCATCCAGTGCAAGTTTAAAAAAAATTATTTCAACTTGATAGGATGAATAATAAGTATTTTATTAACGATTGAAAATTTGAACAAGATATATAATTTGAACAAGATTATTTGAACAAGATTTGTATAAATAAATAAATATAGAGAGAGTGCGAACTAATAGTAGGAATTGAAAAAATAGTAACGGCCAAATCTACAGCTTTCATTTAAAAAATAATTATCAAAATTTGTTCAAAAGAAAGCCCAGGGCTGACGACTAGAAATAAAACAGCCTTGCCTTTTAGGTATATAGATTACATATTTAAGAATTAAAGTTTGATTTACCTCCTCTCAGAATTGTAAATTCCTTGGGATAGACATTCCGAATGAAGTCTTTAGCATTTACAGCTGATTTCGAATCTGTAAAGCAAACATTTAATGATTAGCATTTTTTTTTCTTTTTATAAAATATTGCATCAAGCATCAGTATTTTTAACTCAAAAAAAGAACATATAATAGACATAAAAGAAAAAATATACACAAGAGAACATACGCGCGCCGTTATTTTTTCAACGATTTCAAGCTTATCATGCTTTATCAAATCATTTTATAGGAAATTTTCCTGTAATAAATGCAGTAAAATTTACGGAGAAGAGGATCACTAGACCCAAACAAATCTGTTTTAGTACTCCGTTATATTCAATTATCTATGAGAAAAAAAAATTTGTTCACCTAAATAATGCATTTGAATTTCGTTTAAGCTTGAAATAGTTTAAGCCAATTAAAACTTCTGTCCATAAACAGTAATGTATCCTATTCTTTTATGCGCCTGCTCCCATAAACGAACGATAAATGAATAGGTTCGGTACTTGCTGAAATTGCATAGAACGCCATTTAGAACGTTTTTTCGAACGCTTTTCGCGCATTTTCACCCCTTTTAAATTTCGATTTTTTTTAAAAAGAAATGTTCTTATAGGTCATTTATATGTAATAAGTAACTACCATGCCAAATTTCACGTTTCTAGCCCCTTCAGTAGCACACAAATCGCAATTTAGAAAGTTTTTTGCTCCTGCAGCCCCCCGGTGGTACTGACACAGACATAAAATAGAGCCTATGTTAGAGCAAGGGCTGTCACCACCAATTTCCAACCATTACTTTTGAAATCGGTTTGGTACTTCCTGAGACTGCGTAGAAATCTCCGGAAAGTCGGAAAGTTTTTTTTTTAGCATTATCACCCCTTTTTAAATTTCGATTTTTTAAAGAAATGTTCTTAGAGTTCATTTATATCTAATTAGTAACTACCATGCCGAATTTCATGTTTCTAGACCCTTCAGTAACACAAAAATGCATTTTTAGAACTTTTTTTGCTCTTGCACCCCGTTTGGGTTAGTGGCATCGACATAAGATATAGTCTATGTTGGAACAGGGGCTAACGTCATCAATTTGATACCATTACTTTTGAAATCCGTTCCGTAGTTCCAGAGATTACCTCCTACAAATAAACAAACAAACAAATTTTACTTCTTTATAATATTACTAGCAAACCCCGCGGCTTTGCTCGCGTAATATTTGAAATATGCCAAGTGATATTTATATGTCTAATTTTTATCAAAAGGTACTAACTAAATTTTTATTTTATTAAATGGTAATATTTTATTTTATTAAAAGGTACTTATTACTTTTAGGAATATTTCAAAAATTACTATTTAAAACACAGTTTGACTAAACATCATTATTACACTGTATTAGGCAGAAATGAGACTTAAATTAATAAAATGAAATAAAACTAAATAAATGATAATTTAGAAAATATTTTGAAACTTTTATGCTCAATTAATACGCTCATTTCAGTATTCATTTGAAGTTTTGAATTTTTTAGAAACCATCTTCTTACATCTTAAAATTAACCATCATGTCGAATTCCAAGTCCTACCACCTCTCTCAACATAAAGGGCTATGTTGAAACAGGAAATGTCACCATTAATTTGCAAACATTAATTTTGAAATCGGTTTGTTATTTCCTAATATTCCACAGAAACGTAATTTAAAAAGTCCTTCCGGCCAGTGCCGGGAGGAAGAGGTAGCTTTCATAATCCTTATTTAAAAAAAGCCAACTTATATCATGCAAACACACGAAGTTCAATTTAGTGGAAACCGAATATAGGAGATTCAATACTAAGTTTTATCAATATAATGAATGAGAATTTCGCGAAATTAGTCAGCTTTATCCAAGCTGCTTTATCTTTAAAGTAACTTATATTTGGCTGCCAAATTCGGCAATTTCTTAAAGTGCCTGTCATTTTAATACAACATGGTGGATGAGGCTAAGCAGTGAACTTGGTCGAGACCTTAGTAATTGCTGTGCACATGCTCACTCACATCGGAATCGGTTAATATATAGGAGTGCTGTCGCATGCAAAAAATCAGATTTTTCAAAATGTCACCCACAATAGAAATTGAAACTGCTATATCTGAGCCATTTTTTAAGCTAAAGACAAACAAAAAATGCTCCTGAATCCTTATGTCAAGATCAAATACTTAAGAAAGAAACCTTTTTCAATTTCTAATTTTTTTGCACCTCACTTTAAATATATATATATTTTTTAATTTAATGGTCGCCATTTTGAAACAAGATGGCTGATGAATCTGGCCAGAGAATTTGGTCGAGGTGTTGATGTATACTATCCACATGCCTTCTTACATCGAAATAGGCGAATACGGGTGTTATCGCATGACAAATACAAGATCGTTTCAAAATGTTAACCATGCTAGAAATTCAAAGTGCTATAAATCAACCATTTTTTAAGATATAAACAAAAGAACAAATTTTCAGAAACAAAAACTGCTCCGGAATCTTTGTATCAAGGCGAAACACATACAAAAAAATCTTTTTCATTTTCCAATTTTTTAATACCTCATTTTGAATTTTAAATTTAATTTTTTTAATGGCAACCCTTTTGAAACAAGATGGCGAATGAAGCTGGCCAACGAACTCGGTCGAGACATTGGTATGTACTATGTACAGACCAAGTTACATGCAAATAGGTTCATAAATACGCCTGTTATCGCGTGACAAAAATCAGGTCGTTTTAAAATGTCAGCCACAAGAGAAATTCAAAATGCTATTACTCAGCCATTTTTTTTTAGATATAGACGAAAGAAAAACTGTTCCGGAATCTTTGTATTAAGGTCAAACACGTACAAAAAAATCTTTTTCATTTTCCAATTTTTTGGTATCTCATTTAAATTTTTTAATTTTTTAATTTTTTTAAATGGCCGCCATTTTGAAACAAGATGGCGGATGAAGCTGGCCAACGAACTCGGTCGAGATATTTGTATGTACTATGTACACACCAAGGTACATCCAAATCGGTTCATAAATACGCCTGTTATTACGTGAGAAAAATCAGGACGTTTCAAAATGTCAGCCACGCTAGAAATTCAAAATGCTATAACTCAGCCATTTCTTAAGATATAGACGAAACAAAAACTGCTCCCGAATCTTTTTATCAAGGTCAAACACATAAGAAGAAAATATTTTTTCAATTTTCAATTTTTGGTACCACATTTCAAATTTAAATTTTTCTTAAAAATTTAAATGGCCGCCATTTTGAAACAAAATGGCGGATGAAGCTGGTCAACGAACTCGGTCGAGAGATTGGTATGTACTATGTACACACCGAATTACATTCAAATCGGTTCATAAATACGCCTTTTATCGCGTGACAAATTTCAGGACGTTTCAAAATGTCAGCCACGATAGAAATTCAAAATGCTATAACTCAGCCATTTTTTAAGATATAGAGGAAACAAAAACTGCTCCGAAATCTTTGTATAAAGGTCAAATACATAAGAAAAAAATATTTTTCCATTTTCAATTTTTTGGTACCACATTTAAAATTTAAAAATTTTTTAAAAATTTTAAATGGCCGCCATTTTGAAACAAAATGGCGGATGAAGCTGGCCAACGAACTCGGTCGAGAGATTGGTATGTACTATGTACACACCGAATTACATCCAAATCGGTTCATAAATACGCCTTTTATCGCGTGACAAAATTCAGGACGTTTCAAAATGTCAGCCACGCTAGAAATTCAAAATGCTATAACTCAGCCATTTTTTAAGATATAGACGAAACAAAAACTGCTCCGGAATCTTCGTATAAAGGTCAAATACATAAGAAAAAAATATTTTTCCATTTTTAATTTTTTGTTACCACATTTCAAGTTTTAAATTTTTTTAAAAATTTTAAATGGCCGCCATTTTGAAACAAAACGGCGGATGAAGCTGGTCAACGAACTCGGTCGAGACATTGGTATGTACTATGTACACACCGAATTACATCGAAATCGGTTCATAATTACGGGAGTTACAGTGTGACATAGGTCAGATATATATATATATATATATATATATATATATCAATTTTGAACGGAGGGTGGTTTCGGGGTCTGGGGGTCATGATCGATGAAAATATACCAAAATTTTTTGAAATCGCTTTCCTCCGAACGGCTGCAATAGGTAGCTTTTTTGTAAAGAAAGCTACCTAAAAGCTTTTAAAGCCCTTTTTTAGAACGTTTGTTGTTCCTGTGAACCCCAGGTGGTAGAATCACCGGCATAAAATATAGCCTGTGTAGGATCAGAGACTGTTACCACTGATTCGCAACTATTACTTTTATATTTGGTTTATATTCCCTGAAATTGCGTAGAAATCGTAATTTAGGACTTTTTTAGAATGCTTTTCGCACCTCCCCTTCGCTTCACCCCTTTTTAATTCGAATTTATTTTTGACGTTCCTTCGAGGGCATTTATATTTTATAAGTAACTACCATGTCATATTTAAAGTTTCTAGCCTTTTCAGTGTCACAGAAATCGCAATTTAGAAAGTTTTTAGCTCCTGCAACCCTCTGGTGGTAGTGGAACAGACATAAAATATAGCTTATGTTTGAGCAGGTTCTGTCACCAAAATTTGTCATCATTATTTTTTTAATCGGTTTGGTAATTTATAAGTTTGCTTAAAAATTGTAATTTATAACGCTTTGCACTCACTTCATTTTTTTTAAATTTGGAATTTTTTTTCGAGTGTTCTTAGAAAGCAGTTGCATCTTGTAAGTAAATACCATGCCATACTTCAAAGTGTTAGACCCCTCAGTTGTGCAAAAAATGCAAATTTGAACATGTTTGCTTTTGCAACCCTCAGATGGTAGTGACAGCAACATAAAATATAACCTATGTTATAGCAGGGACTGTCACCATTGATTTGCAACCATTACTTTTGAAATAGCTTTGGTATTTCCTTAGATTGAGTAGAAATCGCAATTTAGAACTTTTTTAGGATGCTTTTCGCGCATTTTCACCCCTTTTTAAATTTCCAATTTTTTCGAAACTGTTCTTAAAGATCATTTATAGCTAATAAATATGTACCTTGCCTAATTTTAAGTTGCTAGCCCCTACCGATCACAAAAATCGAAATTTAGAACGCTTTTTTGCTCCTGCAACGTATTGGTGATAGTGATACCGGCATAAAATAGCGTCTATGTTAGAGCAGAGGCTGTCAGCATCAATTTCCTACCATTACATTTGAAATCAGATTCATTCTTCCTGAGATATTGCCGACAAATCGGAATCTAGAACGTTTTTAGAACGCTTTTCGCGCATTTTGCTCCTGCATCTCCTCTGGGGTATTGGAAACAGATATAAAATATAGCCTATCTTGGAGCAAGATCTGTCACCATCATTTTTACACCATTATATTTGAAATCGGTTCAGTACTTCCTGAGATTGCATAGAAATCGCAATTTAGAAAGTTTTTTATAACGCTTTTTGCGCATTTTGACCTTCCTTTTAAATTTCGATTTTTTTAGGAAATGTCCTTAGAGATCATTGATATCTTATAACTAACTACCATTCCAAATTTCACGATTCTAGGCCCTTCCGTAACGCAAAAACTGCAATTTAGAACGTTTTTTGCTCCTGCATCCCCTTTGGGGTAGTGGCACCGACATAAAACATCGCCTATGTAGGAGCAGGAGTTTTCACCATCATTTTGACGCCATTATTTTTTAGATCGGTTTGGTATTTCCTGAGATTTTGTTGAAACCACCATTTAGAACGTTTTTTAGAACGATTTTCGTGAATTTTCACACCTTTCAAATTTTGAATTGCATAAGGACTGTTCTTAGAAATCCTTTATATCTAATAAGTAGCTAATATTTCAAATTTCATATTTCTAGGCCCTTCAGTAACACATAAATCGCATTTTTAGAAAGTTTTTTGCTCCTGCACCCCCTTTGGGTTAGAGACACCGACATAAAACATAGCTTATCTTGGAGCAAGCGTTGTCACCATCATTTTGACATCAATATTTTTTAAATCGGTTTGGTATTTCCTGAGATTGTGTAGAAACTACCATTTAGAACGTTTTTTAGAACACATTTTGTGCATTTTCATCCCTTTTAAATTTCGAATTGCTTAAGAACTGTTCTTAGACATCATTGATATCTTCTAAGTAACTAATAGTCAAAATTGCATATTTCTTAGCCCTTCAGTAACGCTAAAATCGCATTTTTAGTACGTTTTTTGCTCCTACACCCCCTTTGGGGTAGTGGCACCGACATACGATATAGCCCATGTTCTAAGTTGGACTAACACCATCATTTTGATACCATTACTTTTTGAATCGGTTCGGTAGTTCCAGAGCTTATCTCTGACAAATAAACATTTTTTTCCTCTTTATAATAGGAGTATAGACTATCAAACCCCGCGGCTTTGCTCGCGTAATATTTGAAATATGCCAAGTGATATTTATATGTGTAATTTTTATTAAAAGGTACTAACTAAATTTTTATTTTATTAAAAGGTAATATTTTTATTTTATTGAAAGGTAATATTTTTATTTTATTAAAAGGTACTTATTACTTTTAGGAATAATTTAAAAAAATTACTATTTAAAACAGAGTTTGATTAAACATCATTGTTACACTGCATAAGGCTGAAATGAGACTTAAATTAATAAAACGAAATAAAACTAAATAAATAATAATTAAGAAAATATTTTGAAACTTTTATGCTCAATTAATACGCTCATTTCAATATTCATTTGAAGTTTTGAATTTTTTAGAAACCATCTTCTTACATCTTAAAATTAACTATCATGTCAAATTCCAAGTCCTACCACCTCTCTCAACATAAGGGGCTATGCTGAAATAGGAACTGTCACCATTAATTTGCGAACATTAATTTTGAAATTGGTTTGTTATTTCCTAATATTCCACAGAAACGTAATTTAGAAAGTTTTTAAAGGCCTTTTTTAGAGCGTTTGTTGTTCCTGTGAACCCCAGGTGGTAGGATCATCGGCATAAAATATAGCCCTTGTAGGATCAGAGACTGTTACCATTGATTCGCAACTATTACTTTTATATTTGGTTTATATTCCCTGAAATTGCGTAGAAATCGTAATTTAGGACTTTTTTAAAATGCCTTTCGCACCTCCCCTTCACTTCACCCTTTTTTAATTCGAATTTATTTTCGACAGTCCTTCGAGGGCATTTATATTTTATAAGTAACTACCATGCCATTTTTAAAGTTTCGAGCCTTTTCAGTATCACAGAAATAACAATTTAAAAAGTTTTTAGCTCCTGCAACCCTCTGGTGGTAGTGGCACAGACATAAAATATAGCTTATGTTTGAGCAGGTTCTATCACTAACAATTTGTCATCATTATTACTTTCTTCTATCTTTACAAGAAGAAAGTATTGGATTCATGAAAATTTTCGAATTCCGGTTTTCGACGGATTTACACGTTTTAGGGGTCAGAGATTCCAAAAAACATGTTTTTACAAAATGTCTGTCTGTGACTCTGTGAGTCTGTCTGTCTGTGTGTATGTGACACAAATTTTGTGGGCGCTCTATCTCAAGAACTAATGCACGGAATTTAATAAAAATTGATATTCAGTTAGCCCCTAATACAAATTGATGCTGATTAGGTTTTGGTGCAAATCGCTCGACAGGTGGCGCTGCTATGCTGCATTTTTCACGATTTTCGCAATAGCTGTATCTCACGAACTAATGCACGGATTTTGTTCAAACATCAGATTTAATTAGTCCTTGATATGAATTGATGCTGATTACGTTTTGGTGCAAATCGCCCAACAGGTGGCGCTGTTATGATGAATTTTGCAGGATTTACATGATTTCCCCCAATAGCTCTATCTTAAGAACTAACGCACGGATTTTCATCAAACTTCAGATTCAGTTAGTCCTTGATATGACTTTCTACTGATTATGTGTTGGTGTAAATCGCCCAACAGGTGGCGCTTCTGTGCTGCCTTTTTCACGATTGCCTCAATAGCTCTATCTATAGAACTAATGGACGAATTTTCATCTAACTTCAGATTTAGTTGTATGTTGACACAAGTTGCTGTTAATTAAGTTTTGGTGTTAATCACCCAATAGGTGGCGCTGCTTTGCTGGAATTTTCTCGATTTTCGCTATAGCTCTATCTCAAAAATTAATGCACGGATTTTCTCCAAACTTCAGATTCAGTCAGACGTTGACATAAATTGTTGCTGATTAGGATTTGGTATAAATCACCCAATAGGTGGCGCTGCTAGGCAGCATTTTGCTGGATTTAGACGATTTCACCGATAGTCATATCTCAAGAACTAATGCACGGAATTTCATGTCTTTAGCATCCTCATGAGTTGCATAAATTACCATTTAATTTTGGCAGTGTGATAGCGAATTTTGAAGTATTAACATGTATGAGATAGAAGAAAGTTTTGGGATTGGTACATCCGACTAGTTTTTTTAATCGGTTTGGTATTTGATAAGATTACATAAAAATTATAATTTATAACGCTTTTCGCTCACTTTATATTTTTAAATTTGAAATTTTCTTTCGGCAGTTCTTAGAAAGCAGTTGATTCTTGTAAGTAAATACCATGTCATACTTCAAAGTGTTAGAACCTTCAGTTATGCAAAAAACGCAAATTAGAACATGTTTTGCTTTTGCAATCCTCAGATGGTAGTGACAGCAACATAAAATATAACTATGTTATAGCAGGGACTCTCACCATTGATTTGCAACTATTACTTTTGAAATAGCTTTGGAATTTCCTGAGATTGAGTAGAAATCGCCATTTAGAACGTTTTTAGAACGCTTTTCGCGCATTTTTACACCTTTTTAAATTTCCAATTTTTTCGAAACTGATCTTAAAGATCATTTATATGTAATAAATATGTACCTTGCCTAATTTTAAGTTGCTAGCCCCTACCGATCACAAAATTCGAAATTTGGAACGCTTTTTTTTCCTGCAACGTCTAGGTGATAGTGATACCGACTTAAAATAGCGTCTATGTTAGAGAAGAGGCTGTCAGCATCAATTTCTTGCCATTACTTTTGAAATCAGTTTGATTCTTCCTGAGATATTGGTGACAAATCGGCATTTAGAACGTTTTTAGAACGCTTTTCGCTCATTTTGCTACTGCATCTCCTCTGGAGTAGTGGAAACAGATATAAATATAGCCTATCTTGGAGCAAGATCTGTCCCATCATTTTTACACCATTATATTTGAAATCGGTTCAGTATTTACTGAGATTGCTAGAAATCGCAATTTAGAACGTTTTTTACAACGCTTTTTGCGCATTTTGACACCCCCCCCCCCCCTTTAAATTTCGACTTTTTTAGGAAATGTCCTTAGAGATCATTGATATTTTACAACTAACTACCATTCTAAATTTCACGATTCAAGGCCCTTCCGTCGCGCAAAAACCGCAATTTAGAACGTTTTTCTCCTGCACCCCCTTTGGGGTAGTGGCACCGACATAAAACATAGCCTATGTTGGAGCAAGGGTTTTCACCATCATTTTGACGCCATTATTTTTTAATCGGTTTGGTATTTCCTGAGATTGTGTAGAAATCACCATTTAGAACGTTTTTTAGAACGCTTTTCGCGCATTTTCACCCCTTTTCAATTTCGAATTGTTTAAGAACTGCTCTTAGAAATCCTTTATATCTAATAAGTAGCTGATACTTCAAATTTCATATTTCTAGGCCCTCCAGTAACACATAAATCGCATTTTTAGAACGTTTTTTGCTCCTGCACCACATTTGGCGTAGTGGCACCGACATAAAATATAGCCTATGTTGGAGCAAGGGTTGTCACCGTCATTTTGACACCTTTATTTTGACACCTTTATTTTGACACCATTATTTTTTAAATCGGTTTGGTATTTCCTGAGATTATGTAGAAACTACCATCTAGAACGTTTTTCAGAACGCTTTTTGTGCATTTTCACCCCTTTTAAATTTCGAATTGTTTAAGAACTGTTCTTAGACATCATTTATATCTTATAAGTAACTAATATTCCACATTTCATATTTCTTGGCTCTTCAGTAACGCAAAAATCGCATTTTTAGAACGTTTTAGGTAGCTTTCTTTACAAAAAAGCTACCTATTGCAGCCGTTCGGGGGAAAGCGATTTCAAAAAATTTTGGTATATTTTCATCGATCATGACCCCCAGACCCCGAAACCACCCTCCGTTCAAAATTGATATATATATATATATATATATATATATATATATATATATATATATATATATATATCTGACCTATGTCACACTGTAACTCCCGTAATTATGAACCGATTTCGATGTAATTCGGTGTGTACATAGTACATACCAATGTCTCGACCGAGTTCGTTGGCCAGCTTCATCCGCCGTTTTGTTTCAAAATGGCGGCCATTTAAAATTTTTAAAATAATTTAAAACTTGAAATGTGGTACCAAAAAATTAAAAATGGAAAAATATTTTTTTCTTATGTATTTGACCTTTATACAAAGATTCCGGAGCAGTTTTTGTTTCGTCTATATCTTAAAAAATGGCTGAGTTATAGCATTTTGAATTTCTAGCGTGGCTGACATTTTGAAACGTCCTGAAATTTGTCACGCGATAAAAGGCGTATTTATGAACCGATTTGGATGTAATTCGGTGTGTACATAGTGCATACCAATGTCTCGACCGAGTTCGTTGGCCAGCTTCATCCGCCCTTTTGTTTCAAAATGGCGGCCATTTAAAATTTTTTTAAAAATTTAAAATTTGAAATGTGGTACCAAAACATTGAAAATGGAAAAATATTTTTTTCTTATGTATTTGACCTTTATACAAAGATTTCGGAGCAGTTTTTGTTTTGTCTATATCTTAAAAAATGGCTGAGTTATAGCATTTTGAATTTCTAGCGTGGCTGACATTTTGAAACGTCCTGAATTTTGTCACGCGATAAAAGGCGTATTTATGAACCAATTTGGATGTAACTTCGTTTATACATAGTACATACCAATGTCTCGACCGGGTTCGTTGGCCAGCTTCACCCGCCATCTTGTTTAAAAATGGCGGCCATTTAAATTTTTAAGAAAAATTTAAATTTGAAATGTGGTACCAAAAATTGAAAATTGAAAAAATATTTTCTTCTTATGTGTTTGACCTTGATAAAAAGATTCGGGAGCAGTTTTTGTTTCGTCTATATCTTAAGAAATGGCTGAGTTATAGCATTTTGAATTTCTAGCGTGGCTGACATTTTGAAACGTCCTGATTTTTCTCACGTAATAACAGGCGTATTTATGAACCGACTTGGATGTACCTTGGTGTGTACATAGTACATAATAATATCTCGACCGAGTTCGTTGGCCAGCTTCATCCGCCATCTTGTTTCAAAATGGCGGCCAATTAAAAAAATAAAAAAATTTAAATGAGATACCAAAAAATTGGAAAATGAAAAAGATTTTTTTTTGTATGTGTTTGACCTTAATACAAAGATTCCGGAACAGTTTTTCTTTCGCTAATATCTAAATAAAACGGCTGAGTAATAGCATTTTGAATTTCTCTTGTGGCTGACATTTTAAAACGACCTGATTTTTGTCACGCGATAACAGGCGTATTTATGAACCTATTTGGATGTAACTTGGTCTGTACATAGTACACACCAATGTCTCGGCCGAGTTCGTTGGCCAGATTCATTCGCCATCTTGTTTCAAAAGGGTTGCCATTTAAAAAAAATTAAATTTAAAATTCAAAATGAGGTGTTAAAAAATTGGAAAATGAAAAAGATTTTTTTTATGTGTTTGGCCTTGATACAAAGATTCCGGAGCAGTTTTTGTTTCTGAAAATTTGTTCTTTTGTTGATATCTTAAAAAATGGTTGATTTATAGCACTTTGAATTTCTAGCATGGCTAACATTTTGAAACGATCTTGTATTTGTCACGCGATAACACACGTTTTCGCCTATTTCGATGTAAGAAGGCATGTGGATAGTATACATCAACACCTCGACCAAGTTCGCTGGCCAGATTAATCAGCCATCTTGTTTCAAAATGGCGGCCATTAAATTAAAAAATATATATATATTTAAAGTGAGGTGCAAAAAAATTAGAAATTGAAAAAGGGTTCTTTCTTAAGTATTTGATCTTGATATAAGGATTCAGGAGCATTTTTTGTTTGTCTTTACCTTAAAAAATGGCTCAGATATAGCAGTTTCAATTTCTATTGTGGGTGACATTTTGAAAAATCTGATTTTTTGCATGCGACAGCACTCCTATATATTAATCGATTCCGATGTGAGTGAGCATGTGCACAGCAATTACTAAGGTCTCGACCAAGTTCACTGCTTAGCCTCATCCACCATGTTGTCTTAAAATGACAGGCACTTTAAGAAATTGCCGAATTTGGCAGCCAAATATATGTTACTTTAAAGAAAAGCAGCTTGGATAAAGCTGACTAATTTCGCGAAATTCTCATTCATTATATTGATAAAAAATTAGTATTGAATCTCCTATATTCGGTTTCCACTAAATTGAGCTTCGTGTGTTTGCATGATATAAGTTGGCTTTTTTTAAATAAGGATTATGAAAGCTACCTCTTCCTCCCGGCACTGGCCGGAAGGACTTTTTTGCTCCTGCACCCCTTTTGGGGTAGTGGCACCGACATAAAATATAGCCTATGTTCTAAGTTGGACTAACACCATCATTTTGATGCCATTACTTTTTAAATCGGTTTGGTATTTCCTGAGATTATGTAGAAACTACCATTTAGAACATTTTTTAGAACGCTTTTTTTGCATTTTCACCCCTTTTAAATTTCGATTTTTTTAAAAACTGATCTTAGACAACATTTATATCTTATAAGTAACTAATATTCCAAATTTCATATTTCTAGGCCCTTCAGTAACGCAAAAATCGCCTTTTTAGAACGTTTTTTGCTCCTGCACCCCCTTTCGGTCAGTGGAATGGACATAAGATATAGCCTATGTTCTAAGTTGGACTAACACCATCACTTTTGGAATCGCTTCGGTAGTTCCTGAGCTTACCTCCTACAAATAAACAATTTTTTCCTCTTTATAATAGGAAGTATTGATTAGCAAACCCCACGGCTTTGCTCGCGTAATAGTTGAAATATGCCGAGTGATATTTGCATGAATATTTTTTATTAGAAGAACAATTTTTGGAATAATTCAACAATTACAAATTAAGCCACAGTTTGACTAAACTTCATTATAAAAGTGCAATAGACAGAAAGGAGATTTTAGTTAATAAAAATAACTAAAACTAATTCCAATTAAATGATAATTTAGAAAGTATTTTGTGACTTTTATGCTCATTTCAGTATTCATTTGAAGTTTTGAATTTTTTAGAAACCAACTTAACACATTTACGTCTTAAAATTAACCATCATGACAAATTTCAAGCTTCTTGTCTAACAGTCTACAACCTTTCTGGTGTTAGGGGCACCATCATAAAATGCCTAAATAGAGTTGAAATAGTATGTCTCGAAAAATGTTGAAACAGAGACTGTCACCATTAATTTGCCAACATTAATCTTGAAATCACTTGGTATTTCCTAATATTCTATAGAAAACGGAATTTAGGTGTTTTTAAAGGCTTTCTTGTTGTTCCTGCTAACCAGGTGGTAGTGACACCGGCATAAAATATAGACCGTATAGGATCAGGGACTATTACCCTTGATTCGCAACCAATAACTTCTGTAATCGGTTTATTATTTTCTGAGATTCCATAGAAATCGTAATTTAGGACTCTTTTAGAATGCTTTTCGCTCCTTCCCTTTGCATCACCCCTTTTTAATTTCGAATTTATTTTCGACTGTTCTTAGAGAACATTTATATTTTAAAGGTAAATACCGTGCTATATTTAAAGTTTCTAGCCTCTTCAATACCGCAGAAATCGCAATTTAGAAAGTTTTTTGCTCCTGCAACCCTCTAGAGGCTATGGCATCGATATAAAATATAGCTTATGTTTGAGCAGGTTCTATCACCATCAATTTGCAACCATTATGTTTGAAATCGGTTTCGTATTTTATACGATTGCATAAAAATCGTAATTTAGAAAGCTTATAGAACGCTTTTAACTCACTTCATCCTTTTAAATTTGGAAGTTTTTTTCGACAATTCTTAGAAAGCATTTGCATCTTTGAAGTGATTACCATTCCAAATTTAAAATGTCAGACCCCTCAGTAACACAAAAAATGCAGTTTGGAACATTTTTTGCTCCTGTAACACCCAAGTGGTAGTGACAACAACGTAAAATATAGGAAAATATAGGCTATGTTGGAGCGGGGACTGTCACCATCAATTCTAAATCATTACTTCTGAAATCGGTTTATATTTCCTGAGATTGCGTAGAAATTGCTATTTAGAACGTTTTTAGAACTCTCTTCGTTCATTGTTACCCATTTTAAATTTCAAATTTTTAAAGAACTCTTCTCAGAGGGCATTTACATCTCATAAGAAATTAAAATGCCAAATTTGCTAGCCGCTTCAGTATCACAAAAATCACAATTTAGAACTATTTTAAAATGCAATCGCAAGGTTGTAGTGACGCCGACATGAAATAGATCCTACATTGGAGCAAGGGCTGTCATCATCAATTTCCAACCATTACTTTTGAAATCAGTTGGGTACTTTCTAAGATGGCGTAGAAATCGCAATTTAGAACGTACTTTAGAACGTTTTTCGTCCATTTTCACCCCTTTTAAATTTCGATTTATTTAGAAACTGTCCTTAGAGATCATTTATATCTTATTAATAACTACCATGTCTAGTTTCATGTTGCTATCCCCTGAAGGTTTACAAAAAAAGAAAATTAGATCGTTTTTTGCTTCTTCACCCCCTTTGGGGTAGTGGCAGCGACATGAAATACAGCCTATGTTGAAGCGAGGGCTGTCACCATCGTTTTCACTCCATTATTTTTTTAATCGGTTCGGTATTTCATGAGACTGCATAGAAATAGCAATTTAGAAAGTTTTTTGAAAGCGTTTCGCTCGTTTTCACCCCTTTAAAATTTCGATTTTTTAGGAAACATTCTTTGAGATCATTTGTATCTTACAAATAACTGCCCTGCCTAATTTCAGGATTCTAGGCCCTTCAGTAACACAAAAATCGCAATTTATAACGTTTTTTGTTTTTGAAACCCCTAGGTGGTTATGACATCGATATGAAATAGAGCCCATGTTGGAGTAAAGACTGTCCCCATCAATTTCCAACCATTACTTATGAAATAGGTTTGGTATGTTCTGAGATTGCGTAGAAATCGCCATTTAGAACGTTTTTTAGAACTCTTTTCGCTCATTTGCACTCCTTTTGAATTTCGATTTTTTTAAGAAATGTTCTTAGAGATCATTTATATCTTATACGTAACTATCATTCCAAATTTCATGTTTCTAGGACCTTCAGTAATACAAAAATTATATTTTTGCTCCTGCACCCCCTTTAGGGATAGTGGCACCGACATAAAAAGTAGACTATGTTGGAGCAAGGGTAGTCACCATCATTTTGACACCATTAGTTTTGAAATCGGTTCGGTACTTATTGAGATTGCGTAAAAATTGCCATTAAGAACGTTTTTTAGAACGCTTATTGCGCATTTTCACCGCTTTTAAATTTCAAATTTTTAAGAAATGTTCTTAGAGTTAATTTATATCTAATAAGTAACTACCATGCCAAATTTCATGTTTCTAGGACCTTCAGTAACACAAAAATCGCAATTTCGAACGTTTTTTTGCTCTTGCACCCTCTTTAGGGGTAGTGGCACCGACGTAAAATACAGCCTATGTTGGAGCAAGGGTAGTCACCATCATTTTGCCACCATTAGCTTTGAAATTGGTTTGGTACTTCTTGATATTGCATAAAATTCGCCATTTAGAACGTTTTTTAGAATGCTTTTTGTGCATTTTCACCCCTTTTTAATTTCGAATTTTTTTAAGAAATGTTCTTAGAGATCATTAGTATCTTACAAGTAACTACCATTCCACATTTCATGTTTCTAGGCCTTTCAGCAACACAAAAATCGCATTTTTAGAACGTTTTTTGCTCCTGCACCCCCTTTCGGTCAGTGGAATGGACATAAGATATAGCCTATGTTCTAAGTTGGACTAACACCATTATTTTGATACTACTTCTGGAATCGGTTCGGTGGTTCCAGAGCTTACCTCCTACAAATAAACAATGTTTACCTCTTTATAATATGAGTATAGATAGTATAGACAGATTTAAGTATTGTGCGGCAGCGCAATACTTATTTATTTCCAGTGTCACTTCTCAATGTATATTTAACACAGTAAAACCTATGGAGTTCATAACTTTTTTGATTTTTCTTCCCACCTTTTTGTCCCTGATGCCACAATTCTTTTATTCTTTGCTTATTCTAATCAGGGCCGAAACTAGGGGGGGCAGAGGGGGCACGTGCCCCGGGCGCCGCTTTAACAGGAGGTGAAGGGGGCGCCAAAATGAAGATTTTGTTTGACGTTTGACACAAGAATGTATATATATATATATATATATATATATATATTATGAAATTTGTATAAAAATGTCTCGCAGCTGGAAAATTTAAAAGGAAAACTGAACCAAATGCATTAAACTTTACAAATAGATAAAAAGATTCATTACAATACAAAATTTCAAAGTATCATGCCTATGCGTTTGCTTTCTATCTTTTAAATCACTTCCTGTGAGGAGAATCCGAGGGAGTATCATTACCGTTTTTCAAGGTCAGTCCCTATTGTGGGATACCCTACTGTCCACTACGGATAACTACCAAAGGAGAAGTGACCCCTCAGTCTAGATAAAAAAATTCCATGAAAGCTGTTTGTTTTTTTTCCGCTGAACTGTGTTGAGCTTCCTTTCTTTCCTTTTTTTTTTTTTTCCGTCTTGCCATGGGCGCTGACTGCCCAGGACAACGGGAAGGGGAATGCACAGAGTAAAATTCTTAGTAAAACCTTTCTTTTTTAGATATCTACCTCATTTAGACTATGCAAAAAAAAAAAAAAGTTTAAAAAGATTAAAATGCAATTCTTTTCAATAACTTTTCAAAGATTTTAATGGATCAGTGTTTGACAAAGCTGATTACGTAGTTCAGTTTTATATATTTTAAATTTAAAAATAGGTTGTCTGTTAGATATTTAGTAAAATTCTTTTTTGTAAATTTACTTTGTGGTGGCGGGGGGGGGGGGGGGGGCGCCAAAATCCATGTTTGCCCCGGGCGCCAAAAAGGCTAGTTTCGGCCCTGATTCTAATATTATAAATTTAAAGTGTGAAAATGTTTGCCTGATGTCAGGGTCAAAACGGAAGATAAAATGACTTTTGCGTATAGGTGGATTATAGAGAGTATTATAGGCTATGTTTTATGTACTTTATTCAAATATATTTCTTAGTAAAACCAAATTTCGCTATTTTTATTGAAAATTAATGAACATTTTTGCTTTAAAATTTGACTTTTTCTTTTATTGTTGCAAAAAATTCAAAAGCCGTAATAATAGTTTGTCTACAACAATTAATTTTCCGTTAAAAAATTTTCACGTGAAAAATGAAATTGAATTTTTTTTTTTTAAGAATTAAAAAGAAGATGAATATGACATCTTAGTAGAAATAAAAAGGACATTTTCACACATTTCTTAGTAATAATACTAGAAAAATTAATATGAGTAAACACAGAAAGCATGTGAATCGACGTTATATTTAAAACAAAAAATTGGAATATATTTTACCGATACTGATTTTTAAGCATGAATATCAGTTATAAACTAATGAGCATGTAGTTCGATTAAACAGCTGTTAATTTGGTGATTTATTTATGTTTTTCTTTTATTTATTTATTGTTAAAGTTTTATTTCGTTATGGAATATTAGTCGGAAACAAATACTGAACTATTTATTTTGTTCTAGGGCGCTGTAACAATTTAAATTACCCGTTGTATAGAAGTTAATAAATTTGCAAATAACCGAAATTTATTTTACAGGTTGCATCGTCAATATGACGTCAGCGTTACACAAGACACGAACATGTTTTCGCTGTATAATATATATATTGTTCATAGGCAATTTCTTTTGGTAGCAGTGAGATCGAAAAAATAATTACTAGTAAATTTTAAAAAGATAAGTACTTTTAACGTTAAGTCTATGGCATTTTTTTTTAATCTAAAATTATTCCTCAAGGACTTTTGTCACTTTTTTGTGTGGCGCAGAAGCGACTGGTGTTGCTGCTAAATAATTCCTTTCTATTCTTGATCGGAAAAATTTCAAAGTGGTAAAAAAAGTGTAAATTTCCTAGTTGCTACACATTTTGGATAAATCATTGGTAAATTTACATCAGAAATTGTGATGCGATACCGCATAGATCAAGATTTGATGATGATAAATTTGACATAAATTCGTTTGATTGCAGTACTTATTTAAAAACTTGACATATTAAACAAAAACATAATTTGCAGAACAGATTTAAATATATATATATTTCCCACATTGTTTAGGCCCGAGAAGAAACTAATATTGAGATATTCCTTTCAATTGCTTCTACATTTAACGTTAAATTCTTGTAACATATATGGTTAAACTAATTGAACTTTAAAAAATAAAAATAAATTTCAAACAATCTGATACTTAAACAACCCGAAAAACTTAGATTCAGTTCGAATGAAATCAAAATATATCTTAGACTTTTTTTTATTTTTAGTAGCAAATATTTGTATTGCAGATTTTGTATAATGTTTATACAAAATGATAAGGTACATGCGAAACACAACTCTATAAGAAAAAAGGTCTAAAATGTATTTGGATTTCATTTGAAAGTAATGCAAACTAAGTTTTTCGGGTGGTTTAAGAATCATATTGCTTGAAATTTATTTTTTAAAGTTCAATTAGTTTAACCATATATGTTGCAAGAATTGGACGTTAAATGTGATGAAATATCTTAATATCAATTCCTCCTCGGGCCTAAACAGTATGGGAAATATTTTTTTTTTTCTTTTTCTTTTTTTTTTTTTTTTTTTTTTTTTTTGGAAAAATGGTTATTGTCCTCGTCAGGGTGGGAAACCAAAAGCATATCTGAAGCGTTTTATTGGTTTAATTCGCATTTAATTCGTTTTCTGATTGGTCTATACACTAACCTTTACTTTCAACAGAGATGGATACTTCTGTTGCCACTATGACAAAAAAGTAATAAAAACTACAAAAAAAATTAATAACTCAGAAACAAATTGAGATACAGCTTTCAAACAAATTGCATTTAAAAGTAAATTTTTTGCTCTATACGACGGTGTAAAAAGTAATATTGTGGGCTTTTTAGAAGTTTAAGAATGAAATTTCATTTAAAATTGGTCGTCAGATTTCTTGGAAATCTGACGATGGAAAAGCCTTTTCCCGAACAGCCAATGAAATGCTTCGATAACACGTAAGTTTCAGGTGGATAATACGTAAGTTTCAGGAAATCTGACGAGCCTCAGGCGATTTTTGTCGCTTGCAATTTTTATGTGTAATAACACTATTAATGTTTAATTCATAGCGTACGTAATGTATGATCAACTCGTGCGATTTTTTATGTCTTAAATTTTTAGTCTTTGAAAAAATCATTTTCCAAATGGTCGTTGTAATTTGTTAAATTGCATTTTTTTTTTTTTTTTTAAATCTGCTCTGCAAATTATGTTTTTGTTTAATAGATAGATCAGGGGTGACCAACTGTGGCACGACGGATACCGCTAATTTTTTAAAGAAAACGCCGACTTCTTGAATCGCAGAGATTCCAGGATTAGATAAGTCAATGATTACTATAACATTTTAGTGGCGTCCAGTGTGCCACAGTTGGCCACTTCTGATATTCCGGGTGAGCCAAAAGTTCGTTACAACTTTAAAAACTCATAAAAAAGGAAGAAATTATGATAAAGGGGTGCGGTTTGCAAGAAAGTGCTCGCAACGTAGTCGGATTTTTTTTAGGAGCAAAAAAAATTATTTAAAAAATCACATGTAGAGGGCGCTGACGACCCGAAACACAATGAACAGGACAACAATACGCTCCATTCATTTGTTCTTCCAATAACAAGTGTTCAACATGCCCTCCAGAACATTCTACGACACAACTGTTGTCCTGTTCATTGTGCTCGGGTCGTCAGCGCCTTCTACATGTGATTTTTTAACTAAATTTTTTTTGCTGCTAAAAGAAATCCGACTACCTTGTAAGCCCTTTCTTGCAAACAACACTCCTTTATCATAATTTCTTCCTTTTTTATGTGTTTTTAAAGTTGTAACGAACTTTTGGCTCACTCGGTATATAGATACATAGAACATAGATAGATATGGACATTCTATTGCGAATTCCCCCGCCCCCCCCCAAGTATGTTCGTCGATGTCGATCGGAACCGCAGCTCGCAATCTGATTGGTTGTTGTTCTTGGCAATGTTATAGCATATACTGGCATTGCCACCTAGATGTACATATCAATATTAAAGTTTACTTTATCAATGTGATATACAGATTGTTCGCCTCTTGCTGCTGACGTTTCAGCAGCCAGCCAGAAGGCTTTGTACTCTAGGTGGCAATGATACTGGCGATCAGGGATGTAGTGGAGAGTATACGGGGGTATACGCCATATACCTTCTGGATTTTTTTAAGGAACAGCGTATACCCTCTGTTTCCCAAGAAAGCTATAGTATATGCACTCTAAAGCAGGCATGTCAAACACGTGGCCCGCCGAGCAATTGTGAGTGGCCCGCTACCCCTCTGGCATTATTTGTAAGTTTTATTTAGTTACACGAATATTCACACACAAAATGGGAAAAAAAAACAGGATGGGGTTTCTGAAAAAAATATTTTCCGCTTTATATTTTGCTATTAATTTAAAACTTGATTCCTCATAAATTATTTATTGTACGTAGTATTAAGAATCTCACTTATTTAGCCATAATGTTTTTATGAAAAACGTAATAAATCACACAGTTTATGAATGAGCTTCGAATCTTTTTGGCAGACAGACAGTTTTTCACCTAGACATAACGGGATTCTGATTCGCCCATTGATACATGGACAAAATATCTTCAAGTTGGCTGGCGCCTGCCTACTTAAGTCAAAGGAAAAATTAACTTTGTGCTCCGTGTCATTTTCCCTATCCAAATAATTTCCGATTATTTAGTTTAGACTACCGGTGAAGATATATATTTAAGTATTACGCGGCAGCGCAATACTTATTTATTTCCAGTGTCACTTCTCAATGTTAATTTAACATGGAAAAGCCTATGGAGATCGTAACTGTTTCATTTTTTCTTCCCAACTTTTTGTCCCTGATGCCACTCATTTTTTATTCTTTACTAATTCTAATGATATTATAAATTTAAAGTGTAAAAACGTTTGCATGACGTCAGTGCCAAAACAAATGGTAAAATGCCTTTGCATATGGGTGAATTATAACCCAGAGAGAAACATGGGCCAATTTTTTTTACATTATTCAAATATTTCTCTTAATAATTCCAATTTTCGCTTTTTTCATTGAAAATCAACGAACATTTTTCCTAGAAGATGTAACATTTTTACTTCATTGTTACAAAAATTTCAAAAGCCGTAATAATAATTTATTTATTTTTAGTTGAAAGATTTTCACGTAAATATTAAATTGAGCTAGTTTTTTTTTTTTTTTTTTTTTTTTTTTTTTTTAATTAAAAAGGTGAATATGGCGTCATAGTGGAAATAAAAAGCATATTTTCAGAATAAGCTTTTGCTTTAGTCAAGTTTATATTTTAGTAAAAAGTTTCTAATGGATAGCTATTTTTACGCAGGTAGCGAACTTAGTGGTGAATTACATAACTTAAATTTTAAAATGTATTTTTTTCCGAGATGAGAACTATTTATACCCCAAGTTAAACTTAGGTAATAATTTTCTGATGTGTTTACATCACCCCTTGGGAGAGAATAAGGTTTAAAAATTTTAGTAAAACTTTTATTTTTTATTTTATACTGTATCACAGCTATAATATTGTTAAATATTAGCAGTAAGGATTCAACACAATTTACATTTACATTCATAGCGTTCCTGAGTGCGAAATAAGGTATCAGGTGAAGTTAATTTTTTAGGTTTTGAATATAGATTTTTTACGTTCAGATTAGAAGTTTTTGGCCAAACTACCGCAACCTGCATTACTACAGTCGTGAAACATTTTGAATTACACATTGGTAAGCTGCATCTCACATTGTGATGCAATACCACATACATCAAAGCCTGATGAGGATACTCTCTATTAATTTTGAAATGCGTTCGTCTGAGTGCAGTAGTTATTAAAAAACTTGGCATATTAAACAAAAACATAATTTGAAGAACAAATTTAAAAAAAAAAAAAAAATTATTTCCTACATTGTTTAAGCCCGAGAAGGGACAGATATTAAATTATTTCATTCAATTAGTTCTACATTTAATGTTACATTTTTGTAACAAATTAGTTAAGCCAATTGAAGATTAAAAAATAAAAATAAAATTCATACAATATGATACTTAAAACACCCTAAAAAATTAGATTCCGTTCAAATGAAAACGAAATAAATCTTGGACCTTTTTTTTTAAGTTTTGTATTTTGCATGCATCATATCATTTTATGCACAATTGTCATAAACATGATACAAAATCTGCAATACAAATATTTTCAATTAAAAATGGAAGAAGTCTAAGATTTATTTCGATTTCATTTGAACGGAATCTAATTTTTTAGAGTATTTTAAGTATCATATTGTATAATTTTATTTTTTAATCTTCAATTGGCTTAACTAATTTGTTACAAAAATGTAACATTAAATGCAGAACTAATTGAATGAAATAATTTAATATCTGTCCCTTCTCGGGCTTAAACAATGTAGGAAATAATTTTTTTTTTTTTTTAAATTTGTTCTTCAAATTATGTTTTTGTTTAATATATATATATATATATATTGTAATAAATTCAGATTATTGAAAGCTATGATAAAATTAAAGGTCCCGAAAATAGATCAGTTGGTATTTTAAAACAGAGCGTTTTATCTTTCACACTCATACTTTAATGTTCTCGTCAAAAGTTTCAAAACATGTATTAAAAGTTGAAAGTCATTTGAGATTTAATAATGGGGAAAATGTTATGATTATTAGGGAAATTTTGAGGAAACATTTGAACGACAAAATTATTATCACCGGCCGAATGTTACCCAAAGAATTTGCATTGCAGCGGTAAAATGTATCAGCTGCTTACTCTTTATTGAATCCAGTCTATTATTTATAGTGCATTTTCTATTATGAAACGTATAGTATTTTCTTAAAATAATTGCTGATTTTCAAAAATAAGATCGACATTTTTTATCAATATGAGTAAAAATCGATCAAACGAAGAGCATCGAAGATTTCAAGAAAGATGGCAATTGCAATATTTTTCCATTCAAAACAAAAACAAAGTTTTATGTTTAATATGTAGAAACACTATTGCAGTTTGCAAAGAGTAAAATGTTAAAAGACATTATGACACCAACCATAAAGTAAATTATGAAAAATATATTGGCAAACTTAGGGAAGATAAATTGTCAGAATTAAAGTTGAAACTTCAAAACCAACAAAGTATATTTACTAAGCCAAATGAGGATAATATAGCGGCTGTAAAAACAAGTTATTTATTGGCACATTTAATTGCAAGCAAGTCAAAACCATTCACAGAAGGGGAATTTGTTCATGAATGCATACTTAAAGCAGTGGAAGTGATGTGTCCGGAGCAAATACAAAAATTCAAAAACATTAGTTTAACGTGAAATACAGTTGCAAACCGAATTTATGATGTAGTTGGGAATTTAAGAAAACAACTAAAATCTCTAATCACAACATTTGAAACCTATTCCATCCAAATTGACGAAAGTACGGATGCGCGGAATACTGCTCAATTGGCAATTTTTATTCGCGGATGTGACTTGAATTTAAAAGTAAGTGAAGAGCTTCTAGAAATTAGATCAATGTATGATACCGCCACCGGAAAAGATATTTTCGACTCGCTTATGAAAGGACTGAATGAATACAATTTGTCTTTAAAAAAGCTTGTTTGCATTGCAACTGATGGTATTCTTGCCATGACTGGTGTCATTAAAGGAGCAGTTACAAAACTAAAAGAGGAATGCAAGCAACAAGGAAATAAATATTTCTATCATTTCCATTGCATTATTCATCAGCAAACGTTGTGTTCGAAAGTTTTAAACATTGGACACGTGCTTAAAAATGTTAGCAAAATAGTCAGTTATATTCGTTCACATGGACTGAACCACCGCCAATTCAGTACATTTCTTGAAGATGTAGGTAGTGAATGTACCGATATACCTTATTACACTGAAATTCCGTGGCTTTCCAGTTATAAAGTTTTAAAGCGATTCTTCGAATTGCTGGATGAAATCACTATTTTTCTGGAATCGAAAAATTATGAATGCACGATATTAAAAGATCAACAATGGGTAAAGGATCTCGCTTTTTCAGTTGACATTACAAATCACCTCGGTCAACTTAATCTTAACTTCAAGGTAAACTTCACCTTGTTACCACTTTATATGATAATATTAATGTATTCAGGCGAAAGTTAGTTCTTTGGGAAAAACAAATGCAAAACGAAAATTTATCTCATTTTGAATGCTGTCAGGAATTACTTAAAAAATCGCCGGAAATTAAGTTTCCAGAATACGGTAATCAGATTAAGTTGTGACAAAATGAATTCGAAAGGAGATTTTTAGATTTTAAAAAATGTGAAAGTGAATTCCTTCTATTTAATTTTTCCTTTAATTAATCCTCCTTTTTCAATTGATGTTGAAATTGTTGATGAGAATTTACAGATGGAGTTAATCGAAATGCACAGTAAGACGTATTTTGGCTATGTTTGGAAGCACATATTTGTACGAACAATTATTTTCACCTTTAAAAAACAACAAAACTCCCGAAAGATCAAGATTAACTAATCAGCATTTACAATCAATTTTAAAAATAGCAACAGCCCAGCAAATTGAACCAAATTTTGAAGATTTGGTTAAAAAAAACGTTGTCAAGTTTCTTCAAAAAAGTAATATTATAGTTTTATTTAAATAATTAGATTAAAACTCATAAAGTATGACTTTGGATTTCCTATTTTTACTGCTATTGGAAATTATTAAGCACCAGATATGTCACCCTTGCGTCATACCATGCCAGTCATAAATATGTAAGAAAACATTTCCTTTTGCACGGTATTTGTATTTTGTTGATATTTAAAAATTGCTTTCCCTATTTTATGTTCGTGTTATAATATAAATGTTTTATTTTTCTATGTTTAATATATTTTACCTTGTAGTTTTTTAATCTCAAACTTTTTATGTTTCAGTAATTGTCTGTTAATTTATTTTTCAAACAGTAAGTTATATCTCTGACAACATCGATTTTGCGGAAAAGTTACATCTAAGCGTAAAAATTCTACCCAACTCATTGCGGAATTAAAACTTGCCAAACGCTACTAGGAAAGCACTCAAATGCCAAATATTCAAAAATACCGTTGCTAAGATTTTTTTTTTTTTTTATTATCGTTTCGTTTATTAAAAAAATAGCAGAAATAGCAAAGGCATAAAATGAAAATATATTTTTAAAATTCATAATTTAATTTAGATTTCATGGAAATGTATAGAATTTTCAAAATTCATATCGTTATTAAGATTTCATTGTTAGATGTTTGTCGCTGTCTTAATTATTCGTATATCATAAATTTGTTGTTTATAAAGTTTATCCAAATGGTGCCTTGTATAAATTACTATTTTATTGTGACTAATAGTGAGCATTTTAAGGTAGCAGTTTTAATTATTATTACATATTATTTTTATTTGTTTAGAATTAGTTATTTGTATCTTGAAAGTGTTGAATCATTCTGATATCTACCCGGACACTGAAAATTTTGCATTACCTTAATTTTTCAGTAATCCAAAAGGTTCGTTCTTCGAACCTTGTGCTGTATTGTGAAAACAAATGAGTAGCATTTTGCCATATAACTTTTTTATTTTCTCATTTTTTGGATTTGTTTTAAGGATATGATATTTGGTTTCTTGTGATTTTGATTATCGTATTATTTTCAATTGTATTATTATTATTATTATTATTATTATTATTATTATTATCATGGAAGGAGTGTTTAATAAGTTTTTCGAATTGTAAAAAATTAGTTTGAGTAAATTTATTAAATATAAAAGCATTGAATTTTCTTTGTTATTCTCTTGTCATAAAACTTAAAGTATAAGAAAAATTGTTTTATTGGTAAGTTTTATTTTCACTCCTCAGTGGTTTAAATTTAAAAAATACTTAATTTTTATTTCAAAAGATATATTTTTCTTGTGCATCAATATAATCTACAGATGAAGCAGATTCAACTGGCAATGTCTCTAATTTTTCTGGCATTTTTCTTCGACTGTAATAGGAGTTCCGGCCCCTTTTCCTCTTATAGGTGTTCTTTTCTTCCGCATGGAGGATTATGCAAAATATATCTTTTAAAATTAAAATAAGTACGTTATTATAAGTAATATATAATGTATCTCGAATGAATAACACACGTATTTTTTTTTGCTCGTGAATAAGCTAGTATTAAAAATAAGAAAAAATTCTACCTCAACGAATACTTAATAATAAATATGCATTTATGTTGAATAATTTTCCATAACCAGAATAATGTATAAATTGTAAGAAGAAATATATTTTTTTAACTGTATAAAAACTGCTGGATCATTTTTCTATCATCGGGTAATTTTATCATAAATCTAATATCATTTTTTCCTTAATGTTTTATTTTTAAAAAAAAACCATGGTTTACTTTGAATTGCTTTGTACAGTGTGACAAAAACCTTATTTTTTCATTCGTTCTTTTTTTTTTTTTTTTAATATCATGTAATGTGGCCCGCGGCCATATAGATATCATCGTATTTGCCCCGCGTTGGTAATCGAGTTTGACATGCCTGCTCTAAAGTATACCCTACGCCTTGAGCGTATACCCTCTGCTTAGAGCGTATACCTTCTATTTTTTTACGACTACACCACTGCTGGCTATAATAATACTTGGCGAAAAGTACTTGTGGTGTCTTTGTATAATTTTTATTTTAAGCAAAACAAGTTTGAATGCATCATAGAGTTGTGATATGTCATTCGCCTTAAAATCTGAGAACTTGAGTTCGAATACAAGCGGCGGAAAGTTTGAAAAATTAGGCTTTTTTTTTTTTCCAATATTTAATTAGGTTATAAAAAATTATTTCAATGAAAAAATGGAAAGTTTGTATTTTTCAATATTTCTTTAAGTTAGAAAAAATATTTAATTAAGTTGCAATATTAAAAATTTATATAATTTGAATTATATTTCATTTTTATATGATGAATCTGATAATTTCTATTCAAAATAATTAGAAATTATGTATTATTAGAACATGGCAAAAAACACCTGTCTAAAAGTAACTTGCATAACTTTCTTACTAAAAGTGTAATAATAATAAAAAAAAAACTTTTTAAGAGGAAGACTGTTTCATGATATTTTTAATATTATTTAAAATAAAAATTATTAAAGCAAAAAATAATAATTATATTTAAAATAAAAATTATTAAAACAAAAAATAATATTTACATTTTAAAAAAATGTTATTTCTGGTTAAAACTATTTACTTTAAAAGATGAGCTACATATTTATATGTATACATTTAGCTGCAGTTCCAGGGAGAATTAGCAAATCTATCCATGAAAAAAACATAAAATCAGAAAATTTTCCCGGCGGGGAGGGGGGGGGGGGGGTCCCAGTAAACATCCCATGAAATTGTAACTGAATCCTGTTATACCTTCATGGAACGTATTTTTACATTCCACATTCCATGGGTGGAGGCGGGGGGAAAGAAAGAAAAAAAACTTAAATCTTAATTTTTTAAATTTCTCTTTGTCTTTGCTACCCTAATGTCATCTTAGCTTTAATTTTACATTTTAGTGTGTAATTTTAGTTTTATAATGCAAATAAATTTCAATTTTGCAGTAGTATTAATTTGGTGATGGTAGGGGCTGCGGGAGGTCTGTTTTTCATTTGACAGGCAATCATTATAAAATACTAGAAGATAGCCCGTCAGAATGACGTGTTTGCATTTTCAAAAGAATGATATAGCATTGCATTATAAAAAGAATTATGAAGTAATAAATTTATCATATCTGACTAATAGGGTCAGGTGGGGTAAAATAGCTATAAAAACAGCCCATTTTTCATTCAAACTTAATTTGAAAGAAAATTATTAATTGAGTTGGTAAAATAATGACGTAGAATATGCAAATGAACTTCACTCACAAAATTTGAAGAACTATTTCACAAAAACATGTAAATTTGTACTAATAATACTCTTTTAAAACATACTGTCAATTAACTTTCCCCATCGTTCATTGCATTTAAAGAAATCAATGACCTTAAATTTCTTATTAAAAGAAAAAAAAAACTATAAGACTGCAATTCCCAATAAATTTGTTAGCTTATAATAAAAAAGAACACACGTTATTAAGATTGAAAAATCAAACACCTGCAATAAATTTTGATCATTAAAAATCATCTTTTATTGCATAAGTAAATTGCAACTAATAAAATAATTGCATTAACATATTATTTTTTCTCAAATTCTTTTATTAAATTACAAATTTATTTTCCCTACAAAATACAAAATGTTATTTGCATTGATATAATATTGCATTGATATATATGTAGTACACGGCATTATATATTCCTGATATTCTAATTACACTTTATAAGAAATATTCCTTTTTTTCCAAATGTCTTCAGAATCCAAAGAAATTTTTCAAAAGAAAATTTATTTATTATTTTAACTACCGATAAATGGCGCCAACAAAGTATAAACATTTACAACGAATTTTTGTGCTTTTTTATACTGTTTTTTTGTACAGCGATGGCAGCGATGACCACCTCGGTACATCATGGCAAAAAATATTTTTATTTGTTTTCTTTTATCAATGTTTCGTATCTTGGGAGAGATTTAAATTTCTTAATTATCCCTCCCCCCCCCCCTCCCTTACTGCCACCTTTCCTAAGGGGGGGGGGGGCTGGTAATTAAGGAAGCTTATCAAAGATAATTATTAAATTAATAATTAATATAATAATTAAGAAATCTAGCAGCCAGCTCTTCGGTTTTTGTACGGTTTATGAAATATTAGCTCTATTTTAGACTTTTTCTTTATTTATTTTTCCGACACCAGGCTTCTAATTTCAACTGAAGTTATCTGGAAATATATCCATAATTGAATGTAAGTCATCTCTCAAATGTTAATTTATTTTGAATAACCTTTCTAAAAATGTAACTTTTATGAAGTTTTATTGGATTTTTTTTTTTTTTTGAATGGAATGGCCGAATGGATTATGAAACAGCGAAGTGGTTATCGCGATTCGGATGAGTTCACTCCGGAAGCGTTATACACTTAGCGCTATTATATATATATAATGCAGCCTCAGTTTATATATATATTTTTCCTGGAATAAGTTATGAATTTTGAATAATCGTTATCCATAACAAGTGCAAAAACGAAAAAAAAAATGGTTATTATGTGTAAAAATATTTTGTAATGAATACGTCACATTTAAAAACCAACGTAAAGAAAAGCCCAAATACTTAGTAATAATTCAGCATACAGCTTTAAAAGCTTTCACCTATAAATACTAAAGATAGCTTAAAAAATAAATAAATAATGGTTTGAAACAGCCGTAAGCTGGATTCTTCCGAATTTTTGTGCTTTTTTATACTGGTTTTTGTACATCATGGCAATTTTTTTTTTTTTTATTTGTTTTCTTTTATCAATGTTTCGTATCTTGGGAGAGATTTAAATTTCTTAATTATCCCCCCCCCCTTACTACCACCTTTCCTAAAGGGGGGGGGGTGGTAATTAAGAAAGCTTATCGAAGATAATTATTAAATAAATAATTAATATAACAATTAAGAAATCTAGCAAACAGCTCTTCGGTTTTTGTACGGTTTATGAAATATTAGCTCTATTTTAGACTTTATCTTTATTTCCACAGCAGTGAATACGCAGTTATAAAAGCATAGAAATAAAATCCAGTTGAAGCCTAGTAATTCCCTCTGATTTTTTGGTAAAGGTTATTTACAAAATTACCAATAAGCGAAATCTTAAATATATAATGGTTTGAAATGCATAAAAACAACAATAAATATATTTATAAAAAAATAATTTGTTAAATAGTCTAAACATGTATTATTATTTATTTAAAATAAGCTAATTGTCTAATAAATAAAAAATGTACATATAAACATTTTATAATAATAATTATTAAATTAATAATTAATATAATAAATAAATAATAATTTTTATTATTAAATAAATAATAATAATTAATATAAGTAAGAGTTAATAATTTATAAATAATAATAATAATATGAAAATTGAAACAAATATTTAGTACAATTAATTATAAATAATCTGTATTTAAAAATATAGTATCAAATTCGTATAAGTTAAAATATATTAGAAGGAATTATTTAATAAATAAAAACAAATATCAAGTATACTTAGTTATAAAACCTATAACGCTTAAAAATTTATTTATAAAAAGTTGAAGACAAATAGTACTAAAGGGCATACCCGGATAAGCATTGGAAACATGCCTTTTAATCAAATTTCCTGATTTTTTCCCCAGACGTAGCTACATATCTGACAATATATATATCCCCTGTTATCACCCTATAAATATTGATATTTAATGAAATAAAAATGTTTTTTCGATTTTTTAAAAAACGGATTTTCACAAAAACTGCTACACAGAATTTCATGCCATTAATTGAGGATATATAAGATACCAAAGATGCATAACTGGTAATTTTTGTATAATTTTCTGTTTATAAAAACCGTGTGAAATAGCGAAATAAAATTAAAACAAATAAAAATCATATCTTATGGTTATCCGAAAATTAAAATTTTCTTGTAAAAAAAATTCCCCATATGTGCCCGTATATTCTATATAAACGCCGAAAGTTTGCGTTGGGTACTACATATAAATATTTACAAAAATGTATAGTAAACTTATTGAAATTCATTTTAAGGCGTTATTTTGGGCAGAGCTACTCAACTTCCACACCCGAAGAATTTTTGGAATAAACAGTTACATAATTGCTATATTTAAAATTTTAATGAACACATGAGCAACATTCTCAACACTGTCGATATCAAAATGAACATGATGTTGAAAAATATGACTTATATGCTGAATGGAATCTAAAATACATCAATTGACATATTGTCTGCTGACTTTGTACCAAAAATTCTTCGGATGTTGAAGTTAAGTATCTCCGCCCCAAATAACGCCTTAAAATGAATTTCAATAATTTTAATATACATTTTTGTAAATATTTATATGTAGTTCCCAACGCAAACTTTCGGCATTTATATAGAATATACGGGCACATATGGAGAATTTTTTACAAGAAAATGGTAATTTTCGAATAACCATAAGATATGATTTTTATTTTTTTTTAATTTTTATTTCGCTATTTCACACAGTTTTTATAAACAGAAAATTATACAAAAATTACCAGTTATGCATCTTTGGTATCTATATATCCTCAGTTAATGGCATGAAATTCCATGCGGCAGTTTTTGAGAAAATCCGTTTCTTTAAAAATTGAAAAAACATTTTTATCTCATTAAATATCAATATTTATAGGGTGATAATAGGGGAAATATATTGTCAGATATGTAGCCACATCTGGGGAAAAAATCAGGAAATTTGATTGAAAGGCATGTTTCCAATGCTTATCCGGCTATGCCCTTTGTATTTATAAATATACAAAATACATTAAATGAAATCTTTCTAAATTATAAAGATGGCATCAATTAATTACATTTTTTATCTGACGTGTAGATAAAATTGTTTAATGAAATAATTTTTCTGAGTAACAGTAAAATTACACCTATTGATACTTAAAGCGGAATTTCTATAAAATTATATAATCCTTTCTAGTTTTAAGATTTGATTAACATTTATTTAATGTGGGTAAACCATAGCAACTCAACTATATCATGTCTCTTGTGGTATAACATATTAATGAAGTGTAGGATATTTTATATGAATATATATAAAAACTTTTTTATAAGTAAAATACTATATCAAATCGAAAACTCAGTATACAATTAACAAGAAGTTTCTGTGTCATAGAAAATGTTTTATTACTCAAAAATTTAAATTTGAAATTAGTACCAAAGTTTTACAAATAAATAAATGATTTTTAAAATGTGAAATGTTTCATTAGTTCGAAGAATTTTGATCGTCATTTTCATAACTTAATATTGCTCAAGTGAAATAGCAATTCTTTGACCTCTAATCCAATTTTTAAAGAAATTTCATGGAGATGAGAAAATAAACATGTTAAATATCAAGTAAATTTGCTATAGAAATAGTGTCAGGGGTTTTAATTGATTCATTGATTAAAGTCTTAAATTATCTTAATTTCTAAAATGTTATGAAATTAATAATAATAATAATAAAATAATAATTTGTAAAGATATTTTATCAATTGAATAAATAAAAGAGGCTTTGAAAAATCCTTTACAAGCTCATGAAGGAACAATTAGTAATTATTGAAGATATATGGCATATTATAAGAAAATTAAAAACTTGTTCGATTTTTCGCGCTTAAATAGCAATGTCGGCAAATTTCATGCATTTTCGTTTTAAATCACTTCAATGATTGTCACAATATTTGCATTGTTCAGAGGATTTTGTTTCTTTTCTTTTTCTGGGAAGGGGAGGAGGGACATCTAATATGTATTTACTTTTTAAAATATGTTTTTATATAGAAACATTAATCGTTCAAAGGGGATCATGAGCCCCGTAACAGGGCTGCCATAGGCGACTATTTTTATCTTCTGTTCGCTCCACTATTCAAAAAAAAAAAAAAAAAATACAGTTTGTGGTACATTTGTCTTGCAAATGTTGTCAAAGCGTATGTAAAAGACTTTTGTTCTGAAAAAGCGGTGCGAAATAAAATTAAAAAATAGTCGCCTGTGGCAGCCCTGCCATAAACATCTTTTTGGATTCGCTTTTAATAAATAAATTAATTAGTATTGATGTGTGGCAAATTGAGTCATCGAAAGTAGCTAAAATTTTACGAAAACTAATCTGCATTACTTCGCAGTCTTTTAATCCACCCGCTAATATAAAATAAGCAATAAAAATGTTTTCTTTTAATTTTATACTGTAAATAGTGAATCTAAAAAATTAATGCTGCAACTATAGTAATGTAGCAACAAGAACTCAAAGTAAGATTTATTTTCTGTCTTAATCATAAAAGATATATATTTAATACAGTTAATATGAGGCGCCTGATATTGATAAAATTTCTTATATTATATAAAATCCACGAAAAGAATAAAAATCATAAAAACGCACACATAATTTAGCACAAAAATTATTACAATTGTTGCTCTAATTATTCCAGAACTAAAATTAACTTTATACCATCTCTTAATTTATATATATATATAAATTTGTATTTGTCTTAATGGTAAAAATAACAACAATAGCAGTAATTTTTCTCCAAGCCCCTTCTCCTACACCCTCTAGTCTCCGAATTAAAATAATACTCCTCCTTACTTAAAAAAAAAAAAAGATTTATTGTCCCCTCTCTCGTAACTATAAAAGCTCGAGCTGTAAAAGTTTTTACACTCTTATGCTTATTCTGCGCGAAACTTTATTCATTCATTAAACTTAAATTTCATCATGTGAGTTTAATAAACACAATCAGCAAACATGTCGATTGATAAAACTCATAAACCGGTTTCCTCTGGAAGATACGGATGGTTGGTTATCAAAGGCTCTCACTGTGTTATTTCACTATTTCGTGAAGTCCGCTATGAAATCGCCAAATGAAAAGGAAGGATTAAGAAGCTAACATGTAGAAAGCCCATCCTCCACATTGCCTTTACTGTAATTTCGGCAGCAGCAGGGAGATAGAGCTCCTTCTACTCTACCTTCATGGGCAAGTAGCGGATGGGGACAGCTTAATGCAACAATGTTAAAAAAAGCTCCTGCGTAATCGAAGAAGGGAGAAGGAAATCTCGTAGGGATTTCTTCAAACCTGTTTCGAAGCACAGGGAAAATAATAATAAGCTTTTGCATTTTTACTGGCGCCACCTACCAAAAATATTTGACAATAATATTAAAAACAAAATCTTTAGAACATAATCTTTCAAACATTGTAGTAAAAAATGTTTAAATAAGTAAACAAATATCTACAACTTTTACTTTTAAAATTAAAAAGCAGTTCATCTTTTATGTCATAATAATGTTATTTACTGATTAACTCATTTCATATAAATAAATTGATAGGGATGTGTATGTGACGTTCTAACAGCTTTAAGAAAATTAGTTTCCAAGGGATACAATAAAATTATTATCTCTTATATTAAGCTAAATCTTTTGACTTCTCTGTCAGTCAAGGCTTTAGAAAACAGTAAATATGATTTAACAAACATTCATCTCTATAATTAAAATATACATAATTTAATACTTGTTCCCAAAGTATAATTGTGTATATGAAACTATTATTATACATAATACGTCAATGTGGCTTAATTTTTTTTTCTTACTTTAGGAAGATTTAAAAGCTATTACTATTTGTTCATGTTTCTATATTTAAAAAAAAAAAAAAAAAAAAAAATCCCAATTGAGAGTGCACGGTAATTTTTTTTTTTTAATTATTACGTTGAACTAAACATATTTTAATTTTATGATTCTTTCAGTTCCTATAATATAGCAAATGTATAATGAGAGCATCTCATAAACTTTTTAACATTAGAATATTAATCATTATAATGCATTCTCTTCAAGTATTAACATTTTAAGTTATAATAAAAATATGAGAAAAATAAAATATAAACACACAAGGCAATTAAAGTACCAAGTACAAACAAACACCAACACAATCAAAGCAGTGTGTCCAAGCCGGCTAGGGATTTTTGGATTTTTCCCCCACATCGTTATGCATTTGAAGTTTTAACACTGTTGCATTAAGCTGTCCCTATCCGCTACTTCATGGGCAGCAGAGAGGTCGAGAATATCCCGACACTGCTGTACCCACAGATTATAATCTTATTCAGATGAGAAACTCCCATTGGCTGCAATGGAAATTTCTTCTAACATGGGATTCGCATAGAAACTAGCGCCGTCTAGAGGGGGGCAGTAGAACATCTAGCATGGTTGCCATATGACTGCAGTATTTGGCAGTTTATCGCTTTTTTGGCGACTTTTGAAGAAGGGAATGGGAAAAAAAAGGGAAGGGGGTGGTGAGGGAATGTTTGTAAACATTAGTATTTACCGCAGCTGACGACTTTATCGGCAGTCGGCAACAGCGTTTTTGACTGTTCGAATCAATGTTTTAAAAAACAAAAATCTCTCAGCGATGATTTTTCTTGAAATTTTTAATGATTAAATAATTTTTAAATAAAAAAGATACTTTTTCCCCTTCATAAAACTATTCACTTAATATGAAATATCGGTAAATTGTTAAATTACGTAAAATATTTTCTTTTACCCTTGAGAGAGGGTGAGGAAAAATATCCTTGTGTAATTTATTTCATTAATATATATATTCTATTCTTTAAAATGTTCATTTCTAACTATTATTAAAATTCTACAGTTTCATAGGATTTTTTTTCTTTTTCTTTTTTTAATTCTCAATAAATATTTATGGAGAGTTGTCTCACTCTTTTAAAAGTTAATTGTTAATTAAGAAAAATTTTTTCTTAAATTTAAAAAACAAAAGGTACAAATTTTGTAAGAGGAAAAATCAAGATTTTTTTAAATTTTAAATTAACATTGCAGATCAATTCTAGTTTTAATGTTGTATTTTTTATTGTCCCTATTACCTTATTTTGAAATTTCTCATCTTGATTTTCATTCTGAAAAACAAAATAAACTTTTTTATCCTTTAGTGGTGGAATAAGAATTATGGCTGTCAGTTTATTTTTAACGCATAAATCTCCAAATAGTAATCTTTACCCTATTTCATCACAGAAATTCTACAATTAAATAAGGCAATTATTATTTTGCCGTTATGAAATGTCTCTCATTTCTTTTTATATACCTTTTTTGACCACAAAATTTTAATTTCATAAAAAAATGTTTATTTAATGTGAATTATCAGTAAATTTATATGCTATTAGAAAGAAAATATTAAAATTATATAATTTTTTCATTAAAATCTTCAATTTGAAATGGAAGATTTTTTTTTTCGTCTTTACTCTTGGGGAAGGGGGTGGGGGGGGGGGAAGGGTCATCCATTGTATAACTTCATTATATATTTTCAATTCTTTAATATCTTTAATTTTAAAACCATTATTAAAATTAGTTTTTTAAATTCATAAATCTTTGTGCAGACTTCCAAATATTCATTTTTTTTTTTGCTCGTGTTCTTAAAATTTGGCAAAAAAAAAAAAAAGTTGTATGATTTCGTTCATTATCATACCATTTCAATTTTTGAAAAAATTCGCTTTCTATAACCATTATTAAAATTATAAAGCTACATATATATATATATATATAAATCTTTATGTAACCATTATTAAAATTATAATATATATATGTATCTATAAATCTTTATGAAGACTTTAGAAATATTTATATTTTTTTACTTATATTTCTCAAAATTTGATGATAGTTTACTATCCACAGAAATTTGTTTAAAAGTTTGTCTCACTTTTTAAACAACTAATTTAAAAAACAGGTTTTCTTAAATAACAAAAAGATATTTTATGAAGAAAACAAGTTAATAATGTATTATAAATTATTGCTGCAGATAAATCCCTTTATCTCATTTAGGAATATCACATCTTTATTTTATGTCTGAAAAACAAAACCCTATTTTTTATCCCTCAAGGAAAAGAATCCGTCAACTTTATGCTAACACAATATCTGAATAATAATCAACTTAATCACAAAAATTCTGAAATTAAATGGCAATCATTATTCTGCCTTTAAAAATATTTCTCATTCTTCTTATCTACTCTATTACACCACAAAATTTTCATTTCACAAAAGATGTTTCTTGTGAATTATCAACATTTGTATGAAATTAAAAAAAAAATCTAATAAACAAAAAAGATAAGTAATTTTCAAAATCACAAAGTTGCAAATAGAAGGCTTTTTTTTTTTTTTTTTTTTTTTAATACTCTTGGGAGAGAAAAAAAAAAGCATGCATTATACAATTTCGTTATATATTTTCAATTTCTTTTAAATATTCACTTCTCTAACCATTATTAATAGTTTTTTTTTGTTTCCCCGTTGATGTTGCCTTTTATTAAATAT
Organism: Maratus speciosus; assembly: GCA_963932465.1. Classification (NCBI taxonomy): domain Eukaryota; kingdom Metazoa; phylum Arthropoda; class Arachnida; order Araneae; family Salticidae; genus Maratus; species Maratus speciosus. The sequence goes on along the minus strand of OZ010794.1, from coordinate 286,603,261 downwards.
CTTTCTGGAGACTTGCCAATATTCATATTTGTGTTTCTTAAAATTTCCTAAAAATCATGTATATATATTTTCAGATCTTTCAAATTTTTACTCTTAAGTATAACCACTATTAAAAATGCAAATTTACATAAGTTTACTTTATTATTATGTTATTAAATATTTATGCAGACTTTCAAATTACTCATATTTCTTAAAATTTATAGGTACTTACCTATCTAAAGTAATTCATTTAAAAGTTTGTCTCACTTTTTATACAGCTTATTAAAAAAATCATAAATGACAAAAAGGCAACTAATCATTTTATGAAAAAAAATTACAAATTATTGTTGCAAATATCAATCCTGTTACCTTATTTAGAAATTTTTCATCCTGATTTTCTTTCTGAAAAACAAAATCATATTTTTTATCTCTCAGTAGTGAACAAGTATTATGGATGCCTAGTTTTCTGTTAAAACCATTTACAAATAAAATAGTAATCTTGGCTTTATTTAATCGAAAAGATTATTATTTTGTAAATAATGGTAACAAAAAGTACTTAAAAATTGGCAGCTATGCTTAACTACAGAGAAATAAAAAACAATCATACAAACAATTACAGAGATATACAAGCAAATAAACACTATTTTACGTTTTGCTGCTCAATTTATTGTATAAAAGCATATCTAATTTACAGTACAAAAAAATTAAATCTTTTCCAAAAATAAAATCCTCAACAAAGAAGCTTAAATTATAAGATTGGTGGAAATCTTTAAATCCAGCTCCCATCTGTGTTAACAACATCCTGAAACTCTGAACATCTAGATCTTTTTGATATTTCATAAAACCTGTAACATAAAAAAAAATATTTAGAATGCATGTGATAAATAAATAAGAAATTTTGCGATTTATTTGCACTTTTGACTGAAAAAAAAAAAAAAAAAGACATGCAACACCCCCCCCCCCCCCCCCCCCCCCCCCCCACACACACACACACAGTCAACCAAAGTGACTGTCTCCCTCTTTGCCTCTTTTTGTCTTTAAAGATCCAAAAATTATTGAAATTTTCAATAATTTTTTTAATCTGTTTTTTAGTTTCAGTATAGGGAAGACGGGGTACAATGAAACAAAATTTACTAATTTTTTTTTTTCCTATCCAAAATTTTGCATGCACAAAAATATAATTAATGCATATTTTTAATCTTGTATTTTCCCCATGTAAATAAATTTTTATTAGGTTCTAAACAATATCTTTATGCTTGAAAAATAACAAAAGCGCCGGTGCATATATAACGTTATCATTTTAGGGGGGAGGGGGAGTCTGGCAAATGATATCGTTAGATATCTCTAGGGGGGAGCGGGGTTCGTCTTTTGATATCGTTATCATTTTTTATCCAACCAAATTCTCTTTTTATTTATAACTTAGCCTTTACATCAAAATAGAATGTTATCTTTTTTTTAGTCTGCTATCTATTTTGATGAAAGTACAAGTTATTACTAAAATCATTAAATGATTATAAAATTATTTAATTCCAAATTTCCCGTTTCTTCTGTCATATGTGTATGCATATATAATTCGCTGTTTGAGAAACCATATGCGAAGTATGTTTCAAATGATACCTGTGTTTACTAATAAATAAAAGAGAAAGAATGTTGTCCACCTGTTTTGGTGATAAAAAGCCCTGTCTCCCCCCCCCCCCCTCTGTGCAGGGTCAAGTGCAAGAAAACATTATTACTGTTGAATGTATTATGTTACAAAAAGCTATTATAAAATACTTTTAAATAGTAACTATTTCTTTTAAGTGTTATTTGATAAAAAGTTTTTTCATATATAAAGTGATATTTTATTGAGTTCTCTTCACATGAATCAATGAAGTATGCGAAAAATAAATGTAACCATATTTGTATATCACTCCAAGCAAAAAATTTCAAAAATGAAAAGAATTTTTAGACATTGATAACGATATCATTACGGGGGGGGGGGAGGTCGAGGGATGATAACGTATGATATCGTAAGGGGGGCAGGGGGTTCAAAAGTGCCAAAAACGTGATAACGTTATATATGCACAACCCCAAAAGTAAATGTCTTACAGTGTTTCATTGTATCCCGTATGCCGGGGTACAATGAAACACTCCAAATGATGGAAGCAATTTTCACCCAGTATAGTTTATTTTATTAAAAATGAGATACATACAAAAACAAAACTTGATTAATAAGGAACTTGATAAAAATATTATAATCTAAGATGAAAAATAAGAAAATTCTATTAGTTTAAGAAATACCTTTCATTTTATATTAAATTGGCTCAAGTCAGTTTCAAAAATTAGCATTTCTGCTTATATTTCAGTTGCTCCTGAAGGAATATTGGATAGTAGGGTGGAGCGAAAAAAATGAATTTTTTAAAATCAAAAACGGGTAGGTGCCAAAAGTTGCCTTTATACAAGTACATCATCTGTGTGCAATATTACCGCTGAAAAAAAATGGCTTGAGTCTGCGCTTTTGGTCCAAAAGTCGAAATTTTGGGTAAAATTTGACATTTTTTCAAAAAAATTAAAAGATTCCTATAGAGCTGGCTATTAATTAAAAGTGTTATTTAAACATTTATTATTAATGAATTAACATAATTAAACGATAAAACGATATCTTTGTTCTGTATAACGGGAGCAAATCTGACAACTTTTGGTAAAAAAGGGTGTTTCCATTCTGTTGTGTCATACAACTAATTGTTATTTGGAATACGTAGTTGCTTTCAAATCTACCCAGGAGGTATCACGTGGAGGTGGCTGCATTTCATAACACAACAGTGCATAGCTCGACTACCCTTCCATCTAAGCACAATGTTTTATTTATATATAGAATTGTGATTTTTTATCAAAGATTGGCATAATTTTTCTGTGTATCAACCTAGTCCATTTCTTCTCTGTATCCACAGACGTTGAGTGATGCTGCTGTGACACTCCTTCACGTATATTTCTACTGCTTGTGTATGATAAGGTAAGCAAAATAATGCAGTGTAATTAATGGTATCTATTCAGCTCTCTAGTATCTTCACCAAAATTGCATCCAGTTACTGCCTAGTGATTGGGAGTTCTGTTTCGACAACATTTTACAACATTAAGGTATTTCATCTTTGAGTATACCATCATTTACTCTACCTCTTGCAATTTTTATATGCTAACAAGCTTGTTGTTTAATGTGATGGCGATCGTCAACAAAATTGCAATAAGAATTTGCTCTCGGTGTGAAAAGCTACCATTGTCCTAAATAACTTTTTTTAGTATTTGTTATTTGCCGTTTTCTGTGATGTTTAGTAGTTGAGTAATTTCCCATAAGTTTTTAGTTAAATTTTTTAGATGTGGATTATATTTGGTGTAAAACATCCTATTTCATAAACTTGGATTACATACTTTGTGAGTGAACCAGACTCTGATGATCAATCAGTGCTTATATGAAGGCGAATATTTTTATGCACCTTTGTGAGTCATCTTGCGTAGTACAAGTTTCTTGGGTCCTACTCGCTAGATCTTTTGAGCAATATCTTGATGAAATTGCTTTGCAAATGTCTATGTGTTCTAATGTAAATGTAAATGTATTTCTGGTATGTGCTGAGTACCCTTTTCTCGAATTCAGGAAATAACGTTTGAAAATTACTGTCTATGGCTTCAAAACTTGAAATAAGAAGAGAATAAGCACGTGAACAAAGATTTTCCTATTGGTCTGGCGAATCCCTGTGGATTAAAATCTAATTTTTGCCAACGATCTTGTCTAATAAATGATGCAGAGGAAATTCACTGGACTTGGGGGTGGCATATGATCAATTGTAATGGTTCATTTTAATCATGTCCCTCGCAGAATGGATGACAACGACTAACAGATTTATTCACCTTCGATGGGCACTCACCGCCCATTAGAGCCTCTACGTTCACTCAAAAAGTACTATGTTATCCAAGTTTGGCCCCAGGATAGTTTACTATCAAATGTAATCCACAGCTAAAGAAGGAATCTAAAAACTCATGGGAAATTACTCGGCCACTAAACAACACACAAAACGGAATAAAACAAATACTAAAAAAAGTTATTTAGGACAACGGTTGCTTTGCATACGCAGAGGAAATTCTTATTTCAATGCTCTCTGACGATTGCCATCATATTAAACAGCTAGCTACTCAGCACATAATAGTTAAAAAATGAGAGTAAATGATGGCATACGCAAATCTGAAATATCGACAATCAACTTTGAAGCGGATAATTATATAAATCTAATTCATTCGAAAAGTGTTGTGGTAACAGAACCTCTAATCAATATGCATTTCTTGGTGCAATCTTGGTGAAGATAATAAACGGCTGAATAGATTACATTAATATCATCCGTACTGCATTACACTGTTTGTCATCTCTTACGCAAACAGTAGAAAAATACGTAAAGGAGATCACAGCAGCAGCATCCAAAGTCTGTGGATCCAAAGAAGAGATGTATTAGATTGAACATAGAAAACTCATGCCAGCCTTTGATAAAAAATCACAATTCAATGTATAAATAAAACATTGACATCAGATGGTAGGTTGGTCGAGCTATGCACTGTTGTGACATGAAATTTAGTCACCTCCACGTGGTACCTCCTGGGTAGTTTTGAAAGCAACTTGGTACGAGCTGTATTCTAAACAACAATTAGTTGTATGACACAACAGAGTGGTAACGCCTTTTTTTCACCAAAAGTTGTCAGTTTTGTTCCAGTTATACAGAAAAAAGATATCGTTTTATCGTTTAAATATCTTAAGTCATTAATAATAAAGGTTTAAATAACACTTTTAACTAATAATCATCTCTATAGAATATTTTTTAATTTTTTGAAAAAATGTCAAATTTTACCCAAAATTTCGACATTTGGACCAAAAGCGCAGACTCAAGCCATTTTTTTTCAGAGGTAATATTGCACGCAGATGATGTACTAGTATAAAGGCAACTTTTGGCACCTACCCGTTTTTGATTTAAAAAAATTAATTTTTTTCGCTCCACCCTATTGGATAGTAGTTTCAACACAATGAGGTTTTTTTTTTTTTTTTTTTTTTTTTTTTTTTTTTTTTTTTTTAATGTAAGTTTCTAAATATATATATATATATATATATATATATATATTAAGACTGGGTTGGAGTCTTTTTATATCAAGTACTTCACATTTGACTTCATTTAAATGTATGTTTTCTCCAACAGTATATATTTCCATTTATATGGATACTGCTTGTGCTATACAAGTTGTGTGTGGATATCTCATTCTTAGTACCTCGATGACCAGCTGGGCCTGGAAAAAAAATCTGGATCATCATCAGAGTCTGTAGCAGGCAGAGTTTGTTTTCAAAACAATCCCTTCTTAGCTTTTTTTTCTCTTTCTATTTTTTAATTGCTTAACAAGAGCATTTTTTACTGACCTGGTTAGAACAAAACTTTTTTTTTTTCTGTTTTCCTACTCTTACTTCTAACATATTATATTTACTACTTTTATTACTATAATAAAACATGTTTCATTGTACCCCGTCTGCAAGTGTTTCATTGTACCCCGCACTGAGGTTACTAAGTAAAAATTTATTTTCAAACTTCTAATATTTATTTTTTTTAGTTTGGTTTTGGAGGTATGAAGACAACAACCCAAAGATAACAATGCATAAAAAAAAACAATTATTACATATAACAACAAGGAAAAACAAACAAAATTACTTTTAGTAAAGAAAGTTACTTTCAATGGTGTAAAAGCAATAATCTTCTATTGCTACTGTTGTAGAAGTGTGAATGTATCCAAATCACATCAGTAATTGGAACATATAGTTGTATACCAGTATATAAACTGCAACTCTCTATGACAAATTTGATTGATTTTACAAGTAATGTTTCATTGTACCCCGTCTTCCCTATCATTTGTAAATTTTAAAATTACATTTAATATTTTTAAGGAATAGTTTAAAAAAATACAGTATTTAAAAAATGGGACATAAAGCCACCCCTGACTTGGGATGCATTTGTCTCATAAATAAAAAAATAAAAAGCCGTAAAAACTTGGAAGATAATACAAACCCACTCTTGTGATAGAATAATAAAACACCATTTCGAGATGAAAAAAAAAACACTTTGTATGAAAAGGAAATTTTATTCAAAAATGAGTTATACAAGACATGTAAAAACAATTAACCAAGTAAGATTTTTATTTTTAAATATAAATTAAAAATTTAGATGATTTCAATTATTTCAGGTACTAAAAAATTGTTTATTTTAGAAGTTTTTTTTCTGTTTTAGTGGTGGTGGGGCTTTCCCTCCTTCATTCTTAACCAATGAACCCCCAAAACTAATCAGGGAAGTTCCTTAACATAATAAACCGGTATACCAAATTCGGAGCAAATTGAATCATTCTACATGAAAAACCCATTTATCTAAATTAAGGGGGGTGGGCTAACCCCCTTTTATCCTTAACCAATAAACCCCCAAAACTAATCAGGGAAGTTCCTTAACATAATAAACCAGTATATCAAATTCAGAGCAAATCAAATAATTTTGCATGAAAAACCCATTTATCTGAATTAGGGGGGGGGGGGAGAAACCCCTTTATCCTTAACCAATGAATCCCCAAAACTAATCAGGGAAGTTCCTTATCATAATAAACCTGTATACCAAATTCGGAGCAAATCAAACGATTCTGCATGAAAAACCCATTTATCTGAATTAAGGGGTTGGACTAACCCCGTTTTCCTCCCTTTATCCTTAACCAATGAACTCCCAAAACTAATCAGGGAAGCACTTTATCACAATGTACTTAGAAAAAATTTTTGAAGCAAATTGGATGTTTCTATCAAGAGTTATCGCGTTACGTACATACATACAGAACGGGCGGGCACATTAGCTCTCAGGCTTTGATAGCCTGTGAGCTAAAAATACATTTGACACCTTTTGTACTCCAAGTTTGTTTCGTAATTTGAAGTGGATAAATCCAAAATTTGAAAATTTCCGCTCTATTGATGGTGAAATGCATGTACTGAAATGCAAACATACTATGAGCTGTATGAATTCACTTGGTATATAGTTTGTTTTTTTCTGCTGTTTTTTCTTCTTCTAAGCCTTTGTACCATACCGTTTCTCGAACATCCTGAGCTTAAAATAGTTTGGTACAAACCTTCATTAAAATTAAGCGGGATAAAATATATCATATCGCCCTCCAAGGGGTTAAGAGGCTACTTCAGTCAAGCGAAAAGACCCATTCGCTAATGCTAATCCTATGGAAGAAATTTATAAAGATATCTCGGTTGCTTTTCAATATTTTTAAATTATTTCTTTTGCATTGGATAGCTGAGATCGGCCTGTACAAAGAGGTTGTTTTTTACTTTTTCGATTTTGTTTACAGATATTTTTTATGGGGACATTTTCATTTTCTGAACCGGTTTCGAAAGTGAAAACATCCTCATGAAAAAAATCTGTAATGAAAATCGAAAAAGTGAAAAACAGCCTGCATACAGATCGATCTCAGCTATCCAATGCAAAAGAAATCATTTAAAAATATTGAAATACAACCGAGATATCTTTATAAATTCCTTCCATAGGATTAACATTAGCGAACGGGTCTTTTCGCCTGACTGAAGTAGCCTCTTAAGCAATAGTGGTGTACCAAGTAATTGTGTGTAAAAAAAGAATCTCTGATTCACATATGAAGCCAGCTTAGAATAACACAGCATGTGTGTTATCTGTGTTTGTGCGACTGTGAGTGTGTGCGACTGTGTTTGTACACACTCATAAACTTGCATCTTGAGTCAGATTTTTAAACAATAATCGAAAATAATTGTTAAATAATATATTTTTTTAAAAACTAACTTCAGTTTGAAATTTAATTTGCAGGTGTCGATCCAGGGAAATTTGGGGCTTATTTAAGACCCTTTCACAAAAATCTATTTAATAAAATAGGCCTCTTCACAAAAATAAATTTAATAAAATGGGCTCCTTCACAAAAATGAACTTAATAAAACAGGCCCCTTCACAAAAATGGGATTTAAAGAATGGTTTTTGTTCATAAATTCTTGGTTCGAATTTGAGTAACTGGATTTCAACTTTCGTTACAAAATGTTATTTTTCACAAAAATATAATAAAGTTCACAAAATGGACCCGAAGAGTAAAAACCTGCATCGACCCCTGATTTGTCATCTTTTGAAGACCATCTTTGTAAATTCAAAGATTTAGTAACGTTATTTAAACATTATATAGTTTAAAAAAAAAAAAAAAAAAAAAAAGTACAATGAAAATTTGCACTCTTTTTTTTTTCATCATCTAATTTAATTATTTAATTCATTAATAATCTAATTTCATTCAAAAAGTTTGGTACAAACTACAAAGCTTCATTAAAATTAAGCAGGATAAAATATATCACACCGCCCTCCAAGGGATTTAAGCAATAGTGGTGTACCAAGCAGTATTTTGGCAAAGTACCTAGTAATTGCGTTTTAAAAAAAGAATCGCTGATTCGTATATGAAGCCAACTTAGAGTAACACAGCCCTATGAGTGTGTGTTTGTACACGCACATAAACTTGCATATTGAGTCATATTTTAAAATAATAATCACAAATTATAATTGTTAAACATTATATATATTTTTTAAACTAACTTCAGTTCGAAATTTAATTTGCAGGGGTCGATCCAGGGAAAATTTGGGGCCTATTTAGGACACTTTCACAAAAATCTATTTAATAAAATAGACCTCCTCATAAAAATAAATTTAATAAAATGGGCCTCTTCACAAAAAGGAACTTAATAAAACAGGCCCCCTACGTAACATTCTTTTTCATAAAAACTGTTTTAAAATGTGTAATTTGTAAATAAAACCAGGTCACGAAAAACAAAAACTTTAGCAAAGAGATTTAAAGAATGTTTTTGTTCATAAATTCTTAGTTCGAATTTGAGTAACCTGATTTCAAATTTCATTACAAAATGTTATTTTTCACAAAAATATAATAAAATTCTCAAAAATAACTTCTACTCTTCACAAAATGGACCCCAAAAATAAAAACCTGCATCGAAAAAAGTATTGCAACTCCCATTTCATTTACAAATGATTAAAGGATATCTAAATATACTTTTTTTTCCCTTTAATAAATAAAGCTTGTATTAAAGAGCAATGTTTGGCACATTTAGCGCATCGCAACAAAATTTGTTGTAAAAGAAGTATTAGTGAAGTTTTCAGATTCACCCAGGTTATATGTGAAATTTTATTTTGGATATTATTTCGATACACTGTTTCCATTTTTAAGTACAGGTTTTTTAAATTAATCAAATTATTAGCAAATGACAAAAGTTGACTAGCAGAAGAAAGAAAATTTTATTTAATGTAACACTCATTTCATTTAGGAATGATTAAGGATCTCTAAATATGGTTTTTTTTTTCTTTAATAACATCAATATAAACAAAGTCTAATATAGAGCAATGTTTGGCACATTTAGCGCATAGCAACAAAATTTACTGTAAAAGAAGTATAAGTGAAGTTTTATTTTGAATATTATCTCTTTTAAGTACAGGTTTTTTAAATATTTAAATTAATCAAATGATTAGCATACAACAAAAATTGACTAGTACAAAACAGAAAATTTTATTTAATATAACTCATTTCTTTTACGAATGTTTAAGGATATCTAAATATGCTTTTTTTTTTCTTTAATAATTTCAATATAAACAAAGTTTGTAATATAGAGCAATGTTTGGCACATTTAGTGTATAGCAACAAAATCTGTTGTAAAAGAAGTTAAGTTTTATTTAAGAAGTATAAGTGAAGTTTCAAGATTCATCCAGGTTATAGGTAAAATCTTATTTTGAATATTATGTCTGTACAGTGTTTCCATTTTTTTAAGTACAGGTTTTTTAAATTAATCAAATTATTAGCAAACGACAAAAGTTGACTTGTAGAAAAATGAAATATTTAAGGCTGTTCTCAAATCCAAAGGAACAACTTTATGACATAAGTTTTAATTCATTTTTGTTTGGAAATGCATGATATGCACACATACATTAAAAAATGGAAACAGTGTATACACATAATATTCAAAATCAAATTTCACTTACAACCTGGATACACTTATACTTCTTTTACAACAAATTTTGTTGCTATGCACTAAATGTGCCAAACGCTGCTCTATATTACAAACTTTGCTTAAAAAAAAACATATTTGGAGATCCTTAATCATTCGTAAATGAAATGAGAGTTACATTAAATAGAAATTTCATTTTTCTGCTAGTCAATTTTTGTCGTTTGCTAATAATTTGATTTATTTAAAAAACCTGTACTTAAAACATGGAAACAGCGTACAGACATAACATTCAAAATAAAATTTTACATATAACCTGGATAAATGTTAAAACTTTACTTATACTCCTTTTACAACAAATTTTGTTGCTATGCACTAAATGTGCCAAACGTTGCTCTATATTACAAACTTTGCTTTAAAAAAAGCATATTTGGAGATCCTTAATCATTCGTAAATGAGTTACATTTTAAATAAAAATTTCATTTATCTGCTAGTCATTTTTGTCGTTTGCTAATAATTTGATTGATTTAAAAAACCCGTATTTTTAAAAAATGGAAACAGTGTATAGACATAACATTCAAAATCAGATTTCACTTATAACCTGGATGAATGTCAATACACTTCACTTTAATGAGAAATTTTGTTGTTATGTACTAAAAGTACCTAAAATTGCTTTACACTGCAAACTTTGTTTAGTATATTGAAGTTATTAAGGACAAAAAAAAAAAAGCATACTTAGAGATCTTAAATCATTCATAAATAAAATAAGAGTGTTACATTAAATAAAAAATTCAATTTTTTGCAAGTCAACTTTGTCGTTTGCTAATAATTTGTATCAGTGTTGAATTTAGGGGGTTGGCCGGGGTGGACATTCTCCCCCCCTCCGGAGCAGTGAGATGTCCCCCCCCCCCTCCGAAAGATTTGAGATTGTGTTTTCAATGGTCAAAAAGTGCAATTTCACCCCCGGAACTCTATAATGTCTCCCCCCGGAGCTACAAAAATCCCTCCCGGAGAAAAGAGTCTGAATTTAACACTGATTTGTATAATTTAAAAACATGAACGGAACAAAAATACAACAATTACTAGCACAAAAAAATCTATAAACACTCAAATTAAAAGCGAAATAACACAATAATTAATTGAAAAACTTACATTTGAAGGGAACAAAAGATAAACTTTTGACACGTAACTTGACTTTAAAAACATGAGCTTCTTTTCAAAATACGAACTGAAAAAAAAATACAACAATTGCTAGTACAAAAAAAAATCTATAAACATTCTAATTAAAAGTGAAATAATACAATAAATAATTGAAAAAACTTACATTTGTAGGGATTTGATGGCATGAAAACACGTGCATGTCTTCCGTTGCGAATAGCCAGATTTCCTGCCTTGATGACGCCTCGCACTCGCCAAATCGTCCCAGGGCGGAGTGTGTTTTACCGACCCTCAATAGACGGTGCTGCAATCTACAGCTCCGAGTTATTCGTCTGGGACCTATTAATTGTCTGTGGCTGTACCGTACAACCCACCAGACGCTTGTGGTTGGGTGTTGAAGTTGAGATTTTATTCAGTATGTAATATAAAAGCGGTTCAGAACGAACAGCTTTTCTTCAGACACAAAAAGTTTCTCACTAGTATGAATTATAAATACAAAATGCTAGAAAAATATAAAAATTATTTTATCGTGAATATTTTCTGGTGTGAGATGAATATTTAAATTTCAAGTGTATGGAGTGGATAATGTATATTTTTATTATTTTAGTAACATTTTTATTTTCCAATGCAGACACACTCATGCATTAAATTAAATGATAACAGTAGACTGTACAATAACAGAATCATTCAGTCCCTATTATTAACGTTTTTAAGATTAAACGTACTTCAGTTTAAAATCTTTTAGAAAAAATATCAATTTTGTGAACGTTTTGATGTGAAAAATATTTCATACTTACATAGCTGTCAACTTGTACGGATTTCTTCTACCACTAAAATATAACAGAAATTTCTGCCTTATTTAATTATCAACATTCACAGTTGCTAGCTCTAGACGGTTTGGTCGAGGTGCCCGGGGCAATTCGGCGATTGAATTAGGCAAAAATTTTCCGTAAGTTTTAGTGGTAAGAAAAATCCGTACAAGTTGGCAGCTATGTACTTATGTTACATCGAAAACCTTTAATGCACCATTAAAAAAACAACGTTTGAACCGACAATATATACAAAACAAACGCTGTGAAAATTAACAGACGTATACGTTTCGTGAGTAATCGTATCGAGAGTTAGTTACGTCTCTTAATTTTCACAGTGTTTGATTTGTATACATTGTGTGTTCAAACGTTGTTATTTTAGTGATTTAGTTTTCCACACAAGTTCTTATTTGTTATCTTTAATGCATCATTCGCCCTTGGTGTTATTTCAGGTATTATATTAAAATCTGTAGTTATAGATATTTAATTAACACAAAAAAAATCGAAATATAAACACATAAATACTAAGAAAATAGCGATAAATATCACATTGCCCTCGCAAAAAAGAAAGCGGCTCCTAAAGCCATTTTCTTCTTTCTATCTTCATTTATCACTGACTATCACAAGCACGTTTACGAAAATCTGGTTGCTAGTAGCAAAAACACAAACGATACAAGAGTAACCAGAGGCCTACCACGAACAGATCGAATTCTCCCCTTTCTCGTAAAATCTTCTGCATTTCCCGATGTGACGTTGCATTCCGATGACCCTGAAATAAATGCTACCACGACACAATCGAGAACGTCTTCCATCGGATTACTGTCATCGAGATCTCAACGAAAACTTCCGACCCCATTGAAGGGAGTGAGAAAAGCATATATTGTCGGAAGTGCGTCTTTGGGGAGAGATTTTAAGGGTGTATTCCGATCCAAACTGCTTATTTTCTGATTCATTTTAAAATTCATTTTTGCTCTCAAACGCATCAAACTGGGAAATTCTCTTATTTAGAAACTATATAATGTGCCGTGCTTCTTAATTTTTTTTATAAATGCAGAAAATACTGTAAAAAACGCTGTCAAAGTTGGCGTTATGAACCGAATTTTCCGAAGCTGGGGATCTGGGAATGAAAAAAATGGTCATACTGAGAAAATAATTGTTTAAAAATCAAATTCTAATTAATTGAGCTGAAAATGAAATCACACGGCATGTTAAACATGTCTTCAGAAATCACATCAGCAAGTTTCATGTTTTTACTTTTAAAAATGAGTCTGAAAATGTCTCAGAAAATTTCGAGCTGTTGAGGGTGAAAAAATATTTTTTCGAATACACCCTTAAAGCGGTTGATATTGTTTTCTCTGTTTAGTAAAAATACCATCCACACACGCCTAATTAAGATATTTTCATAATCTTTTTTTTAAACGAGAGTGAAATGTTCAGATTTTCAGTTGTCAAAATCTCAAAGTGATATGACGGATAGTTATTTATAAAATGGAAAATAAAAATGAAATTTGTTTTTTTAACCAAGCAAGGGTTTTTCTTTGAAAATTAATAAAAAATTAACATGTTAACCTACAAATATTTAATTAGTATCATAAGAAAGATCGTATTCCAGATTTTTAAATGGTATAAAAAGAAAAGTTTTCTAAGTTCTTCTTAAGCAAATATGGGTATAAATACGCCAAAATTTCAAGAAATTCTACTTAAATATAAAATAACTGGGAAAATATTATAAGTTTTGAAACTAATTTTTAGCACTAATAATAAGCGTTTTTTTTTTTTTTTTTTGCAAATACTGCAAACAATTTTTTGTAGATTTAGATTGATTTTTCTTTGTGATACGCTATCTTTTTAAAATGAAATGTTAACTTAAAATAACAAAAACTAATACTAATTTGAAAAAAAGTAATTGAAATGCTTATTAAAACATAGTTTAACAAATCATCATGCACAATCTTATTAATCTGCTTTAAATAAACAACGCGCAATACCCAGAAAGCTAATTATATCATACTTCTTGCACAAATAATTAGAGTGTGACCAAGCGCTGCATATGCCCCAAAAATAATTGACCATATACTTTTACTAAAACTTCTGTATACTAAATATAACATTTATGCTAATATTTAAGCCCACGTGCGCTCTATCGTTGTTTACTCAAACAAAATAATTATCCAAAATTTCCAAAAGATTTTCCTTTTCTTTTTTTTAAATTATTATTAAATGCTTGCTGTATTAATTTTAATGACTTGTTGTATAATATATATATCTATATATAAATATATAAAATCTTTTAATAACATCCAATGAGAATTTCCGATTAGTACAAAATCAAAATATTTAATCAAAAAGTTTTCAAAATTTCAGTTTCAAAATTTCAAAATTTTCAGTAATCAAAAAGAAAAAATCTTAGGAAAGTTTTGCATGTTTTTGAATGGCATATTTTATTATGGAATTTAAATAAATTGTAGCGTTTCTAAGGTCATCAAAAAACAACGTATTTCCTCGTAACTTTTTTACAATAAATTTCGAAAACTTTCAAACAAAATAAAATATATATATACATATTGTTTGAAGATGATGTGAATCAGTCTTCTTCACTTTTCATTTTTTTTCTGCCTTTGATTATAAAACTATTTTTTCGGAATATAAAATAATTATTGCTCAAATTAACAAAAAAAAAAAAAAAAAAAAAAGGAAGTTTCGATATTAAATAAAGCTTAATACTAGGATCGCCAAAGAGTCCTCTTTTGTGTGTGTGTGTGCGTAGATTGAGTAATATTTAACTTATATTTTAAAAGATTAGTTTTATATAGAAACTAGAAAGATAGCCCGTCAAAAATGACGGAAATTTAGATATAAAGGTATGTACAACTCATGTGCAAGAATATGAGTTTTCTCGTTTGTTCCTCAGTGATAGATGAAAATAACACATTTTAAGAACGAAACTCATTTATGAAAAACTGTGTACAGTAGAAGTGTGTAGTAACTGTGTACCTAATCTGCACAGTTTGGTTCCAAGTGTTATGCAGATTTGAGGCTCTTTGCGGTCATATCTATTCAATCTTTGTTTAATTTTTTTTTATTCATATATTGGAGAATTTAGATTGTTAAGCCTTAAAAATAAATAAATTACACACTTGAAGTAAATTTAAAAATATTAAATTATCGTATACGATTTCATGAAATGGTATTATATGGCATTATATGCGTGTGCTTCACGATCTTGGTTACGACTTTGGCGAAATTGGCTGCAACTTGTCATAATTCTAATAATGTGGGCCTCTATAACAAAAAAGTAACCAGTTTTTAGTAAAATTTGTGATATAAAGTAGTTTTCAAAAACTTGTGTAAAATTGCAGGCCGTTCTCATGTTATGCCAGTCCTAGGAATAATATTTCTAACACTGAAGAGTTTCCATTTATATGTGGAATTTAGAAAAGCTTCTCCAAAAGAAAGGTCCTGAAATGACATTGTAATTCCTCTAACTTCAAAGTTTAATCGGGCCCTGATGTTGCTTACTGAAATCTAATAAATACAGTTATTTTGAATATTACAACAGAATTAAACAGCTAAACTTATTTAACTTAAACTCGCTGTTACTTCCCGATGTTATTTTTCAAATCCTACTATTTGCTCACACTCTCCCTATATTTATTTATTTATTTATATATTTATCTTGTTCCAATTTTCGATCGTTAATAAAATACTCATTATTCATCCTATCAAGTTGAAATAAATTTTTTAAAACTTGTACTGGATGACAACTGATGTTAATACAATTTTTTCAAATATTAATTAATTAATTTTTAATTAATTAATTTTAGTTTTGCATGGGAAACAAAATGGCGGCCATTGGTTATTGAAGGTCAATGAAAGTATTTTCATTAAGGGGTTACCATAGCGGGGAGCCTGTTCTGTCGCCAAATACCGCCAAGTTTGTCGCCAACTTGGCGATATATCGCCAAATTTGGCGACGAAAATGAGTCGCCAAAAGTGATGCCAACTTGGCGATATCTCTAATATTTCGCCAAATTCCCATAGAGTTCCATTGTAAACCCACTTGCTTATAGAAAATCAACAAATTGAGATATTTTAATGCAACAAAAACTAATATTAGCTTAAAGGATTATATTAAATATTTCTTTGATGGCCTAAGTAGGAATTGACTTTAAAAACAAAATTTTTATATTACTTGTTTAGTATTAAGATAGAAAATTATTTAAATTTTTCAAATCATGCACATTTATAATTTTTTTCCGTCTTTAATAACTAAATAATGAAAAAATATGCTTTTGTTCTGAGCTCATAAATATGACAATAAAATAATGTAACTAAGAGACATTGCAAAATTAAATCTTTGTGTTTTCAAACCATAAACAAATGATACCGCCACCATTTAACTACTATGACGTCATTAGAATATTGTCCATTGATTGTTGGAGAACTTACTTTGTGAATGATTACCTCAATGATTTAATATTTTTTTTACGGTTCACGATGAATGAATCACTTGTGTTTGTTTAGGTTTATGGAATGATATATTAAGCCGTGAACCTAATTTCAACTAAAGTTATCCAAGGATATATGTATTTTTAATCGAAATTAAAAACAATTCTTTGATCTCGAAATAAAAAGTTTTAGTTTGTATAATTGGTTATTTCTGTTAATTATTTATTTAGGTACTTTTCCATTATAGCGCATTTAAAAAAAAAAAAAGCTTGGCGTAATTCGGTCATCAGAAAGTGAGATATGTTGCCAAAATATATAAAGAGCTATGAAAACAAATCTAATGAACTTTTATTTTTGTTTACATATGCACTTATATACATAAAAAAAATCGTTTCTAAATATATATAATATTTTTTTATATACAAATTACGGCACAGATTTCAGATATGAACCGGGATACCTAACTGGCGCTAAAATGGTGTTATTTTGCCTGCTATGGTAACCCGGCTATTGTTTTTTATTTATTAATAAATTGTTTATTTACTTTTATTTTCTGTTTTTAAATTATATAAACTGTTTTGTTCTATAGTTATTATTCAAACTTTTATTTATTTATAGTTATTCCCTTTTCAAAATGATAGCAAATAATTTAAAAATATATAAATAACTGGTATTCGAAAGCGAGATTTCTGCCGAATTGGCGTCAGAGAAAAATCACGCCAACCCCGATAGGTATATGACATCTGTGCAAAAATTACTTCTGTTTCTTTATAAAAATGGGTAAATAGCTTTTTTTTAATTAAATAAACGAGGTAGACCCCGTCGAATTTCGACGAAAGTAAATGTTTACAAAGGAACTGTCGCATAAAATTTATAATGCATCCACAAAAATATTTACAATAAAAAATCCATCTTACATTTGTTAGTTTAACTCTTCAAAGACATATTTTAACCTAAGATAAACAAAATACTTTTTTCATAAACATCAACTGTTAAAATTATTGAAAAATTAAACTTTATTTATATACGTAATCAGTAACATATAATCGAGATAAGTAATTTTGATTAAATGATCAATTAATGCTTGGTTTTACGGAATGAAAAATCAGCAATAATGATTTCATCTTGACATAATCATAGAACCCCCCCCCCCCCCTCCCCATTAAATCTAAACCGAATCAAGTCATTTTTTTCGTTTCACATCCATATTAACAATTTAAAAACATTTTAACGCGCAATAGGTTATTAATAAATATTTTTTCAAACTTGATGTCACGTGTGCCAACTATTACAACTTTCTATGTGAAAATTCCCACTCGTGATTAGAGGTCTTAGTATAATCTCTGTACCTGCGCCTAAAAATTCCAGAATTTTATAACTGTTAGACGTATTCAAAGAAAAAATATCTCGTTTTATCAACAAAAAAAATTAACTTTTTTTAAAAAATATGACGTTATTTTCAGTCGCTGAAATATTTCGGCTATTGTCTCAAACTCATATCAGCGGAATGAAAAAAATAGTGAAATATAATAGCATCATCAGCGAAATTGTGCCTTTTCTAAAGCGTACCGTCATTTTCTGTTCAAATTTTTTAAAAAGATATTTTTTATAATGTAATGAGAAAATGGCATTAGTAAGAATGTAATCAATAAAGATAATTAAACCACTTTTAATAGAAATGAAGTACTTTAGTTTCCACTCTTAGAAAATTGGTATCAAAAACTATAAAAAAATTAATATCTCAAAAATAAATTGAGATACAGCTTTCAAACAAATTGCATTTAAAAGTACATTTTTTTCTGTATTAGACGGTGTAAAAATTTTAAATGTTGAATGTTTAGAAGTTTAAAAATTTGCAGTAGCGAAAATAGCAAAACCGAAATTTCATTTCAAATTTCAAAGTGTTGCCATTCGAAGAATGACGTATGCGTTACGCACAGATATGTTTGTCCTTTATAATATAGATTGTATACATATGCAAAAAATTGCTTGTGAGTATTAAGCAGTAAATATGTTGACAAAAAATACGTTGGCAAACTTCTTTCTCGCCAAGAAATTTTTCTCCGAAGTATTGTACATAAGCAATGATTGCTAGAAATGCATTTTTAATTATGATATGCGCTTTTATGTTTCACAACATTTATGCATACTATACCGTGTGTATAAATGCTACAGTTCATATGCAGGGCTACACAAAAGAATTCGTAAGGGTTACTGAGTATGAGAATAAATTGCTTAAAGGTGGTTTTTAAAGGAGTTATGCAGTTTCACGCTGAACTGCATTTAGTTTACTAAGAAATGTTTGTAGGATATAGATAAAATGATATACAGGGTCACGCAAAGAATTGGATACATAACCGTCTATGGATGATAATATCTGGAAATGTGATTTCAGTAGCTTTAAGAGTAGTTTAAATTAAATTTTAGCTAAATAGTGTGCATGTAATAACGGTACTATTGGCTATGGATGATAACTGCTGAAATCAATTTTTAAATTTTTTTATGCGTTTTCTAAAATGTTTACTTAGTTATCTTATTTACCTTATTTCCCTAAATAACGAAGTCTTGTTAAAGCATTCAGGATGTGTTGGAAAGTGTTTCATATTCAATGCTTAACGCATGATTTTTCTTTCTTCTTTAGTCTTATTTTGCATTTATTTTATTCTTAATTTTTAGTCTTATACTGCTTTATAGAAACTTTGGCACAGTTGTCATATATACCCCATATTGGAGCGATTTTTTTCCGACGCCAATTTGGCGAAAACATCAACAGCATAAACAACAACATCCGGGTTACCATATCAAGCAAAATAACGACACTTTGGCGACAGTTAAGTACCCGTTGTGTATATGGCATTGACGTCTGAAAAAAATCGTGCTAACATGCGTATATGACATCTGTGCCGAAACTTTAATATTTAATGTTTAAACTCTTCGCTCCACTCACCTTGCATATAGTATAAACTATAACACAGATAGCGCAAATAATAGACAGTTTTATACTTTTCCATTGTAGGGATGTAGGGTCATTGGCGTTTTTTAAAAAAAGCTTGGTGTAATTTGGGCATCAAAAACTGAGATTTGGGTAATTTTTCGTTATACGGATACCATTGTCGCCAAGCGTAATAGTTGGCGCAAAATGAAAATCACGTGAATTGAAGAATTTGAAAAATAAAAGCAAAAATATTGTCGATACTAAAGTGAGCATTTAAAAAATATAACATTTGAAAATTCCAGACTTTTGCGAACTATTTTATTAAATCACAAATATATACTTAAAATAATTGAACAAATAACTGTTATAAAATAAAGCAATAAAATAAAACTCATATAAAACTGCTGGCATTAAATTACAAATACCTTTTAGCATTTTGAAATAATTGGCACATTAGCATACATTTTGGCATGGTGTCCGTATAACGGAAAAATATTGAGATTTGTTGTCAAATCATATAAACAGCTATGAAAACAAACTTGATGAGCGTTTTTTTTTTTTTTTATATGTTTATTTAACATGTATATTATTCCTGTTTTTATGTACAAATTACATCTGTTTCTGTATAAAATTAGAGAAACAGCTTTTTTATATTAAATAAATCGTATAAATATCGAAAAAAAAATGCATGTGTATATAAAATGAAACAGTGGATAGGTTCCCGGAAAATATATTGCCAAATTTCCTTTTTCGCCAAGGCACCTATAAAGGAAAAGTATCTAAAGCACATTAAAATCGCGCAGTTAGGAGCTCATACAGTACAGCGTCGTCTATTGGCGGTTATTTTATTAGTAGCATCGGGAGGAAGATGTAAAGATGTACTTTAAATTCTCACCCATAGATTTTGAAAAAATATCCTAAAAGAGCGGAGTTTAAATTAAATTTTGGTGACCTCCTTTATGAAAGATTAATGGTTTTAAATGGGAATTTCACCAAATCAGCCAGCCATCGCCAAGTTGGCCAACATTTGGCGCTACTGTGGTAACCCTGCATTAGTATTTTTCAACAATTACTCATTTCAATGAGGTGGTCCTACCGGAATCGTGAGGGACACACAGAGACTTGGATTTTATATAAATGGATTAAAGACGGAGACAAAAAAATAAAAATCTAAGAAGACTGATTCACATCATCTTCAAATAATATATTTTTTATCTTTTCTAAATTTGCTGTAAAGTTACTATGAAATAAGTTGCTTTTTTATGTTATTAGAAACTTTACAATTTATTTTATATCCAATGAAATATGAAGTATAAAAAATGTAGTATCTTAAAGTATTCAAAATCCTGCAATACTTTCCAAAGATATTTACTTTTTTTTTCTTTTTTTGCGCAAAAATTTTTTAATTTAATATTTTTATCTTGTTCTAAAAAGAAATTCTCTATCTATTTACTAAAGTATTTCGTTATTTAAGCAACAAATAACAAATCTTAAAACTGATACAACATTTAATAATCTATATAAATAAATATTTGGAAATTTTGAATATTTGATTTATTTGGGTAAACAAGGATAGTGGGCTTCGATATTTTCAGAAATGTTATATTTACTATAAAGAAGTTTTAGCAAAAATATCTAGTCAATTATTTTCTAGTAAGCACAGCATGTTTTCTCTGTTAATTTTTTTATGCGACAACTATTGTATAATTAGAGTTTTCTTAGCATAACACGTTGTTTATTTAAAGGAAATTAATAAACTTACACACGATATTTTGTTAAACTATATTTTAATATGTACTGCAATTATTATTTTTTTTAATTCACATTAGAATTTATTTTTTTAATTTTGCGTTGAATTTTCATTACAAACACGGACTCCATACTGCATCAATCTAAATCTACCAAAAACTGCATGCAATATTTTCAAAGTACATTTATTATTAGTGATAAAAATGAATTTCAAAGCTTAAATATTTTCCCGTTTATTTTGTATTTAAGCAGAATTTCTTGAAATTTTTGGGTATTTATGCTAATATTTACTTAACAAAAACTCACAAAAAATTTATTTTCATATCATTTTAAAGTTTAGAATAAGGCCTTTCTTATGATAGTTATTAAATATCTCTAGAGTAATTTGTTAATTTTTTATTAATTTTTAAAGAAAAGCTCCCGCTTAGTCAAAAAAAGCTAATTTCATTTTTATTTATTATTTTCTAAAGATCTACCGGTCGTATGATTTTGAGCTTTTAACAGCTAAAAATCTGTATATTTCACATTCGTTAAAAAGAAAGATTATGAAAATATCTTAATTAGGTGTGTGTAGATGGCATTTTTAATAAACACAGAAAGCAAAATTAAACATTTGTTTTCTTTTCAAACGGGAGAAAAAGAGGGAAGGTCAGTGAGAATTGTCTCGTAACTGAAGTGGTCAATCTAGTTTTTTCCGATGCCTACTTGAAAAGGAATCTAGAATCCGTGAGCTTTTGCCGAGCTCTTCGTGGTAGCACTTAATCTGTGTATCGGAAAAAATTTTCGGGAAACATGTAAATTCGACCTCGGGTTCTTCTCGCTTCGGAAGGAACTCGATCTGTTCGTGGTAGGCCTCCTAGCGGATAGGGACAGCAACAATGTTAAAACTTCGACTGCATAACGACATGGGGGAAAAATCCAAAAATCCCTAGCCGGCTTTGGCACGTTGTTTTGATTGTGTTGGTGTTCGTTTGTACTTGGTACTTTAATTATCCATGTGTTTTATATTTTATTGTGCGTTTATATTTTATTTTTCTCATATTTTTATTATAATTTAAGATGTTAATACTTGAAGAGAATGCATTATAATGATTAATATTCTAATGTTAAAAAGTTTATGAGATGCTCTCATTATACATTTGCTATAAAATAGGAACTGAAAGAATCATAAAATTAAAATATGTTGAGTTCAACGTAATAATTAAAAAAAAAAAATTGAACTGTGCACTAGGGTGGAGCGAAAAAAATGAATTTTTTAAAATAAAAAACGGGTAGGTGCCAAAAGTTGCCTTTATACAAGTACATCATCTGTGTGCAATATTACCGCTGAAAAAAAATGGCTTGAGTCTGCGCTTTTGGTCCAAAAGTCGAAATTTTGGGTAAAATTTGACATTTTTTCAAAAAAATTAAAAGATTCCTATAGAGCTGGCTATTAATTAAAAGTGTTATTTAAACATTTATTATTAATGAATTAACATAATTAAACGATAAAACGATATCTTTGTTCTGTATAACGGGAGCAAATCTGACAACTTTTGGTAAAAAAGGGTGTTTCCATTCTGTTGTGTCATACAACTAATTGTTATTTGG
Source organism: Maratus speciosus (assembly GCA_963932465.1). Taxonomy (NCBI): domain Eukaryota; kingdom Metazoa; phylum Arthropoda; class Arachnida; order Araneae; family Salticidae; genus Maratus; species Maratus speciosus. The sequence goes on along the minus strand of OZ010794.1, from coordinate 286,580,547 downwards.
AATACGTAGTTGCTTTCAAATCTACCCAGGAGGTATCACGTGGAGGTGGCTGCATTTCATAACACAACAGTGCATAGCTCGACTACCCTTCCATCTAAGCACAATGTTTTATTTATATATAGAATTGTGATTTTTTATCAAAGATTGGCATAATTTTTCTGTGTATCAACCTAGTCCATTTCTTCTCTGTATCCACAGACGTTGAGTGATGCTGCTGTGACACTCCTTCACGTATATTTCTACTGCTTGTGTATGATAAGGTAAGCAAAATAATGCAGTGTAATTAATGGTATCTATTCAGCTCTCTAGTATCTTCACCAAAATTGCATCCAGTTACTGCCTAGTGATTGGGAGTTCTGTTTCGACAACATTTTACAACATTAAGGTATTTCATCTTTGAGTATACCATCATTTACTCTACCTCTTGCAATTTTTATATGCTAACAAGCTTGTTGTTTAATGTGATGGCGATCGTCAACAAAATTGCAATAAGAATTTGCTCTCGGTGTGAAAAGCTACCATTGTCCTAAATAACTTTTTTTAGTATTTGTTATTTGCCGTTTTCTGTGATGTTTAGTAGTTGAGTAATTTCCCATAAGTTTTTAGTTAAATTTTTTAGATGTGGATTATATTTGGTGTAAAACATCCTATTTCATAAACTTGGATTACATACTTTGTGAGTGAACCAGACTCTGATGATCAATCAGTGCTTATATGAAGGCGAATATTTTTATGCACCTTTGTGAGTCATCTTGCGTAGTACAAGTTTCTTGGGTCCTACTCGCTAGATCTTTTGAGCAATATCTTGATGAAATTGCTTTGCAAATGTCTATGTGTTCTAATGTAAATGTAAATGTATTTCTGGTATGTGCTGAGTACCCTTTTCTCGAATTCAGGAAATAACGTTTGAAAATTACTGTCTATGGCTTCAAAACTTGAAATAAGAAGAGAATAAGCACGTGAACAAAGATTTTCCTATTGGTCTGGCGAATCCCTGTGGATTAAAATCTAATTTTTGCCAACGATCTTGTCTAATAAATGATGCAGAGGAAATTCACTGGACTTGGGGGTGGCATATGATCAATTGTAATGGTTCATTTTAATCATGTCCCTCGCAGAATGGATGACAACGACTAACAGATTTATTCACCTTCGATGGGCACTCACCGCCCATTAGAGCCTCTACGTTCACTCAAAAAGTACTATGTTATCCAAGTTTGGCCCCAGGATAGTTTACTATCAAATGTAATCCACAGCTAAAGAAGGAATCTAAAAACTCATGGGAAATTACTCGGCCACTAAACAACACACAAAACGGAATAAAACAAATACTAAAAAAAGTTATTTAGGACAACGGTTGCTTTGCATACGCAGAGGAAATTCTTATTTCAATGCTCTCTGACGATTGCCATCATATTAAACAGCTAGCTACTCAGCACATAATAGTTAAAAAATGAGAGTAAATGATGGCATACGCAAATCTGAAATATCGACAATCAACTTTGAAGCGGATAATTATATAAATCTAATTCATTCGAAAAGTGTTGTGGTAACAGAACCTCTAATCAATATGCATTTCTTGGTGCAATCTTGGTGAAGATAATAAACGGCTGAATAGATTACATTAATATCATCCGTACTGCATTACACTGTTTGTCATCTCTTACGCAAACAGTAGAAAAATACGTAAAGGAGATCACAGCAGCAGCATCCAAAGTCTGTGGATCCAAAGAAGAGATGTATTAGATTGAACATAGAAAACTCATGCCAGCCTTTGATAAAAAATCACAATTCAATGTATAAATAAAACATTGACATCAGATGGTAGGTTGGTCGAGCTATGCACTGTTGTGACATGAAATTTAGTCACCTCCACGTGGTACCTCCTGGGTAGTTTTGAAAGCAACTTGGTACGAGCTGTATTCTAAACAACAATTAGTTGTATGACACAACAGAGTGGTAACGCCTTTTTTTCACCAAAAGTTGTCAGTTTTGTTCCAGTTATACAGAAAAAAGATATCGTTTTATCGTTTAAATATCTTAAGTCATTAATAATAAAGGTTTAAATAACACTTTTAACTAATAATCATCTCTATAGAATATTTTTTAATTTTTTGAAAAAATGTCAAATTTTACCCAAAATTTCGACATTTGGACCAAAAGCGCAGACTCAAGCCATTTTTTTTCAGAGGTAATATTGCACGCAGATGATGTACTAGTATAAAGGCAACTTTTGGCACCTACCCGTTTTTGATTTAAAAAAATTAATTTTTTTCGCTCCACCCTACTGTGCACTCTCAATTGGGATTTTTTTTTTTTAAATAAAGAAACATGTTAAATTAGGAACAAAGAGAAAACAAATAGTAATGGCTTTTAAATCTTAAGTAAGAAAAAAAAAATTAAGCCACATTGACGTATTATATATAATAATAGTTTCATACACACAATTATACTTAGGGAACAAGTATTAAATTATGTATACTTTAATTATAGAAGTGTATGTTACTTAAATGATATTTACTGTTTTTTAAAGCCTTGTCTGACAGTGAAGTCAAAAGATTTAGCTTAATATAAGAAATAATAATTTTATTGTATCGCTTGGAAACTAATTTTCTTAAAGCTGTTAGAACGCCACATACACATCCCTATCAATTTATTTATATGAAATGAGTTAATTACTAAATAACATTATTATGACATAAAAGATGGACTGCTTTTAAATTTTTAACGTAAAAGTTGTAGATATTTGTTTACTTATTTAAACATTTCTTACTAGAATGTTGGAAAGATTATGTTCTAAAGATTTTGTTTTTAATATTATTTTCAAATATTTTTGGTAGGTGGCGCCAGTAAAAATGCAAAAGATTATTAGTATTTTCCCTGTACTTCAAACCAGGTTTGAAGAAATCTCTACAAGATTTCCTTCTCCCTTCCAAAGAAATTGAAGCGTGAAGAAGGGAAACTTTCATAGACGCCAGGGATGTAGTGGAGGGTATACGGGGGTATACGCCGCATACCTATGGATTTTTTTAAGGAACACCGTATACTCTCTGATTCACAAGAAAGCTATAGTATATATAAACTAAGGGTATACCCTCTGCCTTGAGCGTGATCGCCAGTAGCGATAATTATCAAAATGAGGAGTAACGCTGTGCTCACCGCTGTCCCCTGTCCGCGCGAAAGCAGTGCGCTCCCCTCCCCCTTCTTTTCGTGGATGGGGCTTCTCTCCGAGGGAGAAACCCCTTGAAGGTCAAAGATCGTAGAATACGTTAGATGAATCTGTTGTTATGTTAGATTTCGAGTGAAAGTGGAACTTTCGATACGTAAAATTTATTATTTTACAGAGTGCTGTATCACTGAAGATTTTTCCATTGTACGTATTCATCGGCTATCTATTTGCAATACAGAAAATATATCATAACAACAGAACATGAACAGATCATATTAAAAAATCTGTCCCAATCGCTGTTAAGTCACAAGTCAAACTGACCAAGAAATGTTGTTTTGAATTCTCGCGGGCGTTGGCGCGAAGGTGTTATCTTAGGTTTACTACAAGAAAATTTGGCGATGCAATGAAGAATGCCTATGATTGCATCTCCCCTTTGAGTGTGTTTCCCAGCAGAGCTGTTTGCACTGTTTCGGTTAGTTACGGTTTCCAAAGCCTTCCCTTCTTTTCCTCTACGTTTATGTTCTTTGTCCCGACACTCCTGTACTGTAAAATACAACCATATAATCGGTGTAGCTTTTCATTCAACTGAACAGGTACTGAACAAGTAATTAACATTAGAGAATTTCGAAATTGCTTTAGAAATATTAATAAATAAATTCGTTTACAAAATCCGGTGTGGAAGTTTCATATTTCTGAAAATATTTATTATAATGTAACTATGTATTTATTTTGTACTGCTAAGTATTGTTATATTGCATGTCTTACATGTGCCAATTTTAAAGGCTTTATATACACAACACTTTACAGGAACTTTTGATTATCCGATGGGAACTTCTCTCACTTAAAATGATGCCAAATTCAGAGCTAATATCGCTAGTCAAGGTTCTTTCACAGCATGCGTATTCAAGCTTCTTTCACTTACCTGCTAAAAGAATGTTACTGTGCATAAAGACAATCGAATCTTTCTAAACTTTAGGTGTATTTGTGAAAGTTGATTTAAACCAGATATGCCTATATAAATGATATATAATTTTATTCTGAAACTGTTTATTAGAATACTTCTTTGAAATAGAGCTCATTTTCTTTTTCTTTCTCTCTCTCTCTCTTTTTTAAATACAGTAGAACCTCTTTTATCCGAAACTCTTTTAACCGAAACTCTCGGTTAACCGAAATCCATTTTTAAAGCTTTTTTTTTGTGTGTGTGTGTGTGTAAGCGGTCCCTTCCGAACTACGAGTACATATACATATTTTCGATAACCTTTCATAGAGTTCCTTCGAATTTAACTTGAGCTCCCGTACGCTGCGGAGTTGAACTAAGAAAACGAACAAATTAGCAATTCTGAAGCTTTTGTATGTTTTTTGCAAAAGGTTTGGCATGGCTGGAGCAGCAAAAAGACTGAGATACTGGTGAACTAATATTATTAAAAAACTCCGTGATAGAGCTTCAAAGCAAAGGCAATCGAAACTACGGCAAACAAAACATTTTTTCAAACCCTTGTGATAAATGTAAAAGGTACTTAATTTCAAAGTTAAAATTCAAGAAATTTATTCTTGTTTCTATTTTGGTATTGCTTTATTTTTATTAAGCACTTGTTACCATAATAAGAAATATGGCATATATTTCTCCTTAATCTTAAAATTGAAGCATTCTCGATTATCCGAAAATTTCGATTTTCCGAAAGAGGGTCGGTCCCAATTACTTCGGATAATCGAGGTTCTACTGCAATTTTTTTCACCGGACTAAGATGCATAATTATAATAAAATTTAGAATAGTTTGCTAATAACAATGTTGTGTTAAGTTACTAGCATTAATACTAATTCCGTGTGTATTGAATACTAAGAAAGCGCAATTCTTATAAGGAAAGAGGATGAATAATTTAAAAATAAATCAATACGTTACAAACTATCGGTTTGCATTTATTTGTAAATTAATAAATAAGTAGAATCAAAACCGCGATGTTTTCGTCTAAACTACGAAAAGTTAAATTTACTTTCGTACTTTTAGTGATGCGTTTAATTGTTTAACCTTTTATTTCCCGAAATATGAATTCATAAAAATTTCATCTGCTACAGCAATTTTCTTGAATTTTTTAAACTAAATGAGAAGATTTACACAATCATTTAATAAATTTTAGAAGGATTTTGCCAATTAAAATTAATTAATTAATTTTTAATTTATAGGGATTTTGTGCAACATTTATAACTCCACTCAAAACTTTTATTTAAAGTATTTTTTTAATATTTTGTAGAATTAGGAAATGTACGAATTTAATGTTCTTACAATAGAAATATAGAAATATTTACGAACTGAAACTTCCCCCCTCCCCACCCAAGTCTTTCAATTTCAAGAATGCTGAAAAGATGCAAATGCAAAAGAAATTATCTTTTAAAAATATTTTTGTTTTGTGCAACCAATAATGCTTTTGGAACAAGATAAAGTATCTATAATTCTAAATTGTATTACTACTAATCGATGTATTAAAAATGAATTTTATAACATGTTATTTTAATGGTACCGTTTGGCCATAAAGGGTTAATATCGCTCAATGGGCGTAAATACTTGTACTTTTGCATATTCTGAACCTGAGAAATTAGAAAACACAGCGCCGTCTAGTGGCGGTTATTTTATTAGTGGCATCAGGATGAAGATGTAAAGTCGTACATTTTCATATATTACACTTTAAATTTTGACCCATAGATTTTGAAAAAAAAAAACCCTTCAATGCGCGGAGTTTAAATTAAATAGCGGTGAGCTTGATTATGAAAGATTAATCTGTTTTCAATGGGTGTTTGGCCAAATTAGCCAGCTATTGCCAAGTTGGCTTCATGTATGGCAACTTATTTTTGTCGCCAAATTTGGCGATATTTTGGGAACCCAGCCGTTAGTACTTTTACACAATTACTCATTGTTGAAGCTGGTACCGATTTCTCCATAGGAAGCCAAACCTTAATATGGACGCGATCAATGAGGCGGTCCAACCGGAATTGTGAGGGACACACAAAGACTTGGATTTTATATAACTAGACACCAAAAATATCTCCTATCTACGTTATTTACAGGGAACATTAAAAAAAGTTGTTTGATGAAATATCTGAACTCAGCCGAGCTCCTCCTACTATTTGTTTGCATTGAAAAGTTTCCATTTCCATGAATGTAGAAAACTTTTCTCGGCTATGCTTGCTCTAGATTCAGATGTTAATCGGGCCTTGAACGTAATTCAAAAACGTTTAAGATGTTTGCTTGTCAATCTGTCTCTTTCTTTCCAGCAAAAAGAAGAGGGAGTTTAGAGAATATTTTTGTGTTAGAAATTATCGATTTAACTTTTCAAAAAAAAAAAAAAGGGGGGGGGGGGGTCAAGAATTTTGATGAAGAAAAGAAATAACACTTGGCCATTGTAAACCAGCATGAGCCAGTTTGCTCGCTGGTACAGGTTAGACATAATATTGGAGTTTTTTTTTTTTTTTTTTTTTTTTTTGAAGCACGAGCACGGCGATTTAAAATCATAGCCCGATACCCAAAGTACACAGTAGAAAATTGTAAATAACATTTCAAAATTGTTCCAAGATTAATTTTCTTATTTAAAAATATCTTTTTACATAGAAATAAGTGTTAATGCTAAACATTCCTTGTGACACAGTTATGTGACCTTCAAGTCTCTAAAAGTCTGTTTAAAATAGCAAATTTGTTATTTTTTCTAATCACTGTCAGAAATCTGCAAAAGTCACACGAGTCTCGATTCTTATTCTTTTAAAATATCATTGCACAACTATAGTAAAAAGACAGGAGTTCCGTTTCCTAGTAATTCTGTAAAAGGGCTCCTTATGTTACTAACACTGACTGTGCAAAGGCACAGTAGATAGAATATCCTTCCTTATATTTCAGGAGTAATAATTCAAAGAATCTCATCAATAATAATAACTCTTTCAAACTGATTTTTAAAGGATAGCAAAACGCTTTAAGAAATTTTTACTACACTAGGGAGCTGTGCCTCCTACGCTCGCCAACCCCCCGTTAAGAGACCGCAGACTCTAAAACACACTAATTTGATCGGCTTTAAAAAGATTGTGGAAAATTGAATTATAATTAAAATTCCAGTGGCGATGTCCTTGTAAGCGGGTTTCTATTCCTTTCGTTTTTACTGGAGGATTTTAAAGCCGAATCAGCTGCTGTTAAGACATCTAATGACTGTTTTCGTGTTTGAGTAAATAAGATTAATTAAATATTTGAAAATCAGCTAATATAAAATAAACTAAGTCAACACAGTCTTTGCCTTCCAATGTTTTTTAACAACGCTCAAGAAAATTATTTTAAATGTATTGTTTCAAAACTCAGGGAATCTTCACCAATCTGAGATAATTTTCATCAAAGATTTCTTTTTCTTTGTAATATATTCACGTAAAAATACTTTTTCATTTGAAAGGAAGTATTATTATTATTTGCGCCGTTCTAGAATTGGCAACAATTGTTAAAAAGATCATCTTGAAATATCAAATAAATGTCTCGTAAAAATATATTTTTAAATTTAAACTGTTTGACAATGTTATTAGTTGGGCAATTTAAAAATGACACAATTTCCTTCATTTGCTGCTCTTAACACATATTAATGAATTCATTATTTTAAATTATTTTTCTTTTTTAATATTCATGCGTAAATACAATTTTTATGGCGTAATTTTCAATATTTTCCTGCTTTTAACAATTATTCAATTTTAATTTGAAATTTATTTTTCTGTTTGTAATAGTCATGTGTAAATAAATTTTCATTGAAAGGAAATATTACCTTTGCGCTTTTTTCCCAATTGGCATCAGATTAAAATAATAACCTTTTCTAAAAGAAACTCTCTTGAAATGCTCAAAATTTGAGTAAAGAATTGAATAAAACCCTCACAAAAATTAGTCGAATTAAAAAAATAATTACAGTCTGTGCACACCGCGACCTTCTAATGTATATCCTTAGAAAAAAATATATAAAATTTTTATGTATGATTTTTGCTTCTCTAAAACTTTTTTAGTGGAATGATTTTGACTGTGACCAACTTTAACATTAAATATTTTTTTAAATAATTATTCGATTTAAAAACTATCTACTTCAGCCTATTGTTCAAATATTTCTCTATAATACAACTTTTTTCATATGCAGTAGTTTTCCTAATATTAGTGAAGAAAGACAATCCGGTTGCACAAAATTCATTTACTGTGGCGGTGGAAGAGTTAGTTATTTTTTTCTAGAACAGAGATTCTTGTTTTTCAAGTAGACAAGCGTCTTCGTCAACAGCAAATCCCCACCACACACGCAAATTCTCAAGAAGCAAGCAATTCCCTACACTGCACAACCACATTTTTTTTTAATAAATTAAAATTTAGTCTTGAGTCTTGAGGCCATTTCATAGATAATTTAACTCTTCTTTTAAATTACAGGGACAGCGCGAACGCAGTCCCAACTACCAAAAATTATGCACCCCAAGCAACCGCAATTTGCGGATGTGGCGAACGTCAACCCCTCAGTGTGCAATGAGAGGCCTCTGCTCGGGGGAGCCTCCTTCTTGATCAAGGCTGACCCCAGTGCCAGGTAAGTATGATTATCAAAACCCCGAAGAAGTATATATTTAACAACATCTTATAATTCTAACTGGTGGGAGTAAAATATTTCGTTTCTATGAAAATGCGGCGTGAAATTTAAAAATAGCTAAATGTTTTTAAAAAGTAAGAAACAAATTAGGATATGAATATGGAATATTTCACAAGGAATTATTCAAATGTATAATCAGATGTTAAGAAAAGTTATCAGAAATATTATGTGTATGGTCTTACTGTGATATCTTTTGCATTAAAACACAGTAGTTAAATGTGATAGAAATTCCCTTTTTAGGGTTTCGTGTGACACGTTTTCTAAAAGTTAGTTTTGACAATTTTACAATGGGACGATATAGACGCAATTTGTCATTCCTGTGATTATGACGACTGCGGGCCTGTGTTTGTTCAAAGCCGCCCTGAAAGCTTTTGTGTCCCTGTCAGAGATTTCGGTGAATAGATTTAGGGATTCTTTAAACTCCGCTTCTGAAAATAATGCACTATGCGTTACAGTTTTAGCTCAATGGCTGTGGATTTTAGTTGCTAATCGGTTTTTGGTGAGTGTGAAAGAAAGGGGATTCTCCTTTTTAAGCTTAGTGCAATACTCGTTACTTGTTCTTTCCATTTTATTATTTTTTTAACATCTCTTTATTGCATGATGTATACATAATGAATCATAAGAAATTATACCTGAGAATACTATATATAATAAATTATACCTGAATGTATCGATAACAGTATGCGTGAATGTGTCGACAGTGTTCTGAAGAGACCGCTGGAATTTGGACTACGGAAGACTACGGAATTTGGTAAGAAGATACCTCTATGTATGAAGTTTGGCATCTCGAAGCACGATTTTTGATTTTGTGGTGAGATTTCGTTCTTTTATTTTTTATGCGATTTTTAGCGCTTTTTCACGTTTTGAAGAGATTCTTCTACATTATTAAAAGAAATATGACTTCATTTTTTTAACCATATCATAATTCTTATCCTCTTTTTAATAAAGTTTATTCGGAATTCGCACAGCAATTTTTGAATTTTTCGCGATTTTTTTTATTCGATTTTTAATGTTTTTCAATTTGCTTAGAAAATGCAATATTTTTCCAATGAAAAAGCCGAAAACTGAATAGATTTTGACCCTAAGCTAGGAGCGAGTGTAGCTTTGAAGAATGAAAATAATGATAGGGTTGCCAGAAAATCCAGGTTCCTAGAATGAATAAGACAGTCAGAGATTTTCAGACACATTAAGAAAACTGGGGTAGGGATTTGAAAATTGGCACATATACACAAAATAATATTCTATTTCAGAAATTCGAAAAATCTAATAAAATCCAGCAGTAACATTTTATTTTATCAAAAAACTGATTTTTATACGAAAAAATAAATGGTTCGGGTTTCCGCATTTGTAAAAGGATTTCTATTTAAAATTTTTAGCAATATGAATTTGGTTTCAAACTTTTAGACTAGTTTAGTCAATTCCTTCTAGGCAATTTTTAATGCGGTTTTCAATGCAATTTTTAGTGAGATTTTTCGAATTCGGTGACGATTTTTTGGAATTCGCAAAAGAAATATAATTTAAAACTTTTAACCTAATACATTAAATTTTCTCCTGTGCGGTTTTTTAGATCGTTCTATCGTGATTTTCAGCGTCTTTTAACGTTTCCGGGCATTTTTTAGACGTTCATTTCAAACTTTTATCCTACTATGAATTTTTTCCCTCGTCATTTTTTAAGTTTTCCGATTTTTACGTTTCTTTGCGATCCATGGCGATTTTTTGGCCTAATAATATAGTAAAATTCTGTTCTCTTTTCAACAAAACTTTTACTGATTTCGCATAGCAATTTTCGAATTTTTCCTGAATTTGTTATTATTAGTTCTTTTTTGCATTCCCCAGATAATATTCTAATTTCGCAGAAGAAATCCTGTCTTTCAGCCCAAAATAGTAATTTTTAACCTCTACGATTTTATTTTAGTGATTTTTCACGATAGCAGCGATTTTTCCATATTAGTAAAAGGAATTTGGTTTCAATCTTCTAGCCTAATATAGCTTTTCTTTTTCTCTTTTTAATTAAGTTTATTCGGAATTCATGTAGGTATTTTTAAATTTTGAACGATTTTTCTTTTTAGATTTTTGGAATTTTTTCGTGCCATTTTTTGGCGGACCCAGGCAGCGCCAGACGTGTCAGCTAGTTATTAACATAAACGAACATAAAACATGCATATATTTAAATTATTTAATTAAAAGAAAACAACTTATTTGCATTATGTCAAATATTTTATTTATCTTTGCTATATTTTTAGTGTGTCTTGGAAGGAACTTTAAAAATTTCATCCTGAATTTTGAAAGATCTTATGCTTTAAATGAAAAAAATTGTACCCTATTACATATGCAGTACATATTTTTGAAGAACTACAGATAAAAGACAGAAAAAATTAAAGAAATAATCTGCCCCTCCTGAAAAAATATTTGCCCTATCTGGAAGAATGTTCTGGCTACGGGTCTGGTTTCAGTTCTCGTTCGGGCTATACTTCGGGGGGGGGGGGGGGGGGGTAAACAAAATTTTTAGGTTCGGGTCAGGTTGCGTGTCCACAGAAGTTATTTTGGCTTGCTCGGATTGGGTTATGGTTCTTTGGAATATTTTTGCCGGGCGCAGATTTGGTTCGTGTCACATTTCGAGGTTTTTATAATAGAATTTTTAGGTTAGAGTCGGGTTGCGTCTCCACGGAAATTATTTTGTCTTGCTCGGATCAAGTTATGGTTCTTTAGAATGTTTTTGTCGGTTATCGTATTTGGTTCCGGTGAAATTTCGGTTTTTTTTTTTTTAAAATAGAACTTTCACGTTCTGCTCGGGTTGCGTATCGACTGAAATTATTTTGTCTTGCTCGGATCGGGAGTGCGGTCTGTTGCATTTTTTTTTTTTTTTTTTTTTTGGGGAGGGGGGGGGGGGGGGGTTCGGGTGCCGTTATGGGTTAATAAGCCTAAAAATATCACGCTGATTGAGAAATAAATAGTAATTTTTCAGTTGGTCTAACGCTGTCTGGTCTTTTTGCAAAAAGTCTAAAAAACGCCAGGCTGATTGAGAAACAAGTGGCCAGTTTTCAATTAGCCTAATGCTCTCTAGGCTCTTTGCAATAAGCCTGAAAACTATCAGGCTAATTGGAAAAAGGGAGATGATTCTTCAATTAGCCCGGCTCTTTGCAAAGAGCCTGATTTCCCCATTAGCCTACGAAATATACACCAGATCCCCTTCTTTATTAAAAATTTCAAAGACGACTAGCGTCCGAAAGCTTTAAAGGTCGGTAATATTTTTATTATTGGCGTAACAATTCAAAATTAATATATATTTTTCAAAATCCATTAAAACAATGTCGCGATTGTCCCCAATTTTACTACTTTGCAACATTAGGTATAAAATTTTAATATTTTCGTTAAAATTATATTCGTTGAAATTAAAGCTTCTTTCTCTTTTAATATTCACGTGTAAATATATCATTCATTTGAAAGGATTTGGCAATATTATTAATTGGATTTTTTAAATAAGACATAATTTCTACCGCTTAATGCTTTTCTCGCGTAATAATTTAATTAATTTCAAGTTTTCTTGTATTGGATACATTTTTAAAGAGGCAAAAATATTTATAACTAATAATTGGTAATAAGTATGTTAAAAAGTTTTACTTATATTTAAAATTCTAGTATTTATCGCATTGATATATAATCAGCAAATCAAATGAGAAAATATTCTAATAAATTATCAACAGAATACTAATAATTGATTGTAGGGCAATAATTAAGAACGTCTCATGAAATTCTGTTGAATAAGAAAAATGTAATACAGCAAAACCATGCAATCGACCGTTTAAATACTTTTTTAAGACAGAAAAACAAAATTTAAAAATATTAATTATTTTAATTTTTCAAAATTTCGTTCAAATCGTTCATAAAATGTCTTTATTCCTTTATCTTCTGACGGTACTTATAAGTATCATTAAAATAACTTGTTATATAATTCATTTAATGCATCGATTAGTAGTAATACAGTTTAGAATGAGTTATAGATATGCATTACTTTATTTTGTTACTAAAGCATTATATGTTACACAAAACAAAAGTATTTTTTAAAGGATGATTTCTTTTTCCTTTGCATTTTTTTCAGCTTACTTGGCGTTGGGGGGGATTTTTCAATTCGGAAATATTTCTATATTTCTATTGTGAGAACATTTTATTTGTACATTTCTTAATAATTCCCTAATAATTTGTAAATTTCCTTTTCCTTTTTTTTTTCTTTTCTCGTTAAAAATTATCCCAGTTGCAGTTAAATAGCATATTGAATTGTTATTCATTCAAACAAGTTTCATTTTGAATTTTTCTATTTTATTATTCAGGATGATTTATAATCTTCTAAACTTTGTATTTAAGTATTTAAATGAATTCTAGACAGAAAGTAAGTTTAAACAATTTTAAATAAAATGATAAATTAATGAAATAATGAAAATGATTACTATAAATCTGTTAAATGCATTTTTTTAGCCATTCTGAATAAGGTATAAATTGCATAAGAGTTTTTTTTATTTTTCTTCTTGCAAATGCAAATAATGTATTTTTCTGAAAAAACAGAAGCAAAAACGTTAAAATTCACTTGTTTCCTTGAAACCAAATAAAATCTGAAATTTTCCATGCATGTAAGAAAGGAAAAGTTTTTATAAGTATGTCAAAAAAAAAAAAAAAAAAAGAAAAGAAAAAAGCACAAATAATTTAACTGTATGTATGTATAGTGTTTGATGCAGTTTTATTTCCGAAAAATTATATGTAATTCAATGAAAAGACATTGAAGCAAAAAAAAAAAAAAAGCAGTATTTAGAGAGGGGAAAAAGGGGTTTTACTGTCCTTTAAATACAACTGAAACAAAATAGCACTTTCTCTTTATAAAAATAATCAGGAAAGCCCAGAAAACTATACCAGACTTCCTCCTTTCAATTCACTTGATTGTGCGTATCTCTTGAACCCCCCATTGTGACAGTCTGCATGTCAAACTCTGCTCCCTCCTGCATTGATTTATGTTTTAGTGGGGGAATGAAATTTTTAACATTTTTGTCTAATATCTGAAGTTTAAATAAACCTAAACGAAAAATTTTTATTTGTATGAATATATGAAAATACAGGCTTTTTTATGTAGTTTTCAAAATTTTGAAACTCCAAATAGAATTGAAGTTATTTACATTTCACTTACTTCTTAAGACTTTAGCATTAAATTAAAAAATAAGTATACATTTTAAAATTATTTTGTCAACTAAAACAGAAAGCGACATCTTTTAAGAAGTGCACACAAAAAAAATGAGTTACAAATATTAATTTTCTGACGAGATATTAGACAAACAAAGAGGCATTAAATGACCATTGGTTTAACATTGGAGAGGGATCTCTAAAATCTGAGTGATAAGGGGCTAGCAGCTAGCTAATACCGCTCAGATGATTTATAAACTAATATTGCAAATACCGGGAACAGCGCGAACGCAGTCCCGACTACCAAAAATTGTGCGCCCCAACCAACCGCTGTTTGCGGAAGTGGCAGTCGTCAGCAGCCCGCAGTGCAATGGACAGCCTCCGACCGAGAGAGCCCCCTTGTTGATCAAGGCATCTCTTGCGCCAAGTAAGTATGAATCCGAAATCCATTCCCAAAATAATTTTATTTATTCCTTAAAGAAAACCTGGTGTGGGTATTATTTTTTAAACTTCATTTGTATTTATTCTGCTTTGAGCTATATGCAGGGACTGATTAGTTGTTCTCAAATTCAGGGGATGTTGATAGGTTCCTGGCTTTCAGGGGCGTAGCTTGAAAAATTTACTTTACTTTATTATTATTTTTTTTTTTGGGGGGGGGGGGACCTGACATGGGCGCCCTTTTATAATTTTCATTTGCGCCCCCCGCCACGTCATCACTATTCGTGCTAAGTCTCCGACAATTCATATTATAGTAGCTCTAATCCGTGCTATCACCATGTCTTTTATGTATAATTCATCTTCTGTGATGCTTTATACAACCATTATCCTGATTAATCTTTACACCTTTAGAAAACGCATTTTGCCCTGTTGATTTGATATGTGTAAGATATATCAATGTATCACAATATGTATCTACCTAATTTAGGTATATATTGTGTGGGGATGCAAAGACTCCAAGCGGTAAGATTGTTCATAATTCATTATATTTTGTATCTGTATTATTAGTTAAACATTCAAAAATCCGGAAAAAAAGAGCTGAGAAACTAAGTTCACATGCAATTTTTTAACAAAACAGTAAACAAAATTTTTAGGTTTGGGTCAGGTTGCGTGTCCACAGAAGTTATTTTGGCTTGCTCGGATTGGGTTATGGTTCTTTGGAATATTTTTGCCGGGCGCAGATTTGGTTCGTGTCACATTTCGAGGTATTTATAATAGAATTTTTAGGTTAGAGTCGGGTTGCGTCTCCACGGAAATTATTTTGTCTTGCTCGGATCAAGTTATGGTTCTTTAGAATGTTTTTGTCGGTTATCGTATTTGGTTCCGGTGAAATTTCGGTTTTTTTTTTTTTAAATAGAACTTTCACGTTCTGCTCGGGTTGCGTATCGACTGAAATTCTTTTGTCTTGCTCGGATCGGGAGTGCGGTCTGTTGCATTTTTTTTGGGGGGGGGGAGGGGGGGGTGCCGTTATGGGTTAATAAGCCTAAAAATATCACGCTGATTGAGAAATAAATAGTAATTTTTCAGTTGGTCTAACGCTGTCTGGTCTTTTTGCAACAAGTCTAAAAAACGCCAGGCTGATTGAGAAACAAGTGGCCAGTTTTCAATTAGCCTAATGCTCTCTAGGCTCTTTGCAATAAGCCTGAAAACTATCAGGCTAATTGGAAAAAGGGAGATGATTCTTCAATTAGCCCGGCTCTTTGGAAAGAGCCTGATTTCTCCATTAGCCTACGAAATATACACCAGATTCCCTTCTTTATTAAAAATTTCAAAGACGACTAGCGTCCGAAAGCTTTAAAGGTCGGTAATATTTTTATTATTGGCGTAACAATTCAAAATTAATATATTTTTTTCAAAATCCATTAAAACAATGCCGCGATTGTCCCCAATTTTACTACTTTGCAACATTAGGTGTAAAATTTTAATATTTTCGTTAAAATTATATTCGTTGAAATTAAAGCTTCTTTCTCTTTTAATATTCACGTGTAAATATATCATTCATTTGAAAGGATTTGGCAATATTATTAATTGGATTTTTTAAATAAGACATAATTTCTACCGCTTAATGCTTTTCTCGCGTAATAATTTAATTAATTTCAAGTTTTCTTGTATTGGATACATTTTTAAAGAGGCAAAAATATTTATAACTAATAATTGGTAATAAGTATGTTAAAAAGTTTTACTTATATTTAAAATTCTAGTATTTATCGCATTGATATATAATCAGCAAATCAAATGAGAAAATATTCTAATAAATTATCAACAGAATACTAATAATTGATTGTAGGGCAATAATTAAGAACGTCTCACGAAATTCTGTTGAATAAGAAAAATGTAATACAGCAAAACTATGCAATCGACCGTTTAAATACTTTTTTTAAGACAGAAAAACAAAATTTAAAAATATTAATTATTTTAATTTTTCAAAATTTCGTTCAAATCGTTCATAAAATGTCTTCAATCCTTTATCTTCTGACGGTACTTATAAGTATCATTAAAATAACTTGTTATATAATTCATTTAATGCATCGATTAGTAGTAATACAGTTTAGAATGAGTTATAGATATGCATTACTTTATTTTGTTACTAAAGCATTATATGTTACACAAAACAAAAGTATTTTTTAAAGGATGATTTCTTTTTCCTTTGCATTTTTTTCAGCTTACTTGGCGTTGCGGGGGATTTTTCAATTCGGAAATATTTCTATATTTCTATTGTGAGAACATTTTATTTGTACATTTCTTAATAATTCCCTAATAATTTGTAAATTTCCTTTTCTTTTTTTTTTTCTTTTCTCGTTAAAAATTATCCCAGTTGCAGTTAAATAGCATATTGAATTGTTATTCATTCAAACAAGTTTCATTTTGAATTTTTCTATTTTATTATTCAGGATGATTTATAATCTTCTAAACTTTGTATTTAAGTATTTAAATGAATTCTAGACAGAAAGTAAGTTTAAACAATTTTAAATAAAATTATAAATTAATGAAATAATGAAAATGATTACTATAAATCTGTTAAATGCATTTTTTTAGACATTGTGAATAAGGTATAAATTGCATAAGAGTTTTTTTTATTTTTCTTCTTGCAAATGCAAATAATGTATTTTTCTGAAAAAACAAAAGCAAAAACGTTAAAATTCACTTGTTTCCTTGAAACCAAATAAAATCTGAAATTTTCCATGCATGTAAGAAAGGAAAAGTTTTTATAAGTATGTCAAAAAAAAAAAAAAAAAAAAAAAAAAAAAAAAAGAAAAGAAAAGAAAAAAGCACAAATAATTTAACTGTATGTATGTATAGTGTTTGATGCAGTTTTATTTCCGAAAAATTATATGTAATTCAATGAAAAGACATTGAAACAACAACAACAAAAAAAAAGCAGTATTTAGAGGGGGAAAAAAAGGGTTTTACTGTCCTTTAAATACAACTGAAACAAAATAGCACTTTCTCTTTATAAAAATAATCAGGAAAGCCCAGAAAACTATGATTCAGTGGCTTTAGAGCCAAAAAGATCATTAGGCTTGGCAGGTGGCAGGTAGACGACACGCCTCTTCTTCAGAATTTGGAAAAAGCAAAAGCAACGCCATTTTGTTGCTTTATATACTTTCTCTACGACTTAGGTTTTGTCAACGGAAATAGCTCATTTACAGAATGATCGATTACTCCTTTGAAAAGCACGCGATTTAATCTTCTCTGATTTATTCCTCTTTCGCCGAAAAATCTCCCCAGAACCCCCTGCAGTTTCTTGGTAGGTCCTATTAATGAACGGCGATGACACGTATGAAGCGAAAAAGAAGGTTAAAAACACAACACAGAAAACGCAAATGCTGATCTTCACAAATGCGACATTTCGATCCTTTTTCAGAAAAAATTTCTCCCCCAAACATCTTCAAGCGATCCAGGTGGTCGCTAATTACAAATACTCAACGAGGTCCTGGGTGATGGTTACTCTCAAGATGGCACTTCTGAAAACCATTAATCGTTTCCTGTTGATTATCTTTCTTAACAGTTCAACTTGAAAAATTCCATCAATTTTTTTTTTTTTTTCAGCTAGAAACAAATATGGTTATTTTGTATAAGTACTAAATTATTAAATTTTAATACTTGTATTTTATATTCTTCGTCTGAAATACAAGTGTGAAATTCGAATGGTTTTCAGACAATTAAAAATGAATTTGTAACAATCTTCTTTGCTAAAAATAATTAAGAAATGTCTTTATCGCGAATATTTAATGCATGGATGATAATAATAGTAATAATAATAATTAGTAACTTCATAATTTCTTTATCTTAATTGCATGTTAATTGTAACGTATATAAATAAAGTTTAATGTCTCAATAATTATAAAAGTTGAAATTAACACTAGAATGATGGTGAGGGGCCATTTTGGCCCCTACCAAATGAATATACAGTCGGACCTCGTTATCCCGACACCCGGTTTTCACGTCACTCCGCTTATCACGTCAGTTTTTCAAAGTCCCGATGTTCCGTATATGATTTTAATGTAAATAAACTCCGGATTTTACGTCGTTGTATAATGTTCAACTCCGGATATCCCGACGGTTTAGAAAAATTGTCCATTTTTCATAATTCATCTTATAAGCACGGAAATTAAGCGGTAAGAAATATCTTAACCAAACTTTTCACAAAAGTGTCTAAAATACCCATTGAGACAAATCAGAAATTTTACTTCAATCCTGTATCTGAATAAATGAACCCAAACTCTATGAATGGCCCACTTAAGCTCCAGATAGACGTTTCAGTCTACTAGCGGTCTTTTTGTTCTGGCCAGGTGGCGCTTTCTTTTGGTTACAAGGCATTCTTCATCCGACTAAAACCGAAGCATTGCATTGCGTTGAAACGATCAGAAATTATCTAACACCCATTTCTGAAACAACGAATATTGATTACAATTCATTGTATAATATTGAAAAAAGAATTGTAGGACGCACATCTAGGGATAAGCAAACCTTAATTCATTAATATCCCATGTAACAATAAAAAACAAGTCACCATAAATATGATTTTTGTTCTTTTCAATTTTTTTTTGTGTTTATTTTGTTTAATAATGTTTTATTGCTTAAAACTGCAAGACTAGTTATGAATTTCAAATGGTCTTAAATTACTTAAAAATACAGCTTTTTATAAACATTTTTCTTCAACTCCGTTTACCGCGACACCCCGCTTATGACAAGACTTTGTTCTGGTCCTTAGAATGTCGACATAACGAGGTTCAACTGTATTTTGTTTCGATTCAGAAATTTCTTTAGGAATTAAGTTTAAATGATACAAAGAAAGAAAGGGTTAATTAAATAACTCAAACAGTTTTAAATAAAAATTCTGGTATTAAATATTTTTATGAAACTGGAGTAAAAATTCCGGTCTTTCAAGTGTTAAACTTTAGTTAAAAATAATATTTGTTTTAAGAGTCAGGTTAGCCAATATAATATTGATTAATTATTGTAATTATTTTTCTTAGCTTTTTATAAATTCAGTCAATCACTGTCTTTTAAACATTTTTATTCGTCGAATTCGCCAAGTTATTAGTGTGTCGACGTGAATTATATAATAATTATTATTATTACATTATTATTATTATTATTAGTAGTAGTAGTAATAGTATTTTCTACAGATTAAACAAATATTGAAAAAAATTCTACTTAGTTTTGTGTTACTAGAATAAAAATAAAAGGGAAAAAAAGACCTTTCTGTCAGATTTCTCTCTCTATTAAAAAAAATATACACCACCGCCGCCGGTGTAAATGAATTTTTTTGTGACCGGAGGTCTTTTTTCGCTAATATTAAGAAAACTACTATTAAAACTACTATTTCGCTAGTATTAAGAAAACACACAAAACTATGAAAATTGGTAGTATTATAGAGAAATCTTATATAAACACGCTAAAGTAGACAATTTTTAAATCGAAGAACTATTTAAAGTGATTTTCAATGTTAAAGTATAGAAGAATGTCAGAATAGGTCCATTAAAAAAGTTTTTTAGAAACAAAGCTATGCATAGGAGTTTAATATATGTTTCTAGGGATATACTTCTCAAGCTAGTGGTGTGAAAACTGCGCTTATTTTTTTTTTTAATTTTACTAATTTTATGAAGGGTTTTTTTTTTCAATCTTTTATTCGAATTTTCATTATTTCAAGAGAATTATTTTCATATTTAGAAAGGGTAATTTTTTATGTTGATGCTAATTTGTAAAACAGCAGAAAAAATTATATTTCCTCTCAAATAAAAAATGTATTTACACGTTACTGTTAAAAACAGAA
Source organism: Maratus speciosus (assembly GCA_963932465.1). NCBI lineage: Eukaryota > Metazoa > Arthropoda > Arachnida > Araneae > Salticidae > Maratus > Maratus speciosus. The sequence goes on along the minus strand of OZ010794.1, from coordinate 286,560,304 downwards.
ATGAAACTTTAAAATAGTAATAAAATGATCAATTCTTAAAAGCAGAAAATATGGAAAGTTATGTCATACAAATTGTATTTACACGTGAATATTAAAAAAGTAAGAAAATCTTAAAATAATTAAATTATTACTCGCGAACCGCATTTAATGGGGACAAATACGTCATATGTAAAATTCATGTTGTCATATGAAAGATGCCTAAAATAATTAAATTATTATGCGTGAAAAACTTTTAATAGGGAAAATTAGGTCATATATTTAAAAAGTTCAAATACTGATATTTCCAAACACATTTAAATGGAATAATAAATAAATAATCAATAAATAATAAATAATGAATATTAAAAGAGTGGAGAAATAAAAGCTGTAATTAAATTTTTGCACACGAAACGCATTTAACCCTTTCAGGGGTGGTGGTATGTTTATGTAACCACTTAATTTTAATTCTCAAATGCGATAATGGCTCCAAGATTTTTGCATTATTATTATTTTTTTTCCATTTATTACATATGTAAAAAATCGCTTTTTGCTTTTTGCAAATAAATTTGTACGTAAATTATGGTGCCAATCATTCATTTCAACATTTTAGCAATGGAAGTAAGTGCTTTGCCCCTAAAAGGGTGAAAATTACATCATACATTTAAAATTATTTTCTTATGGACAATATTAATAGGATCTCACATTGCAAATCACATGGTGTACAAGTAGTGCGGCTAGCAAATAGCAAATTTGTTTATATTTCATCACTTGATGCAGCATAAATAAAGGTAAATGCATGCACAAAATACTTTCGATTTATTTTATACCAATTGCTATTCGATAAATACATACTAGAAAATTCGTATCTACTTATTAATTAAAATAAATGATTTACATTTTAAAAATAACATGGAAATGTGCATGATGATGCAATAAAATAGAGAAAAGAATTCATGCATAAGCTGTACTTGTTCCTGAAAATATTTAAAACTCGATCAAAACATGAAATATAAGCGTAAAATTTCAAAACGTAGCGCTTTTCAACCCCGTGGTTCTGAATGCTATTCCGAAGCAGACGAAAAAAAAAGAAAAAAAAAATGACACTTAACTATTTCATCAGGTGATGGTGATAGGGGGGAGGGGGGGTCAAAATTAGCAAAATGTTGATAAAGTTATGTATGTACACCCCCCTCCCCCTCCCCGAAAGTGGCTACCTTCTGTCACGATTGCTCAATTGATTTGCAATCTTAAACTGAAAATATCTTCAGGTATTGACATTCACAAACTGGGAAATCGTGCGGTGGTTTCCAGTCTTTGGTAAAAGCAAAGGAAAATTCATAAAATCCGTTACATTTGGCGATTAGAAGAAAATTTCTGGACAATACTAACCAAGAGAGGTAAGTATGCATGACCGCTTATAACTTAAGCAATCACTACATTTATAGAAAAATGAAATATTTCATTCGATTTTTAATCCCTTTTAGTCGTGTCTCCATATTTACTACTTTTTTGTAATCGCAGAGTGGTTTTTTACTCAAAAATAAGAAATTTAGATACATTACTGTTCGAGTAATTATAAGTCGATCGATAATTCTGAGATCGCAACTTTTTAAAACAATGTGCGCAATATCGATAAAAAAAAGGGCGGGGAGGCTTTAAAATATTGTTTGAGTGCAGCACCAAATGAAACTCCGAAATTTTAATTGATAGTTTTTATTTCTAATAAAAATGATAGTAATAATAAGAAGATTCTTACTGAAATGAATTTTTTTTCAAATGACGTTTTTAAGCTTAACTATAAATTTTAGTATTTTACGTAGTTTAGATAGCCGTCAATGGACGTGAATAGTTTAAAAGAGCATTTCCAACTGTGTTATTTATTTTCGTTATTTATTTTCGATTTTTATGTGTTATTTATTTTCGATTTTTATTTTTGTTTGTGCTTTGCGTCTTTTTTTTTCGATTTTCATAAAAGAAATTATGTTTTAATCTTAAATAAATTTTTTCCTCAGCAATTTTTGAAATTTTGGCGATTCTTTACATACGACTTTCAGATTTGTTTTTTCCACGATTTGCACCGATTTTTCCTCATTCGTAAAATGAATCCTTTTTCAATCTTCTTGATCAATATAGTAAATTTTGTTTTCTTTGCAATAAAGTTTATTCAGAATTTATGGAATGATTTTTAACGTTTTCGCTATGTTTATTGCGATTTCGTGTTATGTGTTATCTTTTGACGAGGCCGGGTAACGTTGCGCCGGTCGGGTCAGCTGCAGCTAAATTAAATTATTTTTGCAAATGAAAATGTAATTATTTTTATATTGATTAGGGCAATATAAAAAGTGACGCTGACGAAGAAAATTCAAGGCGAATTTATTATCGAGTTAACTATTTCAGTCAAAATAAGAGAATTTTCATCTTTTATTAACAGATTACCGATATTTCACTGCAAGAATATGGTATTATCAAATCGTTTCACCCACAATAATAGTATTGCAAAGAGTAATTTTTAATAGAATTATAATCCATCATAACATTTGTAAGTTTAAATCACATGCTGCTAATTATTAGAAAGTACCTCGTAAATTATGCGCCATATAAGTATTGTGTTAAATCAACTGGTTTTTTTTCTTCAATCCGCCCCTCCCCTTCTTTTTTAAGAACAACTAACTCTAATACAATATTTCTCCCTTTTTTGTAATTTAATGTTCCAAATTTTAGGATTAAAATAATTTCTACTTTCAAAACAGGCTTTTTTCTACAACCAGTAACATATATAGTGAGTCTAAAGTCAGGCTTGTATGCATATAGTATGAAAATTAGCAAAAATTAATGAACAGAACATATCTGGTTCCTTGAAGAGTTTTCTTAAAATATTTGTTAACGCGAATAAACACTATGCAGACTACATGATACAACTATGAGAACACAAAATAGATAAAAAATATTCAACATTTAGCCTAAAATAGTTTCATTTTTTTTTTAATGGGCATATTTATAACAATATCGTAAGATGCTTTTAAAGGATTTGATCATGTTATAAAAGAAAATCAACCCGATTTATTTTTTTAAGAGCTGTTACTAATTATGTTTAAATTATAAATAATTTAAATTTTCTACAAAATTGACTATAATTATTTAATTTAAATTATTTTCTGATGAAGTACTATTACTTATGTAATGGTTGTTCCTATCAAAAAATATGCATGTATTTGTAATAGGAGGCATTTAAAAAAACAAATACACAAGGTTTAAATAAAAGAAAAACTCGTTCTTGCTTAATACACATTTTACTTGCAATTAATTTCAACGTGTCTTTTAAATCTATGAAAATATGCAACAAACCAAGATAAAAGTTGTATAATCTTGCATTACACTGTACAGTACATTTTCCTTTCTTCATTTGTATGATGCAGCTGTAATATGCGTTTATGGAAATAATTTGATGAATTAGGGGATTACGATTGGGAAGCAAAGAGATCCTGCGATATTAACAATTATCTTACATTTACCGTCTAATAAAAGTGTACTAGTATGCACATATTTATGCAAATATTAGAGAATTTTTGAACTGAAAAATAGCAATAAAAATCTTGAACATTTCACACACCATTACAGACAACGTAACGCGTTAGTGTAAGATAAGTTTCAATTTCACCAGACTTCGGTACATATGATTTATTTGACAGAAAATTAAAGTCATAAAAATTTAATAAGCAGATCGTGAAAATTCTTATGCTCAATATTTCGCAAAAACTAACATCCAAATACATGAAACAGTGCAGTGCAACTGAAACGTATTTGTGGTTCGCAGTTTCGCAGTAGCACCTAAACTAGAGTCCTGGGCGGGGCCGGTCGTACCCGATCTGAAACCACCAAAATAATTTTCATCAACCCGCAACCCGACCCGAACCCGAAATGAAATGAAAGTAAATCATGTTTACTTTCCTAAATCTAGAATTTATCTCCTATACCAATCTTAAGTTTTATTATAAAAAAAACAAAAACGAATCTATATTTTTACTATTTAAATATAGTAAAACTTCTAAATATTGGACACTCCGGGATTGTTGAATAAAAGTCCTACATCGGATCGGGCCGGGTTGTCCCTAATTTTCTTTTAGGTAGATTTCTTATGAAATACTACCTATTACATTATCCCCTACGTAGGAATTTCTGAAAAAATTTTGCATATCTACACCGATCATGACCGCTAGAAACCAAAACCAACCTCAGTAAAAAAACTTTATATATATATAATATCACTTTTTTATGGACACGATAACTTCCGTAATTCTACACAAATTTCTTCCAAACTGATGCATAAAATCAAGGGGCATAAAATCTCGGTCAAGTTCGTTAATGGGCAAAATCGGACCAAGGGGATGGAAAGTTTTGTGAAAACCGAAAAAACGCCATAACTTCTTAATTTTTGTACATATCAAATTAGTTTAGTTTAAAGTTTTTATTATTTCTAAAAATAAGGCCAAAATTTTATATATCACAGATAATTGATAAAATAAAAAATGGGCTCCAGGGGCGCAAAAAGATTTCCCGCCCCTTGATTTTATGTATCAGTTTGGAAAAGATTTGTGCAGAATTACGGAAGTTATCGTGTCCATAAATAAGTGATATATATATAGATATAGTTTTTTTGGGGGGTGGGGTGGTTTTGGGTTCTAGAGGTCATGATCGGTGTAGATCTGCAAAAAATTTTCCGAAATTCCAACATAGGAACGATCCCAATAGGTAGTATTTCATACGAAATCTACCTACAATCATCGTTTAAAGGGTGTATTCAAATCCAAACTGCTTATTTTCTGACTCATTTTTAAATTTATTTTTGCTCTCAAACGCATCCAATTGGTAGATTCTCATATTCAGATACTATATAATGTATCGTAATGGTCAATTTTTTGATAGAGGTAGAATATATTTCAAAAAATGATGTCAAATTGGGCATTTTGAATCGAATTTCCCGAAGCGATTGTGTTGGAAACGAAAAATATTGTTCTACTGAAAAAATAATTGTTTATAAATCAAGTTTTAATTAATTGAAAGAAAATTGAAAACACAGGTCACTTATAAATATCTTCAAAAGTCACGTCAGCAAGTTTCATATTTTTTCTTTTAAAAATGAATTTGAAAATGTGCCAGAAAATTCAGAGTTGTTGAGCATGGGAAAGTATTTTTTTTTTTTTTTAATACCGCCTTAACATGATTCTGATAAAGCCAGCTCTTATACAAAAATGAACTAAAAACTCGTCAACAGCGGCCAGATAAAATTGTTAAAGTGGGTTTATCTCTAATCATGATTTAGTTTTTGTTGTTGCCATTAGCACTTAACTTCGAAATCTACCTGCGCCTGTAGGCCGAGCCGGAAGGGATTTTTTCCAGGTTGGGGTGATTATTATTTTCTTTCTGCGAGTTGGGTTCAACTTAGAATAATTCTTGCGTGTCATATTAATATTTCTTGCAAGTAGTCAGGTTGTTAGAATTTCCACAAAAAGTTTAAGCAGAACTATGCTTCAGATAAAAATGAATTTTTAATATGCACTACTTTTATTGTCAGTACCGAATTAAGGGGGCGCACGTTGGTTGTGTTTATGACGGCCAATTATTAGCACGAGGGTAAGGGCCCTAAAGTGGGGAGTGCCCTTATTGGGGGTCTTTCTAAGGGAATCTAACCCGTATTTACGCTTGGAAAACCAAGGTTCAAAGAAAACCACGAAAACTCCGAACGATTAGGCCGACGGGCGTGATTGGGATCGAACCCAGGTCCTCCCGCCTATCAGCTTCGACAGCAGAACCTATCGGCCACTGGTGGGGCTAACGGGGAACAGTACTTTTGAGTTTGTCGAAACGATAAAAAACATCGCCTTTTTCAATGTATCAAAACACAAATAATATGGAAATAAGATCCCTTTCTGCCTGAAGCATATATCATTCGCTATATTATCCAGAAAAATAAATGCAGAAAAAATTTAAAAATTTAACTCACTGATGCGTGAATTAAAATTATTAATTGGTGAGGGCATGATAAAACTCTAAATTATGCATATAGAAAACAATTTTTGAACAAATTAGAATCACAACACACCTACTTCTAAAATGAAACCAAAATATATGCAAAAAGGTTTAAAATTTAATTTTTGAACAAAAGAAAAAAAATAAGTTTTTCAATTGCCAAAACAACTAAATAAATAAATAAATAACCAAAATATGTGAATTTTTTTGGTTTTAGCATGAAGACTATAAAGAAATGCATATTTGGCTAATTTTCTATAGCTGTAGCTTGCATTGAAAGTAATAATAAAGTAAAAATAATACAGTTAATTCATATATTTATTATGCGGAACTCTCTGAGCGCGAGTAATACTCGCTCTTGGTCGTTTATTTTGAAGAAGTTTCCTTTTTTTTTTTTTTTTTTTTTTTTTTCAATTCTCCAAAAAGAATAAATTATTTTAAAATGCCTTAAATTAAGATTCAAAAAGTGTAATAAGCCACTCAAAAAACCTCTTGAATCTAGTTATAAAGCTGTTCTCAAATACATACTTGTTGCTTTCTAATACAATCAAAGAATTTATGATTATTTGTATAATTTACGAAATTTGCAGAAATTTTTATTTGGATATCAAGAAATCCCAATACATTTTTTTTCTATAAAGACAAATTACCTTTCATAAAATAGTTTCAAAGTCGATTTTCAATCAATTATAACTCAATATGTAATAAATTTATCAATAACTGAAATCCACTGTTTGATTCCAAATCATTTGCATAGTTTGGCTCCAAATTTTATGCTTTTAATAAAATAAATAAATGAACAGTCCGTCAACGATATTGAAAGATTTTAAATTATTGAGCGTTATTTTTTAAAATCAGCATCCATGGTTCAACATTAAAAAGTGTATTTTAATTCAAAAACGGTAAAAAAATAAATAAATAAATAAATAAATAAAAGCAATTTTGTCTTTATTTCGATTCGTTATATAAATAGTTAAACAAAAAGATGTTTACGAAATCTTTTAACAGGAAAAGGTAAGCACGAAGATACGCGGAAGAAAGATGGTTTGGTGTTTTGGTGATTTGAAACATTATACTTATTGAGTAGGGTTACTCCCTAATGACATTCACTAATGGATTTCTGGTTTTGGGGGAGATTTGAAATAGTTAAGTTTGCAGGAGAAACAAAATGGCCGGCTTGGTATTTTTTTTTTATCCTAAAGTAAATCGAAGGCGACTTGAGTCCTTTCCTAACGGAAGTACTTGATCGATCACTTGATTGACATTGATGGATCTAAATTCGGCAGGTTTGGAAAACACGGATTTCTCTAGGTCGTTTACTTTTTTCATTAAAGGAACGGCCCCTCAAGACAACTTGTCAACATCTGGAAACCATATGTTGACAAAGGTTTTACGTTCAGTTTAAGGTGATTCTGAAAAAAATACTTTTCCCCGTTCAACAACTCGAAACTTTTTGGAACTTTTTTTGTTTCATTTTTAAGTGTAAAAGCGATTTAAATGCAATTTGAATTATTGAAGTTATTTGTCATCGAATAGTTTTTTTCACAATCTTCAGAAGCATAATTTTAGTTATGAATAATAAGCATATTTTTAAAGCGGTCCCCCCCCCCCCCCCAAAAAAAAAAAAAAATTACATCATTGAGCGGGGAAAAATATACTTTTGTATATTTTTTCCCCGCTCAATGATGTAATTTTTTTTTAGTTAAAAAAAAGTAACAACTTTATGTAATTTTTGTAATATTTGAAAAACTTTGATGCTAATTAATAAAACAGGTCTTCTACTAAATTAAAATTACTTATAGAATAATTTATCTGTATAGATATGTAATAATATAACTCATATACATTTTAGCTAAAATATGAGCCCATTATACGTACTTTATAAATTAATTTTTTTTTTCCTTTCACATCAAGATGGTATGTTATTTCCATTAAAATGTAAAGAATATTCTTCATTTCTACTATCCATTCATATTTTAATCCTTCCTTACAATAAAATTTTCTTTCCCACATGATCAATGAGATGTCTCCTAAAATACGCATCATCAAATAAAATTTGTTGCAGGGAGTTAGTGTGTTAAAAAATCACTCTCACTTTAAAACAAGAAATGCGGTATGTATACTCGTATTGTGCGTTTTATCAATTAAAGTTACAATGCCTCTTTAAATACGTAATGCAAAACTGAAGCAAAAAAAAAAAAAAACTTTTACTTATGTAACATCATTATTTGCACTTATTTCATACTTAATCAAACTAACAATGCGACTTATATAAGATTTAAAATTGAAGTAGTATTAAGAAATGACTTAATATACTAAATTATTATTCTGCAACATTTTGAATTAAATATATATTTAAGGCTGTTCTTTTTTTTTTTTAACTAATAATAATACAGCTGAACAGTGTGAATCTTCTTGGCACATTAACAAAGTAATTTTTATAAGTTCATGAAATTTGCACACACTGTTCGTAATCGTATTAAATTCTTTAGAATTACACAGTATTTTTTATTTTATTGTAAATGTATTTCATCTGTAATCAGTTGTTTACCAATACTTTTGTTTTTAACATCATTCAGAATCTACAACTTTGGCAACATTTTCTAAAACTTTCTTAGCCTTTAACGAAAACAGATAAAGGCTATTTGACTTCTTATTACATAAACAAATATACCTGCAAATGCTTTGCATTTAATCATCATTTGAATGCATCAAAAAATATCAAATTTTCATCTGAGATTTAAAAAAAAAAAAAAAAAAAAAAAACGAAAGAAAAAGCTGTAAATCCAAGATCCAAAAATCTTTAATCACAAATCCATTCGGTTAAACATCCAAAGTATCCAGCAAACCAAATATTAGTCAAAAGGGCCAAATATCGAATCGTGGTCAAATATTCGTAGAATCACTCTGTCAAAAATGTCAGTTTTGGAGGTTTATGGCTGCATTTTTCATTATTTTTTAATTTTAGGGATAGCGATATTACTTGTAATGATCAAATTAAATGGATCAAAATTTGTTTCCAGTTTTTCAAACTATTACATAAAAACATATGCTCCCTTCATTATACATAATTGTGTTGGTCTTTTATACTTCATTTATATCTGGGCCTTTTTTTTTTTATTTGCAGTTTTCTTAGCCCATTCTTTCGCCTTCGAGAAAAATGACTAGTATATAAAGGAAAACTTTGTGTGGAGCATGTATAAAGAAACACTCTTTTTTATCAATTGTTATGAACTTACATATACTATATACATTTGCAATATACCATCGAAACTCGTTTAGATGAACATAGAATATATTCATATAAGTATTAAGCTTAACGCAAAATACTTTTAACATAAACTGTGTCCATATCCCCTGTCAAAATTACACAAGGATTTAATTACTGATAATGTGAACTACTTACATCATAAACAAAATTTTAATCCGCCCGTCAGATTCATGTTAACAAGATTCAGCTATATTTGTATATAAAAAACAAAACTTGCCAAAATTAAATCGGGAATGAATAAAAAGGATTCCTTTTAGAAGGACTTCCGTCTTAGCAGATAAACGTATTCCATCTTTTATGGAATAAAAATTGTTATGGCGGAATCACTATAGGTATTCAAATAATTTTCCATTTTACCAGATATAATTGTTACATATTATGTTCAAGGTTGGAAATAGCACAATTGAGGTTTACTCTAACAGAGCAAAAAATGTCCGGACCAGTACACAAACCTGGATACCTTAGCTTATTGTGCTATTGCTCAACCTATTGAGCTATCCGGACGATACCTGGTTGATATTTTTCACTCTTATTTGTTGGACATGAAAAATTCCTTCATTATATTAGGTATTATTTCGCCTTTATCATGAAATATTTCTATTTAAGGCAGTTTTCACTGTATAATTCACTGTGTAACGAACGGTGTCCCTGCTAAGACGTAAAAGACTTTGAAAAGCATCTTTTCTTATCCCTTGTGATTTTGTGTTAGCGAGTTACACTCCACTCGGATGAAAATGCTATACTTTTAGCATACACGTATGTGAAACTTATATATATATATATATTAATTTTATAAATTATTGGTATTTAAATTCAAAAAATTACAAATCACAGTATTTGTGTTTGATTTCTTTGTAATAATCCGTGGAAAGATTTAAGATTTATAACGAAACTATGTAAAGGGTATCTATATTATAAAGGACAAACATATCTGTGCGTAACGCATACGTCATTTTGCGAATGGCAACACTTTGAAATTTGTAATTAAATTTTAGTTTTGCAATTTTCTCTACTTAAAATTTTTAAACTTCTAAACATCGCACATTTTAAAATTTTACACCGTCGTATAAGGAAAAAAATGCACTTTTAAATGCAATTAGTTTGAAAGCTGTATCGCAATTTATTTTTGAGATATTAATTTTTTTGTAGTTTTTAATACCATTTTTCTTATCATGGCAACGAAAGTAACCCATTTCTATTGAAAGTCATTGAAAGTAAACGGAAAATAGTCGGAAATAGCAGATACTGTATCTTTTTGTTGCCATTTTTTCATAAAACCTGAAAAAAAAGTTGAAATTAAAATATGGGCTATGTCAAGAATATTGTCTGTTATTCCGTGATAATGACGTCATATGCATATTTTCTATAAGACGAAGTTTAAGACGATTTAAAAGTTACTGGATTGTAAAAGTGGATTGCTTAGCGGATGCAAATGACGTCATTTTATAAAAAAGTGTGTATTTTAATTCTTAAACCTGAATTATGTTTTGTAGAAGTGCGTCATTTTCACAGCCCAGCTGCTTTGAAATTCTTCACAGGTTAAAATGCTTCACTTTTGAAAATATTGTAATTGAAATCACATATACTGATAAAACGCAATGTTTTACAAAAATTTGGAGAGTCTTTATAGAAGATGGGTGACATGCAAATAATAGCGATTTATATTACAGAAATTGATGATTCTCGCCTGGATGGATTTGCTTCGCCGAGTTAGACAAGCAAACAAATAATTCGCGGTTTAAAATAATATCATGTTCCTGAAGTTTTGGTCCAAAATTCACGCGAATAATAAAATTTTAACGCTATTCTTTAGGACATTCTACTATAATTTTATCAAAATAACATAGTTTTCTTAATTTAATTTTTCATAATTTTATACAATCTATATATTTAAAACACAAGTGTTTTTTTAGTCATCTGCCCTGATCTTTCTGCTGAAATAATTTTACTAATATTTTTTTTTAACTGAAAGCTCTTCATTTGTAGATGTGATCGCACTATCTGTTTTTTTTTATATCCCCACTTTTATATTTTAATTTTAAAAGCATTTTATGAAATTTCTTCTAAATGGTGAAAATTAGATAGCTTTCATTATTGCAGACAAGAGAGAAATAATGACATATTTTTATCTTTATTCATGCTATTATCTGATAAAAATTGTTGTATGTGTTTATTGGCGCAAAATATCCCATTAAGGATATAAAATTTTGAACGGAAATTGACGTACTGCTTTTGAAAACATGCATTTTTCCTCTTAAATTTTCTATATTGTTTTTCCTTCTGCATGTGTATTGATACTAAGTTTCAGACACTAGGCGAAATGCTTGATTAAGTGAAAATGAAGTCATATTTAAAAGAAAACGATCATTTTCTTAGATAAAACTAAACATTTTAACACAAATGCGTCTAAAAAACATAAATTACGGAAATTTTTACTCTTCGGAATTGAGATTAGAATCTCAAGTAAAGGGTGCGTCTGTTCACATAAAAGATGTTGCTGACAATCGTGACTTCAAGTTTTGAGTTAAAATGATTTTTAAATGATCAAACAAAATACAAATTTTTTTTAAATGTTGAATACGAATATGAGAAGTGCGTATGCAAATTTTGAGAAGGCGATAATTGTTGTTTTTCATTCCGGAATACCAAGCATATCATTAGATAACCACATCCTAATAACTGATCTTTATTATATTTTAGTGAATATGTATCTATATTATAAAGAACAAACGTATCTGTGCGTAACGCTGACGTCATTTTGCGAATTTTCGCTACTGCAATTTTTTAATCTTCTGACCATTGTACATTTTCAATTTTCGTCGCATAGGGAAAAATTTTACTTTCAAATGCAATTTGTTTAAAAACTGTATCTTAATTGGCTGATATATTACATTTTCTAAAATAATTTTTAAGCATGATTTTTTTAAAGTTTATCTTATCAGGTGCCGGTTTCAATACATAATAATAATAATAAACATTTTGCACATAAAGCAACAAACATTTTTCAGCATTTGTTTCTGACAATTTTTGCATAACGAAATTAATACTTCCTTTATAAAAAAATAAAATAATAATATTGTTAAAAAGCAAATCTAACATATTTGTAATCGTACAATTTAAATTTTTAGATCACCAAACAGGATTTTTTTTTCCTAATGGAATTTGTTTGCAAAGTTCATCTCAGTTTACTGATTGTCTATGGTTTAAAAAAAATTTTTAAAACATGAAATATATTTTTAATTTATCTATATCGCGCGGAGCTTGATTACGAAAGATTAATCCGTTTGCCCTTAAAACAAAATAAAAAGTTCATCATTTACTTACGGCTAATATCCATTAAAAAAACTTCCGTATGAATAAATAAAAAATATAATATAAATAAAACGCAAATTTAACAGACATGTATAAGCTCTGAAATTATCAGAACATAAAAGGATGCCATAAGTAGCAAAATCTTGGTCAAATAACTCTTAGCATGCGGCTAATAAGAAAATATCGCTTTTGATAAATTTCAAAAAATTATTTGATTGTATAATTCGTATTTTCCATAATAAAAATGCTTTTTTAATGTAAGTGGGCAATCTAAAAAAATTATTGCACATAAAAAATATTAGTTTTCAATAAAAAAAAAATGTTTTCACCTATATTCTTTAACCCGGGAAGCCCGGGTACGATCCCCTAGTTTATTATAAAGGACTGAAAAAATTTGAAATATTTATAACTCTGAAACCACTCGGCAAAGGAAATCGGAACTTCTGTCTAAAACAACTTTTACCTTAGAATGCATTACATTTTATTGAGATTCCCAAATGCAAACTACCTACTTTCTGACACATTTTTTATTTCGTTTTTGCTTTGAAATGCATGATTATTATGCAGGTGTTATTCTTATTCAGGAAAATGTAATCAAACCGTTTTTTTTCCTTTTTCATAAAGGTAGACGACTTTCAGTAAATTTTGTCAAAGTTGGCTATTTGATTCGGACGCGACAGTAGAAGAAAGTAAAAAAATCTACCGCTGCAGGTGATTTACCGATTCTAGCAAAAATATTTTTGGCGTCATACATCTCCATGAAATTGAAAATTGGTATAGATATTCCTAACGGTATGTTTGGTATTGCAAAATGAACGAGTAGCAGTCATGTTCGTTACAGGAACATTCATAAGAATTTCATTACATTACGGCCTATAAGGGAAAATCGTTTGCGATGGTTTTTAATGATGTTTCATAATTTCAAACACACTAAAATTTATATACATATTTATGAAGTGCACTACAAAATGCTTGCTATAGAATATGGTATGGATAGCATTTATCGATCATTTACAATTTACAGGGACACTAAAAAGAATTACTGTTACATTATGGTCTATGGAGAAAAATCGTTTGTAGTGTATTTTGTTTATGAACTCCTTATTTTCTGACTCATTTTTAAATTCATTTTTCTCTCAAACGCATCCAATGGGCAGGTTCTCTTATTCAGAAATTATAAATGGGCCGTATTAATCGATTTTAGGATAAAAGGTAGAATATATTTCAAAAAATGCTGTCAAAATGGGCATTTTAAACCGAATATCCCTAAGCGATAGTGCTGAAAACGGAAAAAAAAATGGTCGTACTGAGAAAATAATTGTTTGTAAACCAAGTTCTGATAATTTGAATGAAAAATAAAATACAGGTCGCTTATAAATCACTTCAAAAAATCACGTCCGCAAGTTTCATGTTTTTACTTTTAAAAATGAGCCTAAAAATGTGTCAGAAAATTTTGAATTGTGGAGCGTGGAAAAATATTTCTTTTATACCACGTTAACATGATTCTGATAAAATCAGCTCTTACATAAAAATGAAACTAAAAACTTTCAAAAGTGGCCAGATAAAATTATTAAACTGGGTTTATTTTTCATCTTGATTTTACTTTTGTTGGTGAAATTAGTACTTAACTTCGAAATCTACCCCGCCTGTAGGCCGAGCCGGCAGGGATTTTTTTTTTTTTTTTTTTTTTTTTAGTATAATCAGTTTCTCAGTCAAAGTTCGGCTCAAGGGGATAGGTGGGAGGTAAGTTGTTGACAGTTAGTCCAGGGGTCACCGTATATTTAAGTCATTGTTTAATTGAATCAGTATTTTTAATGAATGCAATCATGACCTCATCTCGTCTCAACAAATTAAGTTTCCCCCTTATCTACCCTTTGCACTGTTATTTAAAAGAAAATCATTGTCGCTAAAACCTATCAGGAACTTTCCCATCCCCACTCCTCCTCAAAAATATATCCTGTCTATGAAGTAGAATTTTTAACAGTCATTTGAAACAATCTTATTCTTTATGTAGCTTAAGGTTATTCGCGACAATGCGACCGCTATCCTTTTTTGAAACTGTTGAACAATTTTCACTTAACCCATATATCTACTATGTGTTTCTTCATTTTTAAATATAACAATAGCCGTTTAAATGAAATATTTTCGTTAAATGGAATATGATTCAAGAAAGTGGTAAATTTCGATTAATCTAAAAACACTAACACTTGATTTTGATTCATAAAAGTGGCTAATACGATTAATTAGTGATTCAAAAAACCAGCCATTATTGCATTTTTTAGGTCTGGGATGGGTCTTAAACCCGACACCCCCCCCCCCCCCCCCCTTCACACACACACCATTCGTCTCACTACTGATAAATACGAAATTTAATGAGTAATTTTTACGAGTTGTTCTCAAATCCATTTTCTGGCACAATTTTTAAAATCATTTTTGTTCGGAAATGTAACAAATTAGCAAGCTTGTAATAATTGCTAAGAAACTATATAATACAACGGTTTTTCTCATTTTTCGGTAAAAAATTTTTTTTTCAAGAAGTGCTGTCAAAAGTGGCATTTTATACGAATTTCCGGACACGACAGGGCAGGAAAAGGAAATAACCGCCGTTCTGAAACAATAGTCGCTTATAACTCAAGAACGCAATTAATTTATTGAAGAATGAAAATATTGAATTACAAATCACTTCAGTAATCATGCCTGCAAGTATCACTTTATGTTTAAAAAACGTATCAAGGTTTCGCGTTCTTCAACAGAGAAAAATATTTTTTTAAAACCTCTTTCTAGTAAATTTTTCTAATACTTCCTAACACTAAAAATTTGACTTTCTACAAGTAAAAACTAGTACTTTAATTTAAAACATTTTATTCATTCGTCCTTAAATTACTTAAAATTGCATAGTTGGAAATTAAAGTACATAGTAAATCATATATTTAATCAAATATTATACATTTATTTACGAAGGAAAAAAAAAAAGAGAGCCGATTAATCATAAGATCAGAGCACTCATTAGATATAGCAATTTGGCATTAAAGTGAAATTTGTCACAAAAACCCAGATTTTCATTCTATGTTGAACATAAAATTATTATGAAGCTATAAAAATAGCAAATAAAGCCTTTGTGCAACAATATTAAAAAAGCAGAAGAACCAACGTTTAAAATGCACAAATAATATATGAAAAGCAGCAAACAGCTGTTTTGAATCTACTAGCGAGATTCTTCTAGCGAGAGAAGAATCTCGCTAGTAGATTCAAAACAGCTGTTTGCTGCTTTTCATATATTATTTGTGCATTTTAAACGTTGGTTCTTCTGCTTTTTTTTTATTATGAAGCTAATTTGAATTAGTTCAAATATGTTGCATCAGAGTATGCTCGGAATTATATATACATATATGTACATATACACTATATAGCCATTAATGACCGGCGACGGCAACTTTCAATTTTAGACATTTTATCGAATATTTATAAATATACTTGACAGATTCTTCTGGAATTTCAGGATAAAAAATAATAGGTATGACGTCATATTTAGCAATGTCGATTTGTTAAGGGGGGGGGGGTAATTAGGGGGCCAACAAAAAATCAAAGAAAAAAATAATACTTGGGATCACCCTGTAAAATAAAATGCACGAAATGATCTACCGCTATCGAATATAAATAAACAGACATTCTGTAATATGTGTATTATTTTGTGTAAGACTAGCACGTATATTAACAGAGATATAGCGATTTATTTAAAATAATTAAAAAATTCTTGCATGTTTTTTGCTTATTACATGCAGGGTTTTCAACCAAATTTAACACCGATTTCAGAAAAATTGACAAAATACAGTAGAAACAATATAGTGCAATTGGAATATAAATATATTAAATATTTTAAGAAATATGAGCAGTTGTATGAAATAATTTTTATCTGCGCATGCGCGAACGATAACAAGGATCATTTTACATAATTTAATAGTCAACTCTATCGAGCAACACTAAAAAATTCTAGTCAAATATCGTAAAAATTCAGAAAGATGATCAATCCTGAAATTCCAGAAGAATCTGTCAAGTATATTTCTAAATATTCGACAAAATGTCTAAAATTGAAAGTTGCCGGTATATAGTGTATATGTATATGAAAGTAGCCGGTATAATGGCAATATAGTGTATATGTGTGCGTTTGTATTTTTAAGTTCGACAATGTATGCCAATTTATAAGAGGGAAGCGATTCCAGACCATAAGAAAAGAACAACCAATCAGAATTATGGAAAGGAAATGAAGAACTATACAAAGAATGAAAACATTCAAAAACTGGCTCATCTACAGATTTTCAATTATCATTGTTTAAAATGTATACATTTTTATATAAACATTGATTAGCTTAAAATAATGGTTACGCTCCGGACAATATGAATTGCAGACGTGGGATTATTAGATAGGACATTTTAAAAATCTTTTATGTCGTCGAATTTTGACAGGGACCACCTAGTGGTTAATAATGTTTCAAAATGTTTAGTAAAATATAAATGCTTTCTAAACTTTGACGTAAAAAGCAAAACATCAGTAAACATGACAATTGAAGTGATCTAGATTCAAACAGATTTTTCATTTTTCGATAACTGAATTATATTTTAAGTGATATGCGATTTTTGTGACGCTGAATTTCGTTTCAAAATACTAGCTTTGACAGCATTTTCTAAAAAATCGCAAGCCTTTATTGAAAAAGGAAAAAAAATATTCGATTTCATAGCTTCTGAATAGAAATACACCTGTCAGTCTCATGATTTTACAATCAGAAAACGATTAGCTTCTGAATAGCGTGCCTATCGTGTGTACCTGTATTAACACGTACGACATTTACATTAATGTAAAAAAATGCTGTTAGATTCTTTAGCAACCTTATGGAAACATCTGAACAATTCAAGAATGTAGCTGAAGCTGAGTACCTATCAGTCCAGCTTTAACAACCCAAAATGGATTTAGGAATTATGCCAGAAATTAGGCAGTTTAGCTTTGAAAACAAGCTTAAATGTCATCTCAGATAGCTAAACGCATTCGTGATTTCTAAACTATACTGAATACTGTCACATATTATTTCTAATGTCAACATCCACTTTTATAAGCACATACAAAACACAGACGATGGATAAGATATTATTCAAAAAAAATTGTCAACAGAGACTTTAAAGAGTACATTCACATATCGCTAAAACACGTTGTTTTCTTGAAAATTGCTGTTAATCCATTCGCTGCCAAAACTATAAAGTAAAAAATTTCAAATTTCTTGTTGAAAGTCGTATGCCACCACAAATTCAGAAATGTAAATTTCGCTTTACCAATACAGTAAAATATCTGCCAATAAATAAAGCAATTTTTTAATTCTAAAATAGTGGTGACAAAGTAATAAATAAATTAAAGCCACGAGTATACTCGTGGTTGGCAGCGAATAGGTTGATTAAAAATGAATGAAAAGACGTATCCACAAAAAATCTCAATGATTACAGTGAAAAAAAAATTCGCAAGTTTTCATACATTTTTATTAAAATTCTAAATTTTAGTTATTATTTTTTCCATTTTTCTATAAAAACACAACGCCTTTTAGAAAATAAATTTGATTTTTTAAAAGATTTTTGAGGCAGGAAAATAACTTAAAACTATTCATCAGGTAACAATCGAATGCAAACAACATTTACATTAATGTAAAAAAATGCTTTTAGATTCTTTAGCCACCTTATGGAAATATCTGAAGAATTGAAGAATGTAGGTAAGAAATTAATTGCCTAATTATATTTGAAATATTTATGTAGGGGAAAACGAAAATATCTTTATCGAAATAAGAAAGTAAAAAGTACGGAATCTTTGCAATTAAAATTTTAAAATGAAACAAAACCCACTTCAGACATAATTGACTAAAATAAGAAAAATAATGTTTTAAGTGATTAAAAAAAAAAGAAATTACGACCGAAATATAATTACACTTATTCACTCTTAAATACATTTAAAAATTAATTTTCTTGCGCAAAATGTACATAGTTTACTCATAATTTCTCATATATTTATTTCCCAAGTTGCCAATTATTTTTTCTGAAAATTCATCTGAACTTTAACTTTCGATTTCAAAGATATACTCATGCAGCGGCTAATAACATAAGTGATTTTTTTTCCTTGTTTTTTCATATAGAATTTTCACTTCAAAATTTTATTAATAATTCAAATTAATTGTAATGTTGATAAAACCTGGCGATGAATAAAATGATTTTTTAAAAACACGATTCTTGAAGTCAGTAGATAGGTTGTGTATAAACAAACATTAATGTATAAAGTAAGTTATGTAGACAAGCCATTTTCAGTTTTCAATTTTTCTTCTAATAGATCATTAGTACATCCCTAATTTTGTTCTATGGAAATCTAATATTTATTAGAAGATTGCTCCAATTATCATGAAATTCAAATATATTATTTGTGAGATACAGATAGGTGCCTCTAGGTCTTGTTGACAAACAAAAATTTTCAAGAAATATAACTTTTTGCTTTCTTTTGTGTAATGTTATTGAGTTAGCTCAGCTCCTCAATAGTAAATAATAATAATAATTATTATTATTTAAAATTTAAAAAATGATTTTAGTAGGGTTTTGATTATTCATGTGAACTGGAAAACATTCTAAATTTTAAGCTTACTATCTGAATGCAATCACATTACATTACGCAACACATGTGCTTATACTACGTAAAAAAATAAATATTTTTTCACATTTTAAAAATATCCTAGCCGGCGTAGTCATCCGATTTGTTGCATTTTCCATAGCATGCTATCTTTCCCTCTTTCTTTCTCTCTCTCTTTTTTTTCCCCTTTTGAATGAGGAAGGGGGGGGGGGGATTTAATTCAATTCTACATTTAAAAAAGATTCAAAATGTTAATTTGGATAAATATTTCAATATAATCAAGTAATCATCATGCTTAGAATTTACAATATAGATTATATGAAAATTACGGAAATTATATCTTGCAAGTTACCTAATTTTGATGCAATAATAGTACAATGCCTTTATAGTAAAAGGGTATACGGATAGTAAAATTCGATCGATCTAGATAATTTTGGATAAAAATTTAGAGAGCTTGCCACTATTGTCAAGTTAATGTTTGTTTATTTGCCTGATTCATTTAAGATTTTTCTGAAATGCAAACTTGATAGTTTCTGATACATTTTCTAATTCATTTTTGTTTGCAAACGTGTCAAATTGACAGGTGTACTTATTTAGAAACAACGCAATCGAACAGTTTTCCTTTTTCAGAAAGAAAGAGGAATTTTTAAGATATGAAGTTAAATTTGGTGTTTTGATTCGAATTTCTAGACGGACAGCGCAGGAAAGGGAAAAAATTGTCGTTCTGAGATGATAATAGCTTCGGCCATCTGACTGTGGTCAAATTCTATATGTGACTAATCTTCTGCTTATGTTTTAGACAAATCTTTTATTATATACTCTGTACGTATGTTCAATCCATGCTCAAAATTTCATGTTATTTATATGGTCATGATATTTACTGTTTTACATGTTATTTACATTTTAAAGAAATTCAGAAAATATTATTTCATACAGATGAATGATATGAAAAAATTTCAGCTTTTTGATAAAATCTTTAATAAATGTAGAAGTCATATTATCATGCTTTAAATAACTTTTTTAAGAAAACGTAAACTAAAAGCCATTAAATCGATTTATTTAAACAAAACAAAAATAATATTTTTTTATCATTTCGGATAGCATTATTTCCCCCTTTCCCTCCACAAAAATGAAGTATTTTACTTGTGTTTCTGAGAAACTCAGTTAAAAGTTATAATGGCAAAATGTAGTTAATATTTTGAACACTATTTAAAAATTTAAAGTCCTGAGAGTCATTAAGACATTCCCGGAATCATGCGAATAATTGGTGTTAATTTCATCGCGCTGCTTTTCACATTCTCTAGGAATTGTGAAACAAACAAACAGGCAAATTTTTATATAAAAGGGTACAAAAAATAGTTTTTAGAAATATTTCTATAAATGCTGAAATACTAAATGAAATTCATAAGCCATACTTATCATTAACGAAAACATGAAATTTGTTACAATTTTTATACTTTTTAAACATTATTTTATTTCAGCTCTCCAATAATAAGATAAATAACTCTATTTAGAAATTATCTTGGGGCAATCTTAAGATGACTAATATACTGTTTAATAGTTTAATAAATATTTATTTTAAAGAAAAATAACCATATTATAACTGTATTATGGCATACAAGTATGCACCAAATGTTACACGATGGTATGCTAAAAATATTCACTTTTTTTTTTTATTTCTAGCATCTTGTTCTGAACAATCTTTAAAAATAGGATAAGGAAGGTATGTGGCCATGGTCAGGGGGTATATATCAAGTTATTTTTCGTTGCGCCGAAAATCTCAATTAGCAAAAGTCCTAATGGTTTTTTCACGGTGGGGAGTGACTCGTATTTGGAGGGAGAAATTTTGCTCCGAATGTGAATGTCCATCCGATAACGACGTATTTTTTGGTCTGGTTTTTCGCGTTTATTTTGCCGTACGATCATTCATCAACAGTGTGAGTAATTAGGAATGATATATGTCTTTTGGCTCTAAAGGGAATACCTGGAAAACTATACCAGACTTCCTCCTTTCAATTCACTTGATTGTGCGTATCTCTTGAACCCCCCATTGTGACAGTCTGCATGTCAAACTCTGCTCCCTCCTGCATTGATTTATGTTTTAGTGGGGGAATGAAATTTTTAACATTTTTGTCTAATATCTGAAGTTTAAATAAACCTAAACGAAAAATTTTTATTTGTATGAATATATGAAAATACAGGCTTTTTTATGTAGTTTTCAAAATTTTGAAACTCCAAATAGAATTGAAGTTATTTACATTTCACTTACTTCTTAAGACTTTAGCATTAAATTAAAAAATAAGTATACATTTTAAAATTATTTTGTCAACTAAAACAGAAAGCGACATCTTTTAAGAAGTGCACACAAAAAAAATGAGTTACAAATATTAATTTTCTGACGAGATATTAGACAAACAAAGAGGCATTAAATGACCATTGGTTTAACATTGGAGAGGGATCTCTAAAATCTGAGTGATAAGGGGCTAGCAGCTAGCTAATACCGCTCAGATGATTTATAAACTAATATTGCAAATACCGGGAACAGCGCGAACGCAGTCCCGACTACCAAAAATTGTGCGCCCCAACCAACCGCTGTTTGCGGAAGTGGCAGTCGTCAGCAGCCCGCAGTGCAATGGACAGCCTCCGACCGAGAGAGCCCCCTTGTTGATCAAGGCATCTCTTGCGCCAAGTAAGTATGAATCCGAAATCCATTCCCAAAATAATTTTATTTATTCCTTAAAGAAAACCTGGTGTGGGTATTATTTTTTAAACTTCATTTGTATTTATTCTGCTTTGAGCTATATGCAGGGACTGATTAGTTGTTCTCAAATTCAGGGGATGTTGATAGGTTCCTGGCTTTCAGGGGCGTAGCTTGAAAAATTTACTTTACTTTATTATTATTTTTTTTTGGGGGGGGGGGGACCTGACATGGGCGCCCTTTTATAATTTTCATTTGCGCCCCCCGCCACGTCATCACTATTCGTGCTAAGTCTCCGACAATTCATATTATAGTAGCTCTAATCCGTGCTATCACCATGTCTTTTATGTATAATTCATCTTCTGTGATGCTTTATACAACCATTATCCTGATTAATCTTTACACCTTTAGAAAACGCATTTTGCCCTGTTGATTTGATATGTGTAAGATATATCAATGTATCACAATATGTATCTACCTAATTTAGGTATATATTGTGTGGGGATGCAAAGACTCCAAGCGGTAAGATTGTTCATAATTCATTATATTTTGTATCTGTATTATTAGTTAAACATTCAAAAATCCGGAAAAAAAGAGCTGAGAAACTAAGTTCACATGCAATTTTTTAACAAAACAGTAAACAAAATTTTTAGGTTTGGGTCAGGTTGCGTGTCCACAGAAGTTATTTTGGCTTGCTCGGATTGGGTTATGGTTCTTTGGAATATTTTTGCCGGGCGCAGATTTGGTTCGTGTCACATTTCGAGGTATTTATAATAGAATTTTTAGGTTAGAGTCGGGTTGCGTCTCCACGGAAATTATTTTGTCTTGCTCGGATCAAATTATGGTTCTTTAGAATGTTTTTGTCGGTTATCGTATTTGGTTCCGGTGAAATTTCGTTTTTTTTTTTTTTTAAATAGAACTTTCACGTTCTGCTCGGGTTGCGTATCGACTGAAATTATTTTGTCTTGCTCGGATCGGGAGTGCGGTCTGTTGCATTTTTTTTTTTTTTTTTGGGGGGGGGGGGGTGGTGGGTTCGGGTGCCGTTATGGGTTAATAAGCCTAAAAATATCACGCTGATTGAGAAATAAATAGTAATTTTTCAGTTGGTCTAACGCTGTCTGGTCTTTTTGCAACAAGTCTAAAAAACGCCAGGCTGATTGAGAAACAAGTGGCCAGTTTTCAATTAGCCTAATGCTCTCTAGGCTCTTTGCAATAAGCCTGAAAACTATCAGGCTAATTGGAAAAAGGGAGATGATTCTTCAATTAGCCCGGCTCTTTGCAAAGAGCCTGATTTCTCCATTAGCCTACGAAATATACACCAGATTCCCTTCTTTATTAAAAATTTCAAAGACGACTAGCGTCCGAAAGCTTTAAAGGTCGGTAGTATTTTTATTATTGGCGTAACAATTCAAAATTAATATATTTTTTTCAAAATCCATTAAAACAATGTCGCGATTGTCCCCAATTTTACTACTTTGCAACATTAGGTATAAAATTTTAATATTTTCGTTAAAATTATATTCGTTGAAATTAAAGCTTCTTTCTCTTTTAATATTCACGTGTAAATATATCATTCATTTGAAAGGATTTGGCAATATTATTAATTAGATTTTTTAAATAAGACATAATTTCTACCGCTTAATGCTTTTCTTTCGTAATAATTTAATTAATTTCAAGTTTTCTTGTATTGGATACATTTTTAAAGAGGCAAAAATATTTATAACTAATAATTGGTAATAAGTATGTTAAAAAGTTTTACTTATATTTAAAATTCTAGTATTTATCGCATTGATATATAATCAGCAAATCAAATGAGAAAATATTCTAATAAATTATCAACAGAATACTAATAATTGATTGTAGGGCAATAATTAAGAACGTCTCATGAAATTCTGTTGAATAAGAAAAATGTAATACAGCAAAACTATGCAATCGACCGTTTAAATACTTTTTTTAAGACAGAAAAACAAAATTTAAAAATATTAATTATTTTAATTTTTCAAAATTTCGTTCAAATCGTTCATAAAATGTCTTCAATCCTGTATCTTCTGACGGTACTTATAAGTATCATTAAAATAACTTGTTATATAATTCATTTAATGCATCGATTAGTAGTAATACAGTTTAGAATGAGTTATAGATATGAATTACTTTATTTTGTTACTAAAGCATTATATGTTACACAAAACAAAAGTATTTTTAAAAGGATGATTTCTTTTTCCTTTGCATTTTTTTCAGCTTACTTGGCGTTGGGGGGGGGGGGGGGGATTTTTCAATTCGGAAATATTTCTATATTTCTATTGTGAGAACATTTTATTTGTACATTTCTTAATAATTCCCTAATAATTTGTACATTTCCTTTTCCTTTTTTTTTTTCTTTTCTCGTTAAAAATTATCCCAGTTGCAGTTAAATAGCATATTGAATTGTTATTCATTCAAACAAGTTTCATTTTAAATTTTTCTATTTTATTATTCAGGATGATTTATAATCTTCTAAACTTTGTATTTAAGTATTTAAATGAATTCTAGACAGACAGTAAGTTTAAACAATTTTAAATAAAATTATAAATTAATGAAATAATGAAAATGATTACTATAAATCTGTTAAATGCGTTTTTTTAGACATTCTGAATAAGGTATAAATTGCATAAGAGTTTTTTTTATTTTTCTTCTTGCAAATGCAAATAATGTATTTTTCTGAAAAAACAAAAGCAAAAACGTTAAAATTCACTTGTTTCCTTGAAACCAAATAAAATCTGAAATTTTCCATGCATGTAAGAAAGGAAAAGTTTTTATAAGTATGTCAAAAAAAAAAAAAAAAAAAAAAAAGAAAAGAAAAAAAAATCACAAATAATTTAACTGTATGTATGTATAGTGTTTGATGCAGTTTTATTTCCGAAAAATTATATGTAATTCAATGAAAAGACATTGAAGCAAAAAAAAAAAAAAAAAAAAAGCAGTATTTAGAGGGGGAAAAAAAGGGTTTTACTGTCCTTTAAATACAACTGAAACAAAATAGCACTTTCTCTTTATAAAAATAATCAGGAAAGCCCAGAAAACTATACCAGACTTCCTCCTTTCAATTCACTTGATTGTGCGTATCTCTTGAACCCCCCATTGTGACAGTCTGCATGTCAAACTCTGCTCCCTCCTGCATTGATTTATGTTTTAGTGGGGGAATGAAATTTTTAACATTTTTGTGTAATATCTGAAGTTTAAATAAACCTAAACGAAAAATTTTTATTTGTATGAATATATGAAAATACAGGCTTTTTTGTGTAGTTTTCAAAATTTTGAAACTCCAAATAGAATTGAAGTTATTTACATTTCACTTACTTCTTAAGACTTTAGCATTAAATTAAAAAATAAGTATACATTTTAAAATTATTTTGTTAACTAAAACAGAAAGCGACATCTTTTAAGAAGTGCACACAGAAAAAATGAGTTACAAATATTAATTTTCTGACGAGATATTAGACAAATAAAGAGGCATTAAATGACCATTGGTTTAACATTGGAGAGGGATCTCTAAAATCTGAGTGATAAGGGGCCTTAAGGGGCTAGACGCTAGCTAGTACCGCTGAGAAGATTTATAAACTAATATTGCAAGTACCGGGAACAGCGCGAACGCAGTCCCGACTACCAAAAATTGTGCGCCCCAACCAACCGCTGTTTGCGGAAGTGGCAGTCGTCAGCAGCCCGCAGTGCAATGGACAGCCTCCGACCGAGAGAGCCCCCTTGTTGATCAAGGCATCTCTTGCGCCAAGTAAGTATGATTTCGAATTCCATTCCCAAAACAATTTTATTTATTCCTTAAAGAAAACCTGGTGTGGGTATTATTTTTTAAACTTCATTTGTATTTATTCTGCTTTGAGCTATATGCAGGGACTGATTAGTTGTTCTCAAATTCAGGGGATGTTGATAGGTTCCTGGCTTTCAGGGGCGTAGCTTGAAAAATTTACTTTACTTTATTATTATTTTTTTTTTGGGGGGGGGGGGAGGACCTGACATGGGCGCCCTTTTATAATTTTCATTTGCGCCCCCCGCCACGTCATCACTATTCGTGCTAAGTCTCCGACAATTCATATTATAGTGGCTCTAATCCGTGCTATCACCATGTCTTTTATGTATAATTCATCTTCTGTGATGCTTTATACAACCATTATCCTGATTAATCTTTACACCTTTAGAAAACGCATTTTGCCCTGTTGATTTGATATATGTAAGATATATCAATGTATCACAATATGTATCTACCTAATTTAGGTATATATTGTGTGGGGATGCAAAGACTCCAAGCGGTAAGATTGTTCATAATTCATTATATTTTGTATCTGTATTATTAGTTAAACATTCAAAAATCCGGATAAAAAGAGCTGAGAAACTAAGTTCACATGCAATTTTTTAGGCAGATTTCCGATGAAATACTACCTATTACATTCTCAGTGAAAAACTTCATCTATCTACCTATCTATCTATATCACTTTTTTATGGACACGATAACTTCCATAATTCTGCACAAATCTCTTCCAAACTGATACATAAAATCAAGGGGCGTAAAATCTCGGTCAAGTTCATTAATGGGTAAAATCGGACCAAAGAGGTGGAAATAGGGAGGAGTTTTGTGAAAACTGAAAAAGACCCATAACTTCTTAACTATAATCCATTTCGAATCAGTTTAAAGTTATTATTACTTCTAAAAAAAGGGCAAAAAAATTATGTATGACAGATTTTTGATAAAATTAAAAATGGGCTCAAGAGGCAAAAAATAGGGTTTTGTGGAGAAAAAAATTCATAACCTCGTCAATTCTCAAGATATCAAATCCAATTAAATTTAATATAAATCTTCTTATCATTATCTATAACTTTTATATTGAC
Source organism: Maratus speciosus (assembly GCA_963932465.1). Lineage (NCBI taxonomy): Eukaryota > Metazoa > Arthropoda > Arachnida > Araneae > Salticidae > Maratus > Maratus speciosus. The sequence goes on along the minus strand of OZ010794.1, from coordinate 286,533,490 downwards.
AAATTTTTGATAGGACCAATTCTTACAGCGAAAAAAATTAAAAATACATAGCGGTTGAAGAAAATATGATTGTATTAAAGGTGTTCTCAAATCCAAACTGCTTATTTTCTGACTCATTTTTAAATTTATTTTTGCTTTCAAACGCCTCCAATTGGTAGGTTCTCTTATTCAGAAACTATATAAGTACCGTAATGGTCGATTGTTTGATAGAGGCAGAATATACAGTGAAACTTGGATAATTCGAACTTGAATTCGAATTTTTTGCTCTGTCCCTAGAATTATATATTAAAATAATGTAAAAAAAAAAATCGTGGATATTTCGAATTTTATTTTGGATAATTCAAATTTTTCGTACGATGGCCTTTAAAATTTTGCCGTAAAAAATTGTTCCTGAGACGTTTTTTCAGCTAAAGTGCAAAATATTTTAACGGTCTTTCTAAGGAAAAGAAAGGCGATGATTTGGAATGTCGCTATGTAGGGATTTCCAAGGAATTTTCTGACCCAAGCAAAATCCTCCTTGTCAAAATCCCAAGACTTGGCCACACCCCTTCGGAAGGAGAATCTATTTCACTGCTGGTTGAAAAGATCGAAGCTTAGAAGTTGCAATCGGATATTCTCATCACTTAACCCTTCCTCCTCCTTTTTTCTGCAGAAGTGCAACTAGGTTTCTTTCAGTAACGTGGCGTCCGGTCATCGCTGGATGCGGCGATGACCAAGCAATATTTTAAAACTCTTAATAAGCTTTTAAAACTCTACGATCCAGTTTTAGCAGAACATTTGGAGTTCATGTATAAGTGAAGGTAAGATTTAAAGTTTCTTTTTTGAACATTCAACCATTGAATTTTAGAGTTAATAATTTTTCACCACAAACTTAAATAATTGCGATGACCACCGAAAATTTTCACGCCACGCCACTGGTTTCTTTCGGTGTTAGAGTCACGCGCGCTTCCACGTGCGTAAACAATTTAATGCAACTGTACATTTTTGTGCTTGTACTTTAAGTATTCTTTCTATGCTCTTAATATGGCCTTGTCAAAAGGTAAATCTTCTTTATAAGTTATTCTTTATAAGTTAAAAGGTAGCGGTGATTAATGAAGTGGGAAAAGGCCTCAAAAAGAAATCGGAAATCGCCAAGGAATTTGGAATTCCATCCAACACATTACCGACATATTTAAAGAACAAATATAAAATTTTGAGCAGCGAAAATGGCACTGGAAAAAAATGGAAAATGAACGAGAGAACCTGACAACCCAGATGTAGATAGTTGTGTTCTTTAGTTTTTTTAAACAAGCACGAGATAAGAATATTCCAATTAGTAGCCCTATTATGAGAGCCAGATCTGAAGTTTGCCGCTGCATTAACCCATTAACGCCGGTTGGTACGAAAATCTGCCATTAAGTAATACGAAAACCAGTATTTTATTAAGGAAATTTTCATATTACTTAATCTCAAACTTTGAGAGATCAACTGAGTTAAAATTAGAATATGGGAAAACTGGTACCTAGGTATTAAAAATGTGTAGAAGAAACTCGGCATTAATGGGTTAAGCATTCAGATTTCAAAGCCAGCACAGACTGGCTGAATGTTTTCAAAGAGAGAAACGATATTTCTTTCAAAGTAGTGTGAGGTGAAAGCGTGCCGTGAATATTTAAGCAGCTTATGAATGGAAAATACATTTAAAAGAAATTATTCAAGATAAGAAACCAAAACATATTTTCAATGTTGATGAGACCGGACTTTTTTATAAGTGAACTCAAAATAAAACTTTTGCTTTCGTATATTGGCGGAAAATTAAGTAAAGACCGAATACTTGCTTCTTGGAGCATGGGCGGATCCGAAAAGCTGTTATTATTAAACATTGGCAAATCGACTAATCCACGTTGCTTTAAAAATGTAAAGTCTAAGCCTGTATCCTACGATTGAAACTACAAAGGCATGGATGACCTCCGAAATGTTTGAAAAATGGCTTTTAAGTGTGAACAAGAAATTTGGAAATCAAAAACGAGAGATTGTCCTTTTTATTGACAATTGTACGGCTCACAACATTATCCCCAAAATGAAAAATGTGAATGTCATTTTTTTCCCGGCCAACTTGACCTCTCTGATTCAGGGAATCGACCGGGGAATCATAAAACATTTTTACAAGTGTCTGCTGGTTGAAAGCATTCTCATCGGAGATTTTGACATTAAGGCGGTATTCAAAAAAATATTTTTCCACGTTCAACAACTCGAAAGTTTTAAACGCTTTTTCAGACTCATTTTAATAAGTAAAGTCATGAAACTAGCTGACGGGATTTTTTAAGATGCACCCTTGCATTCTGCTTCATTATAAGCAAGATTCGCACACTCCTTGGAATTTCCAAGGACTCTGGCACCACTATTAGTGATAAGAAAATTTACATTTAATTTTTAAAACCCAGAATTCTTAATCACTACCTTTATTCACAGTTTTTTCTATATTTTTCTACAGTGAAGTAAGTGCTTTGAAAATGCTGTTAAAATATAGTGGCATAACTGTGCGAACCCTGATTATAAGCGACCTGTGTAACTTATTTTTCGTTCAGTTAATTAGAACTTGATTTATAAACAATTATTTTCCCAGTACGACCATTTTTAGGTGCGTTCGTAATTATATAAATACGTAGCACCTATAGTCGTCGTTCAGTCCGTCCGTCTGTCCGTCCGTCTGTCCGCATGTAACAGAGCAAAAACTACCCAACCGAATGGTCTGAAATTTCAAATATATGATTGTTGCAAAATTTTGTCGAGCCATTTCAAATTTTATGAAAATCGGATGTATAGTTTAATTACAGGGACAGTCAAAAGTTTTTCTTTACATTACGGCCAATGGGAAAAATTATTGAAAGTGCATTTTAATGATATTAGAGCCTTCCGAATGATCTAAAATTTTAAAGATATAACTGTTGCAAAATTTTGTCGAGCCATTTCAAATTTTAGGAAAATCGGATGTATAGTTTAATTACAGGGACAGTCAAAAGTTTTTCTTTACATTACGGCCAATGGGAAAAATTATTGCAAGTGCATTTTAATGATATTACAGCCTTCCGAATGGTCTGAAATTTTAAAGATATAATTGTTGCAAAGTTTTGTTGAGCTATTTCAAATTTTAGGAAAATCGGATGTATAGTTTAATTACAGGGACAGTCAAAAGTGTTCAGTTACATTACGGGGAATGGGAAAAAATTATTGGAAGTGCATTTTAATGATGTATCGGACTATGCGCTTTATGAAGTGCAAAAAAGTATACATTCAGTACAATATGGGGTGCAAAAAATAATTATAAAACTAGTTATAGTACGAACGCACCTCATTTGCCACGTTTGACGAGCAATTTCCAACTTGTTTTTTTCGTTTCCAGCTCTATCGCTAAGGGAAATTCGGTTTAAATGTCCACTTTAACAGCATTTTTTGAAAATATATTCTGTCTTTATGAAAAAATCGACCAATACGGCACATTATATAGTTTCTGAATAAGGGAATCTGCCAATTGGATGCGTTTAAGAGCATAAGCAGGGCCTGATCTACTTTATGCGAGACCCGGGGCACACAGGTGATTTCTGGGCCCCTTTTCTCAAGAAAATTGTATTAAAAATATGATAAACAACTTTATGAGCAGTTTAAAATTTTTAAACATTTTATGAGAAGAACAATATATTATAGACACATGTAAAAATGCATTAAAAAATAATAGGAAGGTAAAATCTTCTGCCCCATATGCTATTTAGAGTAAGCAAAACTCTAAACCTCAAATATTGAATAAAATATCTTTGATGTAATAGCTGTTTATATCGGAGTTTTGAAGGTTACATTTATTTCATAATCGTTAGTACACAAGAGGGAAATAATTTAGTTTACATTAATTGGAAAAATTAAATTTTTTATGCTCTATAAATGGAAATTTGTATTAATTTGTATACACAAAGAGTATACAAAATGCATTTTAGGGCCCCCTGAAAATGTGGGTCCGGGGCACATGGGGCATGTGCCCCTGTGATAATCAGGGCCTGAGCATAAGACGGGATTTGTGAAGAAAGAAACGGAAGGAGTAAATGTAGTTGAAAAGAAAACTTTGATGAAATTGATAATGAGCTGGCTGGTCTTGAATTGGGAATATGTAAAATCTGATTCATCAATCTTGTATGAGGACTATGTCAACGTGGACCAAAATGTAGCTGTGTGTTTCTAGGCAACTGATTCGGACATTATTGCTCAACTGGCGGAGAACAATCAAGCTGAGGACGGCTTATCTGAGGATGAAGAGAACAAGAAAATACAAGAGAAACCCCTACCTAGTTCCTCAGAAGCTGCATATACATGAACTTCAACGCTCTTTTGAATGCCAGTCTAACGTAGAAGATTCTATTTTTGTATTAATTGATAGGTTGGAATCATATGCTATGACTCAAAGATTGCATTCAAAGAAGCAATAGAAAATATATGACATTTTTCTTAAAAGTGAGGAATAATTAAGCTAGTCAAAAATGTTTGGTTTAATGAAAAAAAAAAAAAATGTAGCAGTATTCTTAGATAAAGTTTGTGTTAAATCTTTCAGCGCGGAGTGAATCTTTTTTATTTATCACATCTTTTTGAGAAAATATAAGTAATTTGAATTTTTTGATATTTCGAACTTTTCTCTGGTCCCTTGAACTTCGAATTATCCAACTTTAACTGTATTTGAAAAAATGATGTCAAAGTGGGCATTTTGAACCGAATTTCCCGAAGCGATTGTGTTGGAAGCGAAAAATATTGTCCTACTCAGAAAATAATTGTTTATAAATCAAGTTCTAATTAATTGAACGAAAAATAAACACACAAGACGCTTATCTTCAAAAATCACGTCAGCAAGTTTCCTATTTTTTCTTTTAAAAATGGATCGGGAAATGTGCCAGAAAATTTCGAGTTGTTGAGCATGGAAAAGTATTTTTTTTTTTTTAATATCACCTTAACATGATTCTGATAAAACCATCTCTTATATAAAAATGAAATTAAAAACTCGTCAAAGCGGGCAGATAAAATTTTAAAAATTGGGTTTATCTCTAATCATGATTTAGTTTTTGTTGTTGAAATTAATATCTAACTTCGAAATCTACCTGCGCCTGTAGGCCGAGCCGGCAGGGATTTTTATAGTATATTTAGACATTCATCATTAACTCAAAGCAGCATTGTAAATAATCAAATTATAAGGCTCTTGTTGCTATACCATGTACCGTACATTCCGGAAAGTTTACCGTCCGCCACATTTGGCAGGCCTTAATCCATTTGAATACATTTATGCAGCAAAGACAAACCCTTTTCAACTAAGTTAAAAAGTGTTAAATAAAAAAAGTTTTCTTCTAAGAAGGTTCCCCCCCCCCCCTCTCGAAAATACAAAAATGTTTGATGCAACACAGTTAGAATGTTGAATTCATGTCAACATGCATCAAACTTTCAGATTGTCATATTGAAACACAAATGAACCGACGAAACGAGAAAGCTTTCTTTTCTTTTTACCCGACTGCCAAGCAGAGTTCTGTGTTTCACGCGTATCTGGGTATGTAGATTTCTTTATACCTTCGAAACATTCCAACGGCTGGATGGATTTTAGTGAATGAGGTCTCTATCGATTCGTTTTAACCGCCCGATGGTTATAGGCTAGGGTTTGTTTTTATAAATTCAAAATGGCGGTAGAGACGAAAAAAAAATTTACGCATCCTATTGAGCGGCTTACCATTGGATTGGTCTTTCAAAATGAAGACGATGTTTCATTGACTATTTTACAGTTAGAAGCTCCGCTTAAATATTACACAACCTGGAAGTTGTGTCGGTAGGATATCTAGCTTTACTGCAACTCTAACCATCATAGACATCTGTAGGCCTCATCAAAACAGTGTTTATAGATAGGAACTAACAATTAAACACAATTTTAAAGTCATCAATTCAAGTAACTAAAAAAAAAATTTGTAAGTAATATAAAGATAGTTTAACATTGATGAGAAATAACTAATTAGTTCGCTTTTTAGGCAGTCGGGTTTTTTGATTTTTTAAATTTAATTTTTACTTGTTAAATATGTCAAACACGCGCTGAATTGTAGCTTAATTGTTACTTGGTGATCACTTCGCTCACTACGACATCTCGAAAGCCGTTTAAAATATTAGTTTTGATTTTTACAGAAATATTCTAATGCTGTTTGATTCTTAGAGAATTGGTTAAAAATATGTAAAATTTTATATGCGAACAGATGGTGATGATTTTAAAAATTAGTCAAAAGTAATATTATGGAAGGAATTTGAGCTTTAAATAAAGTAAACAATTGTAAATGCTCTTACATTCTGCTCAATCATCAACAATTTAAAACAAATCTTTCATAAATTAACACTAAAACCGCCGGCTATTTTACTTAAATTTTATAAAAAGTGTTTCACACCAGAATTTTAATTTAGAACTATTTAACTTATTTAATTAGCTTATCTTTGTGTCGCATTCATTAAATATATTTTATGAAAAAATTTCTGATTCGAATCGACTGCATCGATATGGCAGAGGTCAAAATGACCACTAATGGCGGTTTTAATGTTCAGTAACATAATATGCTTCCTACGTAACTTTTTTTTATTGCTTTGGTTTTTGTAAAAGTTACCTAATTTATTTCTTCTGTTTATTTACTCTTGATGCATTCGTGCCTGGGACACCAGTTTTTTAAAATACAAGTAGGGGAGAGTGGTAATGAATGGGCCAATTTTTGGTTTTTAATTTTTGTAATTTTTTCTGATAATTTTATTTGGCTCAGAATTGGCTCTTCAGTCACTTTACTTATTTGTTACATAAAAAAGTCATAAAAATTGGATTAGAAAATGTCTATAATGAATGATAATAGAAAATAAAAATATAGAAATTTGGCCCATTCATCCCCACCCATGGGGCTGAATGGGCCACTAAATGAATTCAATGAAAAAAGGTGGAATTAATCTTTTATTCACCAAATATGACAAAATGAATGGTACTTGACATGATATGATCAAAGCATACTGAAATAGTAAGTAATACACAATGCTTATCAAAATTTATGAACATGAAAAGTGAAATTAAAACACATAACTGTAGCAGAAAAATGACAAAATAATGAGATTATAAGAAAGAAAGAACATAAAATATACATAAAAATAATAGATAATACACATTATGATTTAACGAAATTTATATTTTTCAAAATTAATATTAAATGACATGGTTGTAACAGGGTTGGAACTGCCTATTAATTGACTAATTAGTGTAAATTTCTGGTATTATTTATTCTACCCATCAGATTCAGAATATAAACAATTATTCTAGTTTTATATCAAATGGAAAAATACTGGTAGGCGTGGTCAACAACTGTTAACCTTAATCGTTTATACAATTTAACTTATGTTTCTAATAAATAACTGATGTTTCTTAGGATGAAAATGTGCAAATTATTTTTCAGGCATCACTGAAAACCTATTCTAACTAGACAGTAATTTAATCTAAATCCATTACAGTCAGTTATGTTTCATATTAAAGAAAGAAAAACTATATTTTCATGATCAGGGCAAAGGTGGCCCATTCATGACCATGATATAGTGCCCCATTCAGCTCCACCTATACTTCTGGAATATATTCAGGATTTTTTATTATATTACATTCAAATAACATCTAAATAACTCCTAAAATTAATTTACAGATATGCAAAGACTTGCTAATACACGTATCTGCAATGAAATAATAGATACTTTTTAGCTTATTTATTTTATAGAAAAGGGAAAAAATTTACTTTTCAATCAGATTCTTGACCATCCTACTCTAGTGGGAAAAAGGCTTCTCCCAAACAATGGAAAATTTGATGAGTTTGGCAAAACAAATAGCTTCATCTATTGGTGGCATCTAAAATAATTTTATGCAAATACTTTTTCATATTTTGTTAATGGCCCATTCATTCCCATGGCCCATTCATTACCACTCTCCCCTATATATACATTTACTTCAAGAAACGCATGCCTCCAATCCTCCAAATGACCGGAATGCGGCTGTTGTCTCATTTCGCACAAAAGGGGAACTGAAAGAATTCAAACTTCAGGGTGGAGGAAATTTTTATCCAGAGGATTCTATCCGGAGAATCGTCATATGGCCACCTTAAAAGTATGCACTGTGATATATTTATGTTGAACGAAAACATATACTTCAACTTTTACTTAACCAACAATTAACGGTAACTTATTAACTGTGTAAATGTTGTGATTTGATGGCTAGCGATGCGGCATGCTTGCTATGCGGCTCTGAGATGTTGTGTTGTTAAATAAAGCTTCTTGTTTTAATTATCTAAGTATTGTTGTGATTAAATATGAATTATTAAGACACAACAAATTATCGCCATGAATATTTATATAAGCGACATGGTGTCAGGCGAATAATAAATCCGATTAAATCGGATTGTCGAACTCATGTCTCAAGCTCATGTCAAGAATGCTCGGCAGAAGTGAACTTTAGTGTTCAAATTTAGTGTGAACTTTTATGTGTTCAACCCTTTATTACGTTTGAAACGGAAATGGAGACTTTCAGACCACCTGGCGTTATGATATTCAATGGAAATTTGAAAGATAACTGGTTGAAGTGGAAACATAAATTCAATAATTTTCTATTATCATCGGAAAAAAATGAAAAGTCGGATCCAGTAAAAATCGCCATCTTACTAAATCTTATTGGAGACGAAGGTGAAAATATCTACAACACTTTTTCATTTGAAGGTGATGACGGAGCACGGACCCTTGAATCAGTTATCAAGAAGTTTGACAATTACTGTTTGCCCCAGAGCAATGAAGTATTTGAAAGGTTTAAGTTTTTTTCATGCTCGAAGAAAGAAGGTCAGAATATCGACTCGTACGTAACGGAATTGAAAACGCTTGCAGCATCGTGTAACTTTGGGGACCAGGAAACCAGCCTCATTCGTGACAGGATCGTCCTAGGTGTAAATGATCATGGATTACAAGAGAGACTTTTGAGAGAACCCAAACTAACATTGGAAAAGGCTATTGATAACGTTCGTGCTTGCGAAATTAGCAGAAAACAAGTAGCAGCTATTAATGATTCCGTAAATATTGATGCTATAAACAAGTATCCGATCAGAAGGCCTAATACTATGGATTGCCAGGCCTGCGGTAGAACTCACATAAAAGGACAATGTCCTGCATATAATAAACTGTGCAACAAATGTAAGAGGAAAAACCACTTTGCAGCTGTGTGTAGAGGTAAGTTTCAACAATCGGCTGCAAGATACACCAATAAAACTGTGAATGAAGTACAGTTTAGTGACTCTAATGTTCACCCTGAAAATAGTGACTCAAATTTCTATCCTAAATATAATGACTCTAATATTAGTTTGTTTATTGATAGTGTGCATGATATTACTATTGATAGTGTGCATGATATTAATCCTATTAAATGTAATGAATGGCTTAAGGTTATATCAGTTGAAGGTCAGCATGTGTCTTTTAAACTTGACACTGGCGCTCAAGTCAATGTTTTACCTTTGGATATTTTCAAAACATTAAATTTAGAACATAAATTAACTTCAACTGATATTGTCTTAGTAGCCTATGGAAATAATAAGCTGAAACCTGTTGGTTCTGTAGACCTAGTCTGCAATACTGAGAAATATTCTAATGTTTTGCGTGGTTTTCTTCGAGCCGTGGATCTTCCATGCGTTAATACGGATTAGGTTCCCTTAGAAAGACCCCCACGGAGGGCACTCCCCCCGGGCCTATATCCCTCGTGTAGATAATTGGCCGTCAAAAATCAACCCAACCCAACCCATCTAATGTTTTGCTTACATTTATTATCATTGATATTAAAGCTAAGCCAATTTTAGGGTTGCAGGCTTGTGAAAAATTACAATTAATTAAGTATATTGATAGTGTTTCTCTTGAATCCAAAATAAAAGTAATTGAAAATTATAAAGTTGTGTTTGAGGGATTGGGAAATTTTCCTGGGGAACCACATCATATTGAAACAAAACCTGATGTGCATGCTGTAATTAATGCCCCTAGAAGGGTACCGCTATCTTTACATAAAAAACTCAAAAGTACTATTGACGAATTGGAAAACTTGGGCATTGTATCTCAGGTAAATAAACCAACAAATTGGGTTAACAGTTTAGTTGTTGTCGAAAAGCCTAATGGTAAATTGAGAATATGCATTGATCCTAGAAACCTTAACAAAGCAATTAAGCGTGAACATCATATAATGCCTTCAGCAGATGAAATAATACACAAATTAGAGGGCAAACAATGTTTTTCAGTACTAGATTTGAAAGATGGATTTTGGCAAGTATCATTAGATAGACCAAGTTCAGAGTTATGCACTTTTAACTCTCCCTTTGGTAGATATAAATTTAATAAACTTCCCCAGGGTATTTCCTCTGCTCCTGAGGTATTTCAGAAAAAGAATCAGAAAATGTTTGGAGATATTAATGGGGTAGAAATTTACTATGATGATCTAATAATAGCAGGTAAAGATGAAAAAGAACATGACAGAATTTTGATAGAGGTTCTTGAAAGGGCCAAAGCAAATAATATAAAATTCAATCAAGATAAGTTTCAGTTTAAGGTACCTGAGGTAAAATATATGGGGTTTTTAATATCTAAAAATGGAATACGGGCAGATCCAAGTCATGTTAGAGCTATTGTCAATCTTGAAAAACCATCTTGTAAAAGTGACATTAAAAGGTTACTGGGTATGATTAATTTTCTTTCTAAATTTATACCGAATGTATCAACAGTTACCTCTCCCTTAAGGAGTCTGCTGAAAAATGATGTAGATTTTGATTGGGGTCCTGAACAGGACAACAGTTTTGAAACTGTTAAAAAGTTAATCAGTTCAACACCAGTTCTAAAAGTATTTAATGAATCCCTGCCTATTACACTTCAATGTGATAGCTCTAAAGATGGTCTAGGTGCATGTTTTATTGCAAGAGGGTCAGCCAGTTGCATTCGCATCAAGGAGTCTTACTGATGCTGAACAAAACTATGCTCAAATCGAAAAAGAGTTATTGGCCATAGTGTTTGCATTTCAAAAGTTTCACAATTTTGTTTATGGTCACAAAGTTGTTGTTGAAAGTGATCATAAACCTTTGACATCTGTAGTACTTAAACCAATCTCTAAAATTTCCTGTCGATTACAGAGAATGCTTCTGAGGCTGTTGAAATATCATTTCACCGTAAAGTACTTACCAGGAAGCAAAATGTATATTGCAGATACATTGTCTAGAGCATATATTAAAGAAAAAGTGATAGGTGACCCTGACATGTTAAACATGGTACATTCAATCTCTAAGGTTTTACCAATGAGTGAAAGCCGGTTTCAACAGTTTCAGAAAGCTACTGCTGAGGATGATGAATTAAAATTAATCAGTCAATACTATCAAAATGGCTGGCCTGAAAAAAGGCGAATGCCTAAGAGCTTGATGCATTATCACAAATTAAAAAATGATATTGTTTGTATAGAAGGGTTAGTATTTTTGAATGATAAAATTATTATACCTAAGGTATTGAGACAAGATATGTTGTTTTTGATACATGAATCACATCTGGGTATCCAAAAGTGCAAAAATAGGGCTAGAGAATTAATGTATTGGCCAGGCATTAATCGCGATATTGAAAATGTCATATCTAAATGTAGTATTTGTGAAAAATTCCAAAATTCTCAATGCAAAGAACCACTTATACCGCATGAAGTGCCAACTCGTCCTTTTCAAAGAATTGGAATAGATATTATGTATTTTCATAATGCTAATCATCTGGTTATAATTGATTATTATTCAAAATGGATCGAGACTGTACCCATAATAAATAAAACAATTGTAGAAATCATTACCAAGTTAGAAGAAATATTTTCCCGGTTTGGGATACCAGAAACAATTATCTGTGATAATGTCCCCTTTAACAGTTATGAGTTTAAAAACTTTGGGAAGGGATGGGATATTGAAATAATATTTACAAGCCCCCACTATTCTCAAAGTAATGGTATGGTTGAGAAGGCAGTTGAAATATGCAAAACAATCTTTAAAAAAGCTTTCGAAGATAACCGTAGGCCATCTGTAGGTTTATTAGAGTACCGTAATACACCGATTTCAGGATTGGGATTATCTCCTGCCCAGTTAATGTTTAACAGAAGACTGCGAACAAAGTTACCAATTAACAATACATTTCTTAACCCTGAACTTTTTAAAGATGTTGACATAGAGTTATTAAGGAGACAGCAAAAACAAAAACAGTATTATGACCGAGATAGTAAAACTTTAAAGGAACTTAAACAGGGGGATAAAATTGTTGTTCAAAATGCTAAAACTAAATTGTGGGAACCTGCTATTGTTTTATGTAAATTAGAAAACCCTAGGTCATATAAAATCAAAACTTATTCTGGAAGAATCTTCACAAGAAACAGAAAGTTCTTAAAGTTATCTAAAACTTGTCATCAGTATTTCGATGACATACTTGATGATCTTCCAGACAGTAACACTTTCGTTAATAATGCCACATCTAATCCTATAGCTAATAATGTAATTATAAAAATAGCAAATAAAGCCTTTGTGCAACGATATTAAAAAGCAGAAAAACCAACGTTTAAAATGCACAAATTTGCATTTTAAACGTTGATTTTTCTGCTTTTTAATAATGTAATTGTTCAAGGCAATACCAGCAGCCGAACAGGTCGTATTATAAAACGACCCCAATACCTGAATGATTATGTGTGTGATTAATATTTGTTATATTTGGAATGTTTCATGAATATTGTAGAGAGTGTTGTATAACTAAGAGGGGGGATGTGATATATTTATGTTGAACGAAAACATATACTTCAACTTTTACTTAACCAACAATTAACGGTAACTTATTAACTGTGTAAATGTTGTGATTTGATGGCTAGCGATGCGGCATGCTTGCTATGCGGCTCTGAGATGTTGTGTTGTTAAATAAAGCTTCTTGTTTTAATTATCTAAGTATTGTTGTGATTAAATATGAATTATTAAGACACAACAAATTATCGCCATGAATATTTATATAAGCGACATGCACGGTCGGAGTCCGGTAGCCGGCGAAATAAAGTCAAACTTCCAAACAAGCCGGGCCGATAAAAAAAAAAATAATAATAATAATAATAATAAGAGGACCTGGATGTACCAAGTTTTAAAGAAATGGCCCGGTGACTATCTCTGTAGATTTTTACGTCCGAAAGCAATAGCATTCCGCTAAAGCAATAGAATATTTTGGAAACCTGGGCCGAGGGCCCCGAGCTCCTCTGGCACGCCCAAAGCTCTCGGGGACTTGTAGGTGTGATTCCCGAACTACGCCGCTTAATCCTCCAGTACTTATGTTTTGCTGTCATTGCGACCATGTTGTCCAATGGTGTTTCGAGAGCACTGAAAGTGACGCGTGTTGGACCGTGCTCTTCTTTGGTCGGTAGAACGTCTCATGGCGGCATCACTGGCTTACGCCAGTCCAGTTTGACGCGATGCACTTAAGGGCCTACTTCAGTCAATTGGAAAACCGAAATCCCCTAACAGAGTTATAAGGTTGCCACAAAGGAGGCGTATCCCAATCACAATGATTGACACGTTAAAAGACTAATGATATTTCCTAAGCTTGTAATTGACAAAAAAAAGGGTCGTCCCACAACATAAAACTAGACACCCTTAAATACTGGGGGTATTAGATAACACGCCCGGAAAAAAGTGATTAGCAAACAGGAAATGAATTTCCAATTGCACCTTTTGATGAGAAAGTTGTTCTGAAATCAAAATAGATTATTTTCCAACACATTTTCAAAATCATATACATATTTTTAAATGCACGAAATTTACCGATATTCTTATTCAGATATTAAAAAATCGAATACTTTTCCCTTTTTCTTATGGAGGCAAAAGATTTCTGAAAATGGTGTCAAAGTTGGTATTTTGAATTTATTTTAGACACAGCAATCAGGAAAAATTTGTCATCGGGTAGCAATCCTATTCTAATTCCAAATACATTCTTAAAAATATAGGTAAGAAGAATACTAATGAAAAAAAAAAAAAACATGTTTACTTTATCTACTTGAGTGGAGGGGGGGGGGGGGCGTTTTTATGAGAGATGGGTATTCATACTCCGAAATGAAAAGTCTAAGAAAGATGTACGTGGAAGGAAAAAGGTTGGGAAGTGCTGGTCTATACGAATCTTTCTGACGCACAAATTTTCATTTCTACACAAGGGAAATTTTCAGATAATATACATTTTCCGACAAATGTTTTAGGTCTTTGAATATAATAAATTTATAATTGAAAAAAAAAACCCCACCTTTCTGTGATTATTATCTCCTTATACAAACCTAAAACATGTACGTATATTTGTAGAGTATTTTCTCACTATAACATGAGGGGTGAACGTTAGATCAACTAGATTATCATACTATATAAGATGAAGATTAAATTTATATTTGAAAATGAACAACACTTAAGGCTGTTCTCAAATCCAAAAGGGCAACTTCCTGACACAAGTTTTAATTTATTTTTGTTCGAAAATGCATGAAACTAGCTGGTGTTGTTGTTTAGAAACTATGTCATCGAGCTGTTTTTTCCCTTTTTTTGCAAACGCAATAGATCTTTCAGAAAATAATGTCAAAGTGGACCTTTTGAACTGAACTTCCGCGCGAAAGTAGAAAAATCACTCAAGAGCGGACGGAAAATGGGTTTGTCACGTAATCGATATTGCTTATAACTCGATGGGTAATTGGTTCATCAAAAAATGGAAAAAATAGTTCAATTCAAATCGCTTCCATGGCCAGACTTTCCAATTTTATATCTTTCCGTTAAAAAATGAATTTATAAATGTGTCAGAACGTTTTGCGCTTGTTCAGTGGAGCAGTTAAGAACAGCCTTAATGAATTCCTTAATGAACTTCCTTAGGATTAGCATTAGCGAACGGGTCTTTTCGGTTGACGGAAGTAGCCTCTTCTCGGTTGCATTTCAATATTTTTAAATGATTTTTTTTTTGCATTGGATAGCTGAGATCGATCTCAACCGAGATATCTTTATAAATTTCTTCCATAGGATTAGCATTAGCGAGCGGGTCTATTCGCGTGACTAAAGTAACCTCTTAGCATCACTCACTGCTGAATTGAATTGCAACAAAATATGCTTATTATTTAATCAAAATGTTCATAATAACTTTTAAAATTATTCGATTGCCTTTGAGAAAGGAAAAAACAAAATCCACATTTGGTTACAGAAAAAACTGTTTTTCTTTAAAACAGTTTCTTTCTGTAAAAAATACAATTTTTTATGTAAAAATTACAGATTTTTTTTACAGTGTAGTAGAACAAATTGTTTGCGAACGGGTCTTTTCGCTTGACAAAAGTAGCCCCCCCCCCCACCCCCATAAAAAATTCTGCAATCAAGATCGAAAATGTAAAAAACGGCCTTTGTACACATCGATCTCAGCTATCCAATGCAAAAAAATCATTTTAAAATATTGAAATGCAACCGAGATATCTTTATAAATTTCTTCTATAGGATTAGCATTAACGAACGGGTCTTTTCGCTTGACTAAAGTAGCCTCCCCTAAAAACTTCTGCAATCAAGATCGAAAATGTAAAAAACGGCCTTTGTACAGATTGATCTCAGCTATCCAATGCAAAAAAAAAAAAAAAAAAAAAAAAAAAAAAAATCATTTAAAAATATTGAAATGCAACCGAGATATCTTTATAAATTTCTTCTACAGGATTAGCATTAGTGAACGGGTTTTTCGGTTGACTGAAGTAGCCTCTTCTCGGTTGCGCTTTAATATTTTTAAATGAGGTTTTTTTTTTTTCTTTATTGGGAGAATTAAAAATTTTCCCAACTTATAATTCAAAAATTTCTTATCTTGAAACAAATTGCTCTATTTCCCAACTGAAATGATATACGCAATGTGTGTATAATGATAATGTAAAGAAAAAAAAATCCTTTCCAAAGAAAATACTGAAACTATAAACATAAAAATTTTAATTACTGGTTCATTTAATAAAAGATTAAATACACCTCTTTCATTTAAATAATAAAAATCAAAACTAAATTAATTTCTGTTTTCCTATCTTGGAATCATTCAGCATGAAATTAAAGATCTACGGCTGGGTCAGCGAACCTATGGCACGCGTGCCGCTTTTGGCACGCGAAAGAATAATTTTGGCACGACGCGGCATTGATTATGTCTCTAAATCAGAATACAGTGATTTTACACAAAATTCACAAATTTAGACCTCCTGATTTAATTCTAAATTCGATTAATTGAAAATTGAAGAATTTTAATCTTTTTCTATATAGTAATTTATCAAAGAAAATATTTGAAAATTACCAAAAAGGAAAGATTATTATATGTATTAATAAAAATACCGATGGTAAATTTTGGCAACTTAAAATTTTTTTAGAGAACCATTTAAATATAAACTGCCCTTTTTTCATTTTAATATTTTTTCTTACTATTTATACCTGTGAGTCATTATTTTCTCAAATGAATAATATAAAAATCAAATAGAGAGCAGTTGCCAAATAAATCCATTTTAGTTTGCATTCTGTTAAAGTTAAAATTAACTGAGCATTAAAATGATATAATACGAGTTTTATAATAGTGTTTTGTATCGCATTGTGACCGAGAACTTGAATTACCGGAAATTGTGTTCACGTTGGGTTCCAAAAATGTTGACGGATTTGCACAAAACCCAACGTTTAGGCAGTGCATTGACTTTCCTTGAGCGGTACCACAATGAAGGTGAAGATTTTTTAGACCAAATTGTTACTGGTGACGAAACATGGGTGGCCTACGTCACACCAGAATCCAAACAACAATCCATGGAATGGCCACATTCATCATCACCCAAAAAAGTGAAGTTTAAGCAAACAATTTCTGCCCAGAAAATCATGTGCACAGTTTTTTGGGACAAAAAAGGAGTATTGCTAGTGGAGTTTCTGCCTTGTAATGAGACAATCAATGCAGCGTCTTATTGTGAGACATTGAACAATCTGCTTCGTGCAATCCAGAACAAAAGACGTGGCAAGTTGAGTAAGGGTATCGTTTTGCTGCATGACAATGCCCGTCCACATGTGGCTAATCGGACCAAAGATCTCATCAAATCTTTTAAATGGGAAACTCTAGATCATCCTCCATACAGCACTGATCTGGCGCCCAGCGACTGCCATTTGTTCCTGCACTTGAAGAAACACCTGGGTGGTCAGCGTCTTCAAGACGATAACGGAGTCAAAACATTTGTGATACAGTGGTTAAAAAGTCATGCGGCAGAATTTTATGAGGAGGGTATTCAAAAACTGGTGCCACGTTATGACAAGTGCCTCAATAATCACGGAAATTATGTAGAAAAGTAGATGAAGGTACAGGCTTTCATGTAAAAATAAAATTATTGCGATATTTTTGCACGTCTTTTTTTAATTCCAAAACGGTACTTACTTAAAAAACATGCCTCGTACTAATTATTTTCCATCCAAGATACAACACAATTAATCGCATTATTATTTTTTTTTATTAATTTCTAAAATATAAGTGTTTCTATAATTATTTCAGTGTAATACTTACATGTATATTACCCATATTAGTAAAAATCTTAATAAGTAATTTTCAAGTAGTTTTGATTCATTAGTTTTCAATCCACTAAATTTGTTTTATAGTTGGCACGTCAAGGTCATGTAAAATATTTTTTGAAAAAAATTGGCCCGCGACTATAAAAAGGCTCGCCAACCCTGATCTACGGCATAGATATTCAACTTCTAAATGAATAGTTAAGGAAGCAATTTCCACCAACACAATAAATGTAAAATTTAAAACTAGGAAAATTGCATATATTTAGTGAAAACTATATAAATATATGAAATAAATTAGAGCAAAATGTAACATAGTGAAACTAATGCTAGTGAACTTACATGTTGTCTTTTTTTTTCACTAACTTTCTTTTCTGGTCTTCAAAGAAACCCACCTATGATAACATCATCCAATTTAATAAAATCCATATTTCCCTTTCACAATTTAAAAGCATTAGGTTGTGAAGTCGGTCATCGCTCATAGTAAATCGTAATACATTTTTTTATAATAATTTTTATTGACTAAAGGTTGTTTTATTAGATGCAACATCATTAGCTGTTGTTTTAAACAAGAAAAAGTCTTTCAAAAATCTGGAATATCCCAAGTTCACATATACTGGAGGGGGAGACTCCCCCCCCCCCCCATAATCCCCCATCGCGACTCCTCTGGCCTCTATCGCCGAACGAACGCTCGCGCTAGTTTTTGTCTATTTTTTATATCCCTCCATACTTTCTTTAATTAATTCTCTTTTTTTTATTAAAAAAAAATAAAAAAGACTCTGAAAAGTGCCCTTTTTTTAGATCTATGACCTCACATAACATTTGTCACTCCTCGACCGGCATGCCCTTACCAGATTTGTCCAAACTTTTTTTTTCCTTAACTGCGCTTCTATATTTTAAACTATTTAACTGATTTATATTGAATTTTTAAACTTGCCATTATCAATCTATTTAGTTTTAAACTTTTAAATTTTAATTGCACTCTTAATTTCATAAAAATACTCTGAAAAGTGCCCTTTTTTTAGATCTGTGACCTCACATAACATTTGTCACTCCTCGACCGGCATGCCCTTACCAGGTTTGTCCAAACTTTTCTTTTCCTTAACTGTGCTTCTATATTTTAAACTATTTAACTTTTCTATATTAAATTTTTTAACTTGCCATTATCAATCTATTTAGTTTTTAAACTTGTAAATTTTAATTACATTCTTAATTTCATTTTAATACCATCTTTTTTATAATTAATTAATAATTAACTTTTATTTTAAATAAAATTTATTACGCAGTTTATGTACTACAGTTAGACTTTCTTTTCCCAACGGCTCATTTATTATAAGGCAATCATCTATAGACTGGGCCTAAAGTTGATGACAACTCGGAAGCCCTTCAAAGTGTTTGCACTGTTAATCCCTTAAGGGGCGGTGGGATATATTTTATCTCACCTACGATTAATAAAGTTTTGTACCGGAAAAATTTTAGTACATTTTACTTTTCTAACTATGGTCGAAAAAAGTCGTAAAATTGCTTTTCCTTATTTTGCAATAAATCTTTTTTTAGATTCCGGTGTGAATTCGACATTACAGAAACACAATTGCTTGCCCTCAAGGGGTTAAGAAGGCGATTTAAAAAGGTGACATGTACTATTAAATTTTTGTGGTACAAAAAAAAACGTACGAGTTGGCAGCTATGTATTTCCATTAATTTTAATAGTATATATATATATTTAAAAAATCGACTTGCTATTTTGAGTGAAGACGCAAGATATGTTAGCACATGCTTGATAAGGGTCAGGATAATATCCAGAACATTTTAGCTCTCCAGTTTCGGAGCTGTTGATGGAAACCCTAAAAAGAGCAAAAATAAACCACAATAGAATATAAATTAAAGAATTATTAATATTATTAATGAAAATTATTAATGACAAATTAATACATAATAAGTTATAAAATTGTCATATTCACTCACGTAATTTTACTTAGTATTTACCTATTTACAGACATTAAAACATTTTTCTACATAAAAGTTACGTAGAAGTCACTTAAAAATACTTAACTTCCTTCCGAAATAGAGAAGTCTTTCCTACAAACAGGTTTTCGTGTTCGTTAAAATCTTAAAAATGTTAAAAAATATTTTCGCCCTTCTCTCCTAGGCATCTTTAGTTTACTGTTGTCGTCTGGGAAAAGCTTGAATCAAATGATCGGCAATGAAGATCTCACTTTACTGCTTATTTGTTTTTAAAAATGTATAACAAGACTGATTTTGTGACTTCTTTTGAAATTCATATGAAGTAAAGAAATGGAAGCGATATTTTTCCTATCCTGCTTACTAAAGGCTCTGTTAAAAAAAAATTTCAATAACTGATGCATTCACTTTTATTGATATTACCCTAAATTTGGGTAAGTAAAAAGTGAAATTAAAAGTGTTGTGATAAACATAACCAGTGTAGCTACTTCTCCTTGTTCCCGTGGTTACACTTATCGCACATGCAATATCGAAGAGGTAAATGGTAAGGAAGAAAAAACGAAGGTAAGATTTTTTTTAAGAACAGATTTCTAAATCTGTTTTCGAAAGTTAAGGATATAAAACTCAATAGTGAGATAAGCAATGTTTGAGAACAACAGAAGACTGAAATCTAAGAAAGCCATTAGGCTAATGTGAGACGAACGTTTATTTGCACGCTTTTTTCCTTCCTACAGCCTTCCTACACCTTCGCTTGTATGTGTTACTTTTTCATGTTGAAGGCATAAAAAAAGGCTGATGTCAGACGAACATCTATTTGACGCTATTCTGACATTAGCCTTATCATTGAACATCAAAATTTAGGCTACAGCAGAAGATCTTTATAACACAAATCTAAAAATGTGCGTTACTTAGAATTTTGTGTTCTATAAATAACATTTCGCAAATCATTAAACGTACTTTATAAACATCATTAAATGTGCCTCAAACATATAAAAATACAGTAGAGTCAGTGCCTTATTATTCGAAATTATTCCCTTTTCTCATGAGTCAAAAATGGAATGAATCCCTTGGTTAAATTATTTTGAGGCTATTTGCGTAGAAGCACAAAAGGACGTTTGGAAAATACGAAACATACAAAGGTATCTTAAGGATAATACAAAGTTCAGACTAGAGGATTTAAGTCTTAATTCTAAGTGACTTAAATCAGGGCTCGCAGCGTTCCTAAAATTTTCGCACTTTGCTACCTCTAAATTAAAACTGTAATCTTTGTTGTATAATTCTATTATAGATGTTAAAGTAATCTATCCCGAAGAATTCTCATTTAAAATACTGGTATTAAAGTGCGAAAATTTTAGGAACGGTGCGAGCCCTGCTTAAATGAACGTTCTCAAACACCATAGCAACAAATGGAGAAGTCAAGCCTCGTTCCGGGTCACTCGCTTAAAAAATGTAAACTAAGTCACTTAAATGCCCTAGTCTGAATGGGTTATAGTGTGCTAACACTGTACATTAATAATCGTTTGCTTATCTTGCATTGGGGACAATTACTCGCATTCTTTTTAGAAAACTTTTCTACACTCGATGCCCTGTCCTTAGTCGACTTTTCCAACATACAATTTAAATTTGGGGATAATCTTAATGATTAGTACCCTAAGAAGACCAAACTAGGCCGTACCTTGGGATTAGATAATAGGTTTATTCTAGATAGAGGGGTTGACTAAAGGACTATCTCTAAAAATAAAGAAATTGGTCCTCACTAACATCGCCGTCCCAAAACAACCATGGAATGTCAAGAACTGGTGTTTAGGCTTGCCTAACACCAATTCACTGGGAAAGATAGTGGGCACAAAAGTAGGCAAGAATCAGGCTCACAGAGCCAACACACCAGTTTGGACAGGGATGCCCACAAATGCCAAATTTTAATAACAGACAAAACGAACCCATGAGATCGTGGAAATATAGATTTTTCTTATGAACCGCCCCAAAACCAATCATACGTACTGAACCAGCCGAGAAATACCTAAAATAATATTAGACCTTTACATATATCACACAAGAGACCAAATTTGCATTAACACGTTCACGCCGGGGCGGTGGGTCACACTCGACTGTCTCGGAGCTGCCAAGTCTCCGGCTTTTTGGATACCAGTATTTTAATACAGAAAATGTTGTTTTATTTAATTAGAACAATTGGGCGATTTAAAGGAACAACATTTTCTCTAAAATAATAGTGGTGTGCAAAAAGCTGGCGACTTGACAACTCTGAGACAGTCGAGTGTGACCCACCGCGCCGGCGTGAACGTGTTAACAGGTCATCTTGCCACCAGCACCATGCCATGATTTCCTTAATATAGACATTCCAAATGCATATCATTGGGTTAGGGATTGCGCCTTTAGAAGACAAACATTAACTGCCCCATCTCTAATAGGAACTCAGAATGCTCCAACCCGAACGCTTGAAAATGCAAGTAACAAGCTCCCCCAGGATACCAGTATTAATCAATGGCGGTTTATTGTACCCGGGCGCGGGCACGTGAATAATAAAAATGGTACCAAAACAAGATTGTCAAATGCTTGCCATGCGTTTAAAAAACTTTGTACTGCATTCCCTGAAACCTGGAGCTGCGCAGATAATATATGTTTTCTTTTCACACATTGTTAAATATCCTTATAAACATGGTCGAAATATGCCTGGACCAAATCATTCATTATATTACTCATTTCAAAACATTCTTATTGTAATAATAGCTATTTTTTCATTCAAAAGTTCTGAATTAAAGAGATAAAGATTAACTAATGTATCAAATTTAGTGCTGTAGGGAGTTAGCAATTTTTCTACAATGTGGAATGCAGATGCTTCAGAATTGCAAAATTCATTGTTTCCATCTGAGAAGTTGTACATTGTACAGGATGATTCATAAAGATGGAGCCAATTGCCTATTTCCTTAGCCTAGACACATACTTCCAATTGCGAAGTTTCATAAAAAAAAAAGGTGCTAAGTTTTATGACATAAGTTGTAAACCACTTGGAGGTCTATTCGAGAAAATGCACTAAATTTTTATAGGGCCCCGTAGGGTAAAATTTTCAATTAGGAAAAATTTCCTCATCCGTTCCTGAATGAAAAAAAAGAAAAAATAATAATGTTATACCTGCAAAACCCACAGCGATATTAAAAGCCAAAATTCGTGACTTACACCACTTAAGCATACCTCCCAGCGACGTGATACTGATGCATTTGGAATGCAAGATAGGGATCATCCACAAAATTGCAGAATACTAGGGGGCTCGGACCCCTACGAGCTACGCTCGCCAATCTTCCTCCGTTCAGACAAAGAACATTCTAAAAACACGCTAATTTGATCGGTTTTAAAAAGAATGCAGAAGATTGAATTATAATTAAAAAACCAGTTCGTCCTCTCTGTAAACGGATGTCCATTCATTTCGCTTTGATCGTGCAATTTTAAGGCCGAATCAGCTGCTGTTAAGACATCCAATGGCTGTTTTCGTGTTTGATTAAAATAAGATCAGTTAACATTCGAAAATAAGCTAATAAAAAATGAATCAAGTAAACAGAGCCTTTGCCTCCTGGTATAAGTTAACAACTCTATAAAAATATTCTTTTAAATAAGACATTTTAAATGCGTTTTAAATCTGACCTAATTTTCATCAAAGTTTTCTTTCTCTTTTTAACATTCAGATGAAAATACTTTTATTTTTAGAAAGGAAATATTATTATTTGCGCTGTCTTAGAATTGGCAACATTAGTTTAAAAGATCATCTCGAAATGTGAAATAAATGTCTCCCATATATATATTTTTAATTTTTAACTGATTGTCGATATTATCATTTGTCCATTTTAAATATGACGTAACCCCCCCCCCCCCCCGCATTTACTGTTTTTAATGCATGTTAATGAATTTATTATTTTAAAGTTTTTTTTGTCTTTTAATAGTCAGTGTAAATACAATTTTTATGACGTAGTTTTCAATATTTTCCTGCTTTTAACATGTAATCATTTAATTCTAAAGTTTCTTCTGTTTTTAATAGTCACGTGCAAATAAATTTTTAATCGTAAGGAATTATCATTCTTTGCACTGTTTTTACAAATGTGAAAAATTTAAAATAATAACCAGTTCTAAAATATGAAAAAAAATGTATCTTGAAGGATAAAAATATGATTAAATAAATAAGGAATTATCAATTATTAATTATTATTATTATTTAATAAATTATTTTTTTTAATTTTCTGAAAAACGTAATTTAATCGCAACCTTATCTTCACTTTCGATTGAAATAAAAGATAATTTCAATTTCAATTTGAAAATGACGAGAGAAAAATAACAAGAGAAATATAATATTATCTATATTCCCCCCCTTCCTCCTTCCCCCCCCCCACAATAATGGAGTCATTTAGTTGTCATCATTACAGAAATATAATTAAAATTATAAAAAAAAATAATATCTGGAAAACTAATTCAAATTTAAAAATTGTAATACCCTTTTCCATATGTACGTAGATCAATACGGGTAATTGGTGTTAATTTCACCGCCAAAGATTCCATATTTTAGGACTGCTGTGAAACATAATCAGTCGTTTCATAAATTTATTTCATTAGAATTTTATATATATAGGGTAGATTAAAAGACGATTTAAGACATTTGCTTAATTGCAACTATTTGATGAATGAACATAATAGATATGGAACATATAAAAATTTACTTTGTGCATTTTCTGAAATAAACCTCTTAGGGGGTTTGCAACTTATGTCATTTTGCACCTTTTTTTTATGAAACTTTGCAATTAGAAGTATTTTTCTAGGGGCAATATTTAAGGAAATGGGCTATTGGCTCCATCTTTATTAATCACCCTGTATAGAGAATTGCATTATATAGTATTTTGTTATAAAGATCCTTTACTGTATTTTAAAATCTGTATTTGAAACAATTCAATGGAGCTTTATTCGACTCGAATTATTCAGTATTGTGAAAAAGAAAGAGAAAAATACTGGTAGGTTGTTTAAAATAACATTTTATAATTTACTAATAAGTCAGGGGTTACACTTACCCCATTTCACCTTAACACTATTCTTAGCATCTGATACTGAACATTTTTTGCCTCGCTTTATTATTGTCCTTTAGCTGTGAAAATGCGACTTCTAAAAGAAGCAACATACGACTGTGCCACTGATGATGCTACTATACTGTTATAATTACACTACTACAACCACCATTGCTACCAATAATAGTAAGTAAATAGTGGCAATCACAATAATAAGTAATAGCAGTAGTAATTACAACTACTACTACTAGTAGTAGTAGTAGAAGAAGAAATAGTAGTAGTACTACCACTACTACTTATCAATAAAATCTGGTAGTAATAGTTTTTGTACCGATAGTGAATACAATAGCAATATTGTGATAGGTAGTAATAATAATAATAATAAAGAATTACAACTCTGTACTATTATTATATTATTACTACTACTAATAATAATAGTAGCAGTAATAATAATAATAATTATTATTATGTTTATAATAATAATAGTGTCCTACTACTACTACTAGTAGTAGTAGTAGAAGTACTACTACCACTACTATTTATCAATAAAAGCTGGTAGTAATACTTTTTGTACCGATAGTGAATACAACAGCAATATTGTTATAGGTAATAATAATAATAATAATAATAATAATAACAAAGCATTACAACTCTGAACTCTTATTATTTTATTACTACTACTACTACTAATAATAATAATAATAGTAGCAGTAGTAGCAGTAATAATAATACCAATAATAATTATGATAATACTAATAATAATAAACAATAATAATTTTCATAATAATGACTTCCGTTTTTATAAACACTTTAGTTGTTTATTCCGAAACTATGTAGTCGTCGCGGTGATGAAAGGATAGATAACAAGTCGTCTTTTTCGAGCTTTAAGACAGCTATGTTCTACATTTATATTTTCTGGATTTTTTTAAAATTACGTATTAATTGCAATAGAAAGATTTTTGGTTTCAGCTCAATATTTATTATTGGGCCACTTACATGTTGAGCTTCAAAGGCACAAACTTCTTGCTTTCGCCGATGCCACAAACACATTGTATTGTAATAGGGTTGCAGTCTACCGGATCATCTTTTTTTCCAATCGTCAACCCAGGAATCGTCAATAAAAGCAGAAGGCAAATTTTAGCACCTGAGAAATAGATCGATCATTAAGCATAAAGAACTCTTAATTGGAGAAACATGCAGATCGCAACTAGAAATTATTTTTCAAGAATTTTACACTACAAATCCTAATAATAATAGTTGTAGTAATAAACAATTAAATTTAAAAAATCGAAAAACCCGACAGCGTAAAAAGCGAACTAATTCATTATTTCTCATCAATGTGAAACTATTTTTTCAATTCCTACTATTAGCTCACACTTTCGCTATATATATCTTGTTCAAATTTTCAATCGTTAATAAAATACTTATTATTCATCCAATCAAGCTCAAATAAATTTTTTTAAACTTTTAGTGGATGACACTTGTGTTAATCCAGATTTTTTTCAAATATTAATTCATCAATTAAATTTAATTAATTAATTTTCAATAATCGAAAGAGCCCTCTTCTTGATCAAGGTATTTTAAGAGCGAGAGAGCCCTGTTCTTGATCAAGGCATTTTAAGCGCCACTCAAGACGAAAGAAGAATGAGGAAAAATAAAATTCTCTTATTGATCTATGTAGGAATTGACTTAATTTTTTTCTTTTATTATATTACTTGTTTATATTACTGACTAATTTTTTTTATTTACTCGTATTGATGACTTTTAAGTTAAGTGTAATTGTTAGTTCCTATTTATAAACACTGTTTTGATGAGGTCTATAGATGTCTATGATGATTAGAGTTGCAATAAAGCTAGAGATCCTACCTACACAACTTCCAGGTTGTATAATATTTTAATGGAGCTTCTGACCGTAAAATAGTCAATGAAACATCGTCTTCATTTTGAAAGACCTATCCAATGATATGCCACTCAATAGGGTGCGTAAATTTGTTTTCCGTCTCTACCGCCATTTTGAATTTATAAAAACAAAACCTAGCCTATAACCATCGGGCGGTTAGGACAAATTGATAGAGACCTCATTCATTAAAATTCATCCAGCCGTTGTGATGTTTCGAGGGTATAAAGAAATCCACATACACAGATACGCGTGAAACACATAACCCTCCTTTTCAGTCGGGTAAAAAAGAGACATGTTTAGTAATCTAGGAAAATATAATGCAACTCCGAACGAAAATACAGTCATCTCCCGACTTACGTAAGTAATGAGTTCCGTAAAGTTTTACATAACTTGAATTTTACGTAAGTCAAATTTGTAAGTTGCTTAGGTAAAATTTTGTAAGAAACTGTAGTATTTATTATATACATATACATATATATATATATATATATATATATATGTATATTATTTACACCGTATTATTTTATAAAAAAGCAGCATGCGACAGTATATACTCGTATATAAGCTATAAACGTATGAAGAAATATAAAAATAAACTTAAAGAACACTTTTCAAATATCTTGGGGGATACCGGATTTATAAATCTAACATGGATGAATTCATTTATAGCCGTTTTGAATCCACATCAAACGACTATAAAAATAAGAAATAGTTAAAGAAGACTAATTTAACCTATTCTCCATGAATTTCTGATGGCAAGACAAATGAATAACACTCACAAAATAAAATAATCCCTGATAAGCATAAACTGTATTTATTATGAATTAGATAACTACTATGAATAACTAACAATAAAGATTAAGTTGTTTTGTTATAGATTTGATTGTATACACCAATAAAAATATAACTCTCTCTAATATATAAACTATATTACGGTTGTGGTTTATATCTATATATTTTATTTATAAAATAAATATCAAAAGTATGCAACTGCGTATCCAACGCGCTAATACGTTCACAAATGTCATTTTCGAGATTTATTACGTAACTGCGAATTTACGTAAGTCGGAGGATGCCTGTATACAATTTCTTTCAAGTTACTCGCGATTCAGTAAAATGTTTTTTATCTTTAGAAACCTCAGAAACTAATATATTTTTGATATTTATAGAATCATTATTAAAAACAAAGTTTTTTTTTTGCTACAACTGATTTTCGGAAACATTTTCGAGTAGTTTTTACAATGTATTTTTCAATTTTAAAAACCGATATCTCGGTTTGAGGAAACTGGTTAATACAGGAGATACAGGATCACCCAACCGAGGCGCCCACCTAATTTGGCATAGGCTGAATGCCCCGGAGGAAAAATCCCCTCCACCACCCGCAAAAAACACAGCATAGGCGACAGACCCGGGAAAAAAGACGGCAATTATTGAAAATTAATAATCACAAGTCAAGACTGCACTGTGTCCCAAAATGAATATAAAAGTTACAAAACCAAAATGTTATAACATTATAAAAATCAAATTAAACAGACATAATTTACAGACGACCCCACAGTCCGGGCTGCACCACTAGAAAATCAAATCAAATTCTATTCCATTAATTATAAGCATATGTTCAGAAAACATGGTAAATAACATACAATTTAATGAATTCCCTATACTGTAAAATCCAGTCCCATGGTAAAGTTCACCAATAAAATAAAAATAATTGTCAAATAATAAGTCAATGAGAATGTCTCTAAAAGAAATTGTTCATAAATCACCGAAGAGTAAGTTCACATCACAACTTTGATGACAAACTAAAAGAACTAATAACTTAAGTCTTTAAAATGCACACTACTAAGACAAATGGGTAAAATTGTCAATTTAAATGTCTTTAAAAATGTTTATAAGAACGTAACGTATTGTCCTTAAAAACACATAGTCTTAAAAACACATTGTCTTTTCAAATCATGAACATAAGATAGCGACATCAACTGGAGAGCTTGATTTAATATACTATTTACCCAAGCCATATAGCATATATTAACTGAAAATAGGTGATAAAAGAATCAAGATGAATTAATAAACAGTCAGAATAAAATGTCTTATTATTAAGATCTTCAAGAATATTGAAATGTTTAAACTGATTAATACTAGGGATGCGCACCGGATGCTGATTTTTGCCAGATACCGGGTAACAAATATCCGGTACAAAATTTTTCCGAATACTTATATCCGGCCGCATACTTTCTCGTTTTTAATTTCAATAGTAATATTTCTATTTCATATTTGCTTAAAGGAGAAAAATTTTAAATTATTATAATTTTATATCATTCAAATACTATTAATAACAGATTTAAATTCATTTATTAAGTTAAAGTTACATAAAAACAGTAGCAACTAAATATGGAAAATTAATCCTGTTTTGTCTTTTACTTATTCTAATATTCATAGTAGGGTTTTTTCTTTTATTTAGTGTCATTGTACGTAAAAAGATAAACATTTCTTTGTTTTTTTACTGTTAAATCTGTTGTGTTTATAATTAGGAAAGATGGGGGATGAATGGAACATTTTTACGAAAATATTTATTTTTAATACTTTTTTTAAGTTATTATCAATACTATATATCATACATTAGGTATTTGACTACATCTGTGCACAATATTTAGTCGAGAATATTATTATACAGTAAAATATTATAAAATAAAAAAACTTTACTCTCTGTCCCAATCATCCCTATAGCAGGGATGAGTGGGACACTAATAGGGATGGATGGGACACAAATATTTTTCTCCCTGTATTCAATGTTACCTAATTAAAATTTATAATTATAAACTTATATGAAATTATATTTGTAATGTATGATCTTATAAGATGGCTATTATATCTCAGCGTTGCTAATCACTTCTTTTACTGCAGTTTTAACTTGTAATGCAAACTTCGACTGTCTATCTGTTCCCTTTTCCCACTTACGAGACATTTTAGGTATCAAATGAAAGGGAAAAATGTCTTTGAAATATGGCATAGCTAATATTTTTCATTCACAAATTATTAATTAATATTAATTAATGTATCTTAGATATCATGCACAAATGAAATTATGTTAGGGGGAGTGCGAGTGGGGATTTGTTTAAGCACAAGTTCCAAATTCAATATAATTTACCATATTTGATCAATGAACATTATACTACTTTTAACAATTTTATTTATTTTGATAAAGTTTCAATAGCAAATTTTTGATAAACTATTTAACCGTTATTATAATACAATAATTAAGATTCAATATAATTTTTAATAATAAACAACCTATATAATACGAGTACTGTTTAATACTAATACGAGTACTGTTTAATACTAATAATTAACGTAAATCATTTATTTATAAACCTATATAATATTTTTTAGTTAAATGTTTTAACATCTCTAGGGATGAATTACACTGTCCCATTCATCCCCATTTGAAATTGTCCCAATCATCCCTATGATACATAGATTCAATTGTCCGCCATTTTGTCTCAGAAATTATTTTGTCACATTGATTAATATTCATTCATTTTAATTACCAAGATTGAACCTTCAAATAAATAACTACAACATATCTTATTTCTTTATATTTTATAAAATATTTGACAACTTCAAATGTAAAAAAAGTTACTTTTTAAGCAGAGTTTCAGAAAATGCAACTTTGCAAAAAAATGAAAACAGCCCTGTGGTTTTGCTTCTAAAGCACACACTATGGTAGTGCCATATACCGGGTGCCCCAAAAATGACTGATGGATTTTAAAATTGAATAACTTGTAAACGGTGACAGATATCGCAAAAATTTTTGCAAAAGGGTTATGTAAGATGTCAGGAGTTTTTATGCTGCTATTCCCAGTTTTAGTTACAAATAGCAGCGATAGATGGCGCTGAAAGCAAAAGGCACTAAATCCAGGCTCGATTTTACGGCCTCTCTCTTCTCCCATGTCAAAAAAGGAGATTAAAATGTTTTGAATGGATCCCGAAGTACCAAAAATCGGGTCAGGAATTAGCATCTATTTCTCGCAGCACCATCTATTCTTTGAAATTTGAACTGAAATCCAGAATCACAGTAAGAAAACTCCTGACATCATACATAACCCTCCTGCAAGAATTTTTTTAAATATATGCCACCGTTTGGAAGTTATTGAATTTTAAAATCCATCAGTTATTTTTGGGACACCCGGTATGAGAATAGAAAGAAACTTAAAAAAAAAGACATTCATAGCCTGAAATAGTGAGAATGTCCCATTCATCCCTTGTCCCATTCATCCCCCAGCTCCCCTACTAAACATCCTATTGAAGTAGCTTTTTATTTTCCTAATACATATTATTACTTATTTTTCCTACGACGAATGTTTTCCAACAGAATTTAAATAGTTCAGCTCATCATTGCAAGCATCTTGTTTTGTAGAATAAAGGGCACAGTGAAGTTTTCAAGGGATACAATCCTTTTCATAATCAATATTATTTTAACAAAGCTGGTCTTCCATCCGTAAACAAAATAGAGAACAAGTATGTTGTGGCCATCACAAAACTTTCTTCTATATAAATCATATCAATTAAATCATTTAAATAGTACAAGAAATTATATCAATTTAGCACCAATTCATATCAAAGTATATATCTGAATTTGAAGTTTGATGAAAATTCGTGCCTTAGTTCTTGAGATAGCGCTATAGTGGAAATTCTGAAAAATGTAGCATAGCAGCGCCACCTGTTGAGCGATTTGCACCAAAACATAAACAGCACTAATTAACCCTTTGTAACTCAACATCCCCGATTTGAAAAATTCTTACACAGATATTAAAATGCATCATTTTAAGCATGGAAAAAAATAATAAAAAAAATTCAGAACAGAAAAATAAAATTTTATTTGGAAAAATGGGTTTGTTGCATATCTACAACATCTTGCCAAATGGCACAAAAACTGAAAATATTTAAAATTTTAATTTGCACGAAAATCTTTGAAACAATTGCTAGTTTTGTTGTAGCAAATTTCCACACCATATTTCTCACAAACAGTTTGATTAAAGTTTTTACAATCGGGGTATTTACAACATATGCATTTTTTTGCCCAATATGGCCAGTGCCCAATTTCGTCTAGTCGCACTTGTTTTGGTGGAATATGTTGACTAGGCGCTCTATGCTTTTTCTGTTTAATTCTTTTTTCTACGAGTCCTTTCTCTTTTTTGCTAGCTTTAGACTTAGTGTTAATTTTACAGAGCGGGGGGGGGGGGGGGGGATTCCTAACTTACCCTATAGCAATTTAATAATATAAAAACAGACTACTCTTTCCCTTTTCAATAATTTTGCTCTTCTGAGAGAAATGCAACTTAAATAATCATTAGAAGATATTTTCGATGCTCTTTCGATATTTTAAAAAAATCCATTACAAGTGAAGATATGGCATGTTGTTTCAGATCTGCAACAAACAAAAGTTTATGTTTATCTCATACATATTATAAATTTCCTAGCTCGAAAATGATCTTTAAATAAAGAATTTAAGCTCACCTTTGAAAACAATATACTGGTAGACGCCTGCAGAAAGTTTTAACTCCTGTATTTCAAAGCTTAATTCAGCAAAAAGTACGTGTAGCTGATCAAGCGATAAATCAAAGTTTGGCGCGAAAAAAAAAAATCAGTATCGACATTTGTTGCGGATTTAATGAAATAATTTTGTTAATAGTAGTCTAATAGAATAACAACGATCAACAAAATCGTCTTTTGAAATTTACTGTTGAAATAACAATGACGCTTTGGGTATGTTGCAGAACTGCAACACGGTGATACAAAGAGTTAATATCAAGGTTTACCTGAATCTGAAGTTTGTTGAAAATCCAAGCATTAGTTCTTGAGATAGATCTATTGCGGAAATCGCAAAAAATTCAGCATAGCAGCGCCACCTGTTGAACGAATTACACCAAAATGTATAAAACGTCAATTCATGTCAAGGACTAACTGAATCTGAAGTTTGATGAAAATTCGTGCATTAGTTCTGGAGCTTCAGCTATTGTGGATATCGTGAAAAACGCTGCATAGCAGCGCCACCTGTTGAACGATTTACACCAAAAACTAAATAGCACTAACTCATATCCAGGTATACCTGAATCTGAAGTTTCTTGAAAATCCAAGCATTAGTGTTTGAGATAAAGCTATTGCGGAAATCGCAAAAAATGCAGCATAGCAGTGCCACCTGTGGAGAGATTTATACTAAAATATAGAAAACACCAATTCATGTGAAGCACTAACTGAATATGAAGTTTGATGAAAATCCGTGCATTAATTCTGGAGATTGCGCTCTTGTGGAAATCGTGAAAAATGCTGCATAGCAGCGCCGCTTCTTGAGCGATATACACCAAAAACTAATCAGCACCAATTTACATCAGGGACTAACTGAATATAAATTTTTATTAAATTCCGTGCATTAGTTCTTAAGATCGAGCGCCCACAAAATTTGTGTCACATACATACATACATACAGACAGACAGACAGACAGACAGATTCACAGACCGACAATCTCTGACCCCTAAAACGATGTGTAAATCCGTCGAAAACTGAAAGTCGAAAATTTTCACGAATCCAATACTTTCTTCTTGTAAAGATAGAAGAAATCAAAAAAGATTCAATAAAATCCTTTTTACTTTACAAATATTGAAAATACGAGAAAAATAGATCAGCAGAGGAGCGCTTATTCTCAGAAGCAGGAAATATTTGTGATAAAAAAAGTAACAAATTAACAGCCAAACAATACTGAGCACCTAATGTTCCTATATCATAACTTGCCTTTAAGGCTGTTCTTAACTGCTCCGCTCAACAAGCGCAACACGTTTTGACACATTTACAAATTCATTTTTTAACGGAAAGGTATAAAATTGGAAAGCCTGGCCATGGAAGCAATTTGGAATTGAACTGTTTTTTCCATTTTTTGATCAACCAATTACCTATTGAGTTATAAAGAATTTTGATCACGTGACAAACACGTTTTTCGCCCGCTCTTGAGTTTCTTTCTTCGCGCGGAAATTCGGTTCAAAACGCCCACTTTGACACTATTTTCTGAAAGGTCTATTGCGGTTGCAAAAAAATGGAAAAAACAGCTCGATGACATAGTTTCTGAACAACAACACCAGCTAGTTTCATGCATTTTCGAACAAAAATAAATTAAAACTTATGTCAGAAAGTTGCCCTTTTCGATTTAAGAACAGCCTTATAAAATGTTATTATAAATACTTAGTTGTCACATTTTAAATATTATATTTTTATTTATATATAACCCTATAATTTCATTTTTGTGAAAATAGGAGTATTTTTTTTAACCATTTGGAAAAATGGTTATTGTCCTCGTCAGGGTAGGAAATCAAAAGCATATCTGCAGCTTTTTATTGGTTTAATCCGTATTTTATTTGTTTTCTGATTGGTCTATACACTAACCTTTACTTTCAACAGAGATGGATACATCTGTTGCCACTGTGACAAAAAAGTAATAAAAACTACAAAAAAAAAAAATTAATAACTCAGAAACAAATTGAGATACAGCTTTCAAACAAATTGCATTTAAAAGTACATTTTTTTCTCTATACGACGGTGTAAAAAGTAATATTATGGGATGTTTAGAAGTTTAAGAATGAAATTTCATTTAAAATGGGTCGTCAGATTTCTTGGAAATCCGACGATGGAAAAGCCTTTTCCGGAACAGCCAATAAAATCCTTGGATAATACAGATATACGTGTAATAACACTATTAATGTTTACTTCATCTCGTACGTAATGTATGATCAACTCCGTGTGATTTTTTATGTCTTAAATTTTAGCCTTTGAAAAAATCATTTTCCAAATAGTCATTGTAATTTGTTAAATTGCTTTTTTTTTTTTTTTTTTTTTTTTTTCTGTTAGTGTTGCTTTGAATGGGGGTAATGTTGGTAAGGAAAAAATTACATTTGCACATAACTGTTTCTGAAAATGTTAAAAATATAATTTAAAAAATCAGTCACTACTCGGCAACCGGATATTAAAGTATTGGGCCGGACCGAATATTCGATTTCAGAAACCGAATGAACAGGATGTCCGGCAGGTGCCGGATATTCGGTGCTTCCCTAATAAATACGTTATAAAAACTATTCGGGAACGTTTCCGAAAATCAGTGGTAGAAAAAGAAGTTTTGTTTTTTATAAATGCTTATTTAAATCACGAAAAGATATTGGTTTCTGAGGTTTCTAAAAATATGGAATTCTTTTCGGCATCGTGAGTAACTCGGAGAGTTTATTGTATATTGCCGTTCGTGATTATATTATATTCTCGTAAATAATAAAAAAAAAAATTGAAATTTTTTATACAGAGTACATTGAAAACTAGTATGTTGTGGCCATCACAAAGCTTTCTTCTATCTCATACATGTCAATGCTTCAAAATTCACTATCTCAGTGCCAAATTAAATGGCAATCTGTGTTCATCTTGAGAATTCTAAAAATATGAAATTCCGTGTATTAGTTCTCGAGGTATGACTGTCACTGAAATCGTGTAAATCCAGCAAAATGCAGCATAGCAGCGCCACCTATTGGGTTATTTACACCAGAACCTAATTATCACCAACTTATGTCAACGTCTAACTGAATATGAAGTTCTTGAGATAGAGGTATTGCGCAAATCATGACAAATGCAGCATAGAAGCGCCACCTGTTGAGCGATTTGCAACAACACATAATGAGCAGCAATATTAATCAAGTTATACTTAGATCTGAACTTTGATGAAAATTCGTGCATTAGTTCTTGAGATAGAGCTATTGAGGGAATAGTTCAAAATGCAGCACAGCAGCGTCATCTATTGGGCGATTTACACCAACACGTAGTCAGCATCATTTCATATGAAGGACTAACTAAATCCGAAGTTTGATGAAAATATGTGCATTAGTTCTTGAGATAGAGCTACAGCGAAAATAGTGTAAATCCTGCAAAATGCAGCACAGCAGTGCCACCTGTTGGGCGATTTACACCAAAATGTATAAAACGTCAATTCATGTCAAGGACTAACGGAATCTGAAGTTTTATAAAAATCTGTGCATTAGTTCTCGAGATAGAGCTTTTGTGGAAATCCTGCAAAATGCTACATAGCAGCGCCACCTGCAGAGCGATTTACACCAAAAACCTAATCAGCACTAATCTATATCAGGGACTACCTGAATATAAATTTTTATTAAATTCCGTGCATTAGTTCTTGAGATAGAGCGCCCACAAAATTTGTGTCACATACAGACAGACAGACTCACAGACAGACATTTTGAAAAAACATGTTTTTTGGAATCTCTGACCCATAAAACGTCTAAATCCGTCGAAAACTGGAATTCGAAAATTTTCATGAAACCAATACTTTCTTCTTGTAAAGATAGAAGAAAGTAAAAATATATACAAATTCACGAATATTTTACCGTGAATTGCTGCAGTAATTTTACCAGAAATGCAATTTTCAAGCTAAGAGGCCAAATATGCTATATTTACGTAATAAAAGTATAATTTTAGAGTACTGGCTGGTTTTTACAGGAAAAAACAGTTTATCTATGGGCAAGCACCCCTCCCTTTTTACGGGCTTTGTATGGAATCTGTACAGAAATATTTTACTGCATTAATAGCATGGAACTATTAATAAAGAGAACTGACGTATACTTAAAATAATGAAGCTTCAACTATAACTGCTTTCACAGGGGTTGATTACAGACGGGGGAAACTGACACCAGTTAAATAGAAATTTTCTCCTTATTTAACACGTTCACGCTGGCGCGGTGGGTCACACTCGACTGTCTCAGAGTTATGAAGTCTCCGGCTTTTTGCACACCACTATTTTTTTAGAGAAAATGTTGTTCCTTTAAATCGCCCAATTGTTCTAATTACTTAAAACAACATTTTCTGTATTAAAATACTGGTATCCAAAAAGCCGGAGGCTTGACAGCTCTGAGACAATCGAGTGTGACCCACCGCGCCGGCGTGAACGTGTTAAACGCCTTATTAATAGAAAATTTCAGTGATAAATAATTGCAAAAACAGCTACAGTGAAACCCGCTTAAGAAGTTTCCCAATGGAGTGGATGCACTGTAAAAAAAAATCTGTAGTTCTACAGATGTAAAGTTACATGCTTACTAAACTTTCACCTGTAACTGTACGAAAAAAGCTGCAAATCTACGAAACTAGTTTTTGTAAAGCTACAAAAATCTGTAACTTTACAAATGAATCTGCTAAAATTTCAGTAATCTTACTAAACTTTTATTTGTAACCCTGGCTGCAGTTACATGAAAAGTTCTCGGAATCCCAGTTTCCAAAAAAATTCTTAGTAACCTTACAGATTTTTTGATTTTCGGCGCAAAAGTGTGTCTGTTACATGAAATTTTGTTGTTGCCGTTACATGAAAAGTTCTAGGAATCCAAGTTTCCTAGAAAAACTTTAGTAACTTCACAGATTTTTTTTTACAGTGTGGGAAAAACTTCTTAAACGGGAAATTAGCATTTTTTGAAAAAAATCAATAGTTTAAATATTGATATTCAGAAGAGGGTTTATTTTACCTTAGTACAATAATACAAAGAGTACTTTCTATAAAATTGAGTTTTCTTAAGAAATTTAAATTAGTTTGCACACTTAAAAAATTAGCTAATAAAGTAAAAATACATAATTACCTTAGAAACTCTTTATTTAATCCAAGACAAGAAATTTCTCTTTAAGAGTGATTTGATATGTTTTTGCAAAAAAAAAAAAAAATCTGTTATAGTTTTTAGTTTCTGTTTTTTTTTCGGCAACCTTTAATCAATAACTTTTCTTCCATAACTTCATATTTTCCTCTTTTCACATTTTTAATTTTACGAGATTTTTCAGAACAGTTTAAAATGAGATCTCGTTTTGCTAGAATTCCATTGAGAGTAGCCACTGGTATGTTCAACTTCTTTGCAATTTCAACTCTTGTTTTGGCGTTACTATCAACTTCTTTCAAAATTTTGATTTTGTCTTCAATTAGATTAATTTTAACACAATTATTCTAATTTGTAAACAAATCATATTAGATGTAAATTTCCAACTGGGCGAAAAATGTCCGGACCAGGATTCGAATCCGGGACCTCCTGGCTGAAGCCGCCAGTGCTCTGCCATCTGAGCTATCCCGGACGATTCTGGTCGAACTTTTTCACCCAGCTAACCTTGATGATTACAGCATCTGGTCTGAAACCTGGTTCAGCTCAACAGAATAAATCTCAGGTAATGGAACTCCAGAAGTCGCTGGATACGAAATTACACTAGATTAATTTTAACACAATTATTCTAATTGGTAAACAAATCATATTAGATGTAAAATCGTCCGGGATAGCTCAGATGGCAGAGCACTGGCGGCTTCAGCCAGGAGGTCCCGGGTTCGAATCCTGGTCCGGACATTTTTCGCCCAGTTGGAAATTTACATCTAATTTGTCTTCAATTGACAAGGCTTTCCTTGTAATTGCCTTGCCCGACATTTTGGGGGGAAAAAAACAGAATTTTTTGTCCGTGTATTTTCTAACGAGAAAGCTTTGATGTTATACACTTTACACTGACTTAAAAACTGCGAAATGAATAAACCAAATGCAGATTTGGTACATTACACTTATGGAATATGGTGGTGGGAAAGAATCTGTTGTAACTATTGAACTAAAAAAACCAGCCATCGGTAGGGCAGAGCAATTCCCTTTTCTCTTATCAGTCACTATTGTTACAGTGACGAGAGGCCCATCCTCTACCCACATTCCATTTCCATCAAACATGTTAAACAGATTTTAAGGTGAAATAGAGGTGACCACATCTGCTATCAGTCCTAAACATTGACCTTTTTGAATAGCGAAGAATAATAAAGAAAGAGATTTCAGCACAGAAAATAAAATAATAATCAAAAAGACAAAATAAACGAGCTTTGAAAGTAAAAATGGAAGGAAAAATAAAACTTTTTAAGCGGGAAAGAGTTTCGAACAAAACTTCTTAAACGAGTTATTTTAGTGTTGTGAGAATAAGAGAAAAATGGGAATCGAAAATATAAACTTCTTAAGCGGGAACTTCTTAAACGGGTTTTACTGTATTAATTTTCACTGGTGGAAGTTTACTTCGGTGGTAGTAAGGCCCTGAGTTTCCGCCATATTGTGACAAACTAGACAACCTCCTGTCAGTATCAATGAGAAATATTATAAGACCTGGCCAAATTACCACCAGTCAAAACAGGGATGACCGTCTCGCCACCAGCAAAAACAAATAGAAATTTTTACCATATTTGTAAGAAAAGTTTTTTTAAGAATAAGGCACTTAAATAAGTCGAGAATTTCAATTCAAATTTACTGCTGGAAATTTGCCCCTGCGGTAATCAGAAACTGTTGATCTGATTTTTTTTTAAAAATCAGCCGTCACTTTCTTACAACCTCCTCAGTTACTTCACTCGCAACTGGTAGACAATACACTCAGGTCTTAATTTCTAACAAAAAAAAGTACCGGAGTCCTAATATTCTGCGGTACTGCCGGTACTAACAACTGTACCGTTCCCCTCTCCCCTCCCCTGTCACTCCAATCTGCATATTTCATAACATTATTTGCAAACTTCACAGCATTTTTTTTTCTTTAACAAAATAAAAAATGTAAATATATCTGTCAACATGTCCTGAGCTGTTAAGTATACCACTTTTTGGTTATTACTCCATCCGATCTTTGCTTAATTTCAATGTTAATTAATTGCAGAATTCTGCGATGAAAGGTAAGGATTATGATTCGGAAATAGAGTTAACATAAAAAAGGGATAGTTCGCAGCTATGCATTTTTTATGAAAAAATGAATGAAATTTACAGAAATTAATATTTATATGCTGAAGAACAATGTTTTTCGACTTCCTATAAAATGTGCATATCTTAAACTATAGTCGATTCCTTCCGCATTAACAATCTTTTGTGGTTAGTCCCTGAAAATCAGATTAAATTAAAAAGTTGACACCGCTATCGGAAAGATTCGAGGCTATTATAGAAAAATAGTAAACACTGCTCGATTGCTTTCTATGAGAATAACAATACATGATAATTATATCTACTTACAAATGAAACTGACTTCGTAAATGTGCAGAGCAGAGCCTTAGCATGGGCAGCATTCATGATACAAAATAAATAGAAAAATCACTAGTGTGATTTTTATACTCGTACTTAATAGAAGACAAAAAGCCTGAAACAAACAAAAACTCAAGCTGATGCTGATGCTCGTTGGCTAAAAACAGAAAATATTCTTTTCAGGTTAGACATCTAAATAAAAAATAAAATAAGCCAGCCAATTAAAAATTATCCTACTGTCACAAAAGAAACTCGAACTGAAAGCAAATTCATTGTTCAGTCTCTTGAGTGGCACCGTTTTCAACACGTCGCCGCCATCAATGCCATATAAATTTGCAAATATCACTAGAATAGAAAAACGCGATTTCTGTTATCCCTTCATTCTAATCAAAATTGCATTAAAATGACTTGAAATATAATATAATACGTAATTTTGAAGAAGGAAAAGTTTTTTTTTTCTATACATGAATAAATAAAATTTTGAATGTAAGACAGGGTTGAGCTCGAAACAGTCCAAGCCCAAAAACTGATATTAAAATCGAGGCCGTTTTATCTCCATCTCCTACGTGTGCGGCACACTAGGTCACATATAAGTGTTTTGATAGAAAAGAACGCAAAAACTTGGGGATGGGAAGGAAAGGAAAGGGTAATTTAGGCTTCGGTTTTTCGGAAGCGCTATTGCACTGGGCTCTGGAGCCCTGTATTTATGAGCTCCGGTGAATTACGACAAATATTTGAATATTTACTGAAAACAGAGAAGTACCAGAGCTGGGCTCCGGCGCAAATTAAGCCCTGAACACACTATAGGTCTCCTCCCCTTTATTCATAACTCAATTATTAATAGTACACATTTCATGGGAAAGAACTTTACTTCTGGCTAACATTATGAGCTTGCTATCAGAATAGGAAAAGATATTATTAACTGAAAATGAAAATAATATAGAACTAAATCTTCTTTTCGATGCTTAACAACATAGTTGAAAAGTGCTTATAAATTCGGTTTGTCTATCCGTCTGTCCGCGCTCTAACTCGCGTAAATATAGTCGGATTGTCATACAATTGATATATGTTGCTCGTGTCTATCATGGCATTATCAGCATCGTAAATGAAGTATGTAGCATTTATAGTTCATTTACAGAGGCACTCAAGAGACTGCCGTTACACTATGGTCTATGGGGGAAATCCTCTGTGAGGTATTTTAATGATGTTACACTATTTCAAACATTTTGAAAAAGATGCATATCACTGAGATGCACTAGTAGAGTGCTTACTATGAGATTCTTACTATAGAATACGGTGGCGTTTCATTTATCGTTCATTTACAGAGACACACAAAAGAATTCGGTTACAGTAATGTCTATCTATATTATAAAGGACAAACATATCTGTGCGTAACGCATTCGTCATTCTGTGAATAGCAACACTTTGAAATTTGAAAGGAAATTTCGGTTTTGCAATTTTCCCTACTGCAAATTTTTAAACTTCTAAACATCGCACATTTTCAATTTTTAAACCTTCGTACAAGGAAAAAAATGTGCTTTTAAATGCAATTTGTTTGAAAGCTGTATCTCAATTTATTTTTGAGATATTAATTTTTTTGTAGTTTTTAATACAAATTTTGTATGCGTGGTAACTGAAGTACTACATTCATATTGAAAGAAAAGGGAAAATAGTCATGGTTTATTATTTTTATTGATTATATCCTTATTGATGCCATTTTTACATTACAAATAAAAGTAACTTTTTTATAATTTTTGAACAAAAAATGACGTCAGACATTAAATAAAACACGCATTCTTCTTCATAAATCAGTTACATTTCATTATTTTTTCATTACGCTGATACCGAGTTTGAGACACTAGGCAAAATGATTCAGTGAGTAAAAATGTTATATTTAAAACAAAACGATCATTTTTGATAAAACTAAATATTTGACCAATACTAAATGGCCAATACTATGACAACTAAAGGCAAATTTCTGAAATTCTTTTTCGCGGGTACTGAGATTAGAACTTAAAGTTTGTGCGAATGTTCCCATGAAAAGTTGTATAGGACAAACGTGACTTTCAGTTTGGAAATACATTCATTAATAATCTATTGCGGGTTAAAATACTTTCAATTTGTGAACTTGAGTGGTTTATGAGAATGTGAAAATAACGTGCAGTTTAGATTTTATGGGAGGAAATTTTATGATGTGACAAAGCGAAATACTTTTTACTCCATTTTTCATCCCGTAAAAACAAACATATGAGCCTCAATCGATAACTTCATCATAATTACTTATCTTGATTATGTATTCTAATACAGTTTAATTTTTCAATAATTTAAGCAAGTTGAAGTTTGTGGAAATAAAATTTTGGTAATTTTAGGTTAAAAATATTATTTGTTTTAAGAGTTAGACAACCAATGTAAGACGAATTTTTTATTGTAATTATTTTTGTAGGTTTATTATAAATTCGATCTGACAGTTCCTTTCTAACATTTTAGTTCGTCGAATTTCGACGGGTTCCAACTCGTAAGTAATAATTGCTGGAAGCGCATTTTCAACTGAAAATGATCACTCTTTTAGAAAATTGACCATTTCAATATAATTGGTATCCTAAAACGAGAATTTTTCTTTATACATAGTGTACTGCAACTGCAAGTGTAGTTGCGGTAGAATTATGTTAGAAGAGAAATGGGTGCACATAAATATTTTTTTTAAAGAAGCCATGATTTAAAAAAAAAAAACGAAAAAACCCCCGAAAACAAAATAATCAAGAACAAAAGACATGCATTATTTGGTGCCCTATAACAACGGCAACCGGGTAGTACCCCCCCCCTCCCCCAGTTACGTTACTGACGCTGCCAAAGACAGTGGGGCCCCCAACCATAGATTCGTTTGGGAAAAACCGACCAGCTGAGCTCAGCTAGTAGTTAATTAATATAATATAAGTTACAGTATACTTACACATTTCAGTAACAAATGTTAAATACCCGCGTGTCGATAAAATTCTTGGGCAACTAAGTAAATTATAATCGAAAGCCGTTGTTTTATATATCATAGTGCATAGGTAAATACCTGGAAATTCCTTTCACAAATAAATGGGAAGCATATCCGGGTTGTTGTCATTAAAAGAAATATTTGCAGCAAAATTACGAATAATTCAGCGAAACAAAATCATCATTTCATACGCTGAGAGACTTATGCATAATGACAGTAACGATTTGTTATTAAAAATTAATTGTTATGAAAATTCCATCAAAGTTTGTTTTTAATTTCATTAAGAGTTAATAGTTTTAATGTTAATAGGTTTAATCGTTTAGTCACATACTCGTTAGAAAATGGTTTGATTCCTTTTACTGAAAAAAAAAAAAAAAAAAAAAAAAAAAAAAAAACCGACGCAGATATTTTTTACAAGAAAACAAACTATAGCACTTTTGAAATTATAGTAATGTCTCTCGTCTGTTTCTTATATATATATATAACACCTTTAAAAAAATCATAAAATATACCAAAAAAATTAAAAAAATATATATTAAGGTTAGTTGAGGCAATTGGGCCATCATTTTACAATGTGACTCTGGAGCTTCTGACAATTCAGCTTCAAAAAGCTAATGTTCATTTGAATTAAAGTCTGAACTTCTGTAAATGTGTTCAGTTAGGTTGCCTCTATCAGACAGAAATGCTCAAAATTACATTTTAATATTTAAAAATATAAAAATATGCATATTTCATCTTTCTTTCCTCATGGGTCCAGTTGCCCCCAAAAATGGGGTAACTGGACCAGGGGAGTCTATGTTCCACACGCGTTTATATTTTTTCATATCGGATATCAAGTCCTGTTTGAAAAAGTGTAAACAACTTAAAAAAATTTAAACCAGGCAGGTCATGTAAATTATATGTCGGTTGGTTGGTTGGTTGATTTTTGACGGCCAATTATCTGCGCGAGGGATATAGGCCCGGGGGTGGAGTGCCCTTCGTGGGGGTCTTCCTAAGGGAACCTAACCCGTATTAACGTAAATTATATGTCAATAAACGGTTTGGGTGTCCTAACGCAACAAAATCCCTTCTTCCAGTCTCCGGCTACAGATGTTTGAAAAGCCAAACCCCAAAATACTCCATCTTTGCTGAAATTTATCCTCGAATTTATCTCTAAAACCATCGAACAAGGAAACCACTTATCCGATATCTACGTCCCCGCGGTTGCGCTGTTGGGGGTAACAGGCGGTCGGTTGATTGTTGAACTGGAACTTCTGCAGATGTCAAAAGTGTAATTAATCATTTCGAACCTCTTTCAAGAAATGAAATGCGTGTTTTACAGGTTTTTTTTTTTTTTTTTTTTTTTTTTTTTAATTCTAGCATATTTGGATATGATTTAAAAAACTATTAAAATTTTGAATCACATACACAAATCAAGTTGAGTTCAATAAAACAATGTAATTAGGATTGTCTGTTTTTATTTTCAAACTTTAAAAAATGTATCTTCAATACATGAAAGGTTTCTAATTCAGATTGAAGCTAAAAGTAAATTTACAAATGTGTTTCAAACCACACTGGTGCAGCGAAGGATGGGGGGGAGAGTTTGGGATTAAAACCCCTCCCAGAGCTGCGATTTTGTATGTTTATACAAAGCTCAAAGGTTCATAGAATCTTACACATTTTTTACACACATAGATTAAATAAAAATATCACAAATTTACGCATTTATTTTCATTATATCAAGTAATTGTCGGGGATTTATCTGCATTCTTTCGAAATTGAGTACATTAGTATAGTTAAACA
This sequence comes from Maratus speciosus, assembly GCA_963932465.1. NCBI lineage: Eukaryota > Metazoa > Arthropoda > Arachnida > Araneae > Salticidae > Maratus > Maratus speciosus. The sequence goes on along the minus strand of OZ010794.1, from coordinate 286,489,111 downwards.
TTAGTCAAAATGTCAGTTTTTGGAAATTTATATCTCATGAGGAAACTATGCATTTTTATAGGCATTTACGTATACTTCCCAGCATGTCAGTCAAAATAAAAAAAGACAAGCTGTTATCTCTTTCCCTTCTCAATTATAACAATATTAATGTTGAAAAAATTTGTAGCAGGGTCGAAACTAGAGGAGGCAGAGGGAGCATGTGCCCCGGGCGCCAGAACGAAAAACATACGGGGCGCCAAATGAAGATTGGTTTTTGAGTTCTTAAGAACCAACACTAGCCTAATATTAAATGTACTGAAGCGTCCTTTTCAAATTTCTCGCATGCATTTTAATATTTTTATTTATTTTTCTTCTTATGATAGATGAGGTTGATTTTTAAAGTTGTTAGTTTGTATACGTTATACGTTTTCGATTTTGGTTGCATTTTTTTTTTTTTTTTTTTTTTTTTTTTTTTTTTTTTTTTTTTTTTAATGAGGCTACATTTAATTTCGGAACCGGTTCCAAAGTGAAAGTAACTTTATATATATATATAAAACAAAGCTGCAACAAAATTTGGAAAAGTAAAGATTACCCGATTAGAGATATACCTCAGCTATCCCAAACAGAAAAAATCATTTGAAAATATTAAAATGCAAGCGAGAAATAGAAATTTGGAAAGGACGCTCACATAGGTTTAACTAGCTAGCGAGTTTCTTCACCTTACTAGTGTAGTCTTTTAAGACAATGTGGCTATCTATCAATGTGTCACTGTCACTTTAACCGCCTCATTTGTAATTTTACAACTACCGTAAAATCTGTGAAATCTATATAACAGAATCCTGTCTTAGATGGAAAAATTACGCGTTCCCAACAGAAAGAATACCATCAATTATCCCTGCTAAGACAGAAACCTGTATAAAGCGGATTTTTTTTTCCGGTTCCTTTGGATTTCGTTTTCAGTGTTTTAATGAATCACTATTTGACAAAGTTGATTGCGTAATTCAGTATTACGTATTTTTTTATTACATACTTTAAAATTAAAAAAAAGTCGGTTATAAGAAACTTAGTGAAATTCTCTTTGTAAAATTACTTTGCGGAGGCCGTGGGGGGGGGGGGGGGGGGGCGACGAATTCTAAGTTTGCCCCCGGGAGAAAAAAGGCTAGTTTCGGCACTTGTCGGACATTTACTTTTATTCCAACTGCTCTATGAGATTGAAATTGCAGAAATGACATTCAAAGAAATTTATGTGAAATATTTTCCTTACAATTTTACGCATGCAAATTTTAAATATTGGTGGTAAATTTACAAAGATTTAATTACAAAAAAATTACAAACCGTTCTTTGAGTTGAAACATACTTTTAGATTTTTGTTTATTATTATTCAACATTTTCTCAAATTTATACACGCTAATTATTTCTGTTGCCGACATCCGTTTTTCTAAGCATTTACATAACGCAGGACGATGAATAAGGTATCATTCGAAAGGACTTTGAAACGGCTTCTGGCATAGTTCAGTTACATTTCATTAAAACATGTTTTTAATTAAAATTGCAGTTAATTAAAAATTAAATCAGCATTGCTTTCACAAATAAAATCAGAGGTTTTTCTCAAATCAATGTTGCCACAAAAATAAAATACCGCATTATTTCATACTCAGCAATCATTCTAAAAGAAAATAATAAATAGTACAATAAAGAAAAAGTGTGACGTCTCCGTACGGGTGGATTTATTTTATATTTATGATTAAAAAGCAAATTTGAAAGTGAAATGTTTAGAAGAATAGATACCATCGATCGACCGAAGCAGTGGTATTTCACGTGTTAGCTTTAAAACTGTGCTTTGTTGTATCAGATTAAATTGTACTTTATATTTATTAAATTTATTTCTCTTTGTCCCGGGTTTTTCACGAAGCGATGACATCATGTTTTAATGCAGTTAAAATACGATTGTTAATTTTTTTTTATCCCGCGTACCTTTTGCCATCTTCGATTATATTTTACTGTATAACTTTGATTGAATAAATGAGATGATATTCTGGTTTGTCTAATGTTTCTTGCATATATTTTTATCATTAATTCTCTTTTAAAAGTTTAAACCTGCACCTAAAAAATATTAGATATTGCTAAAAAAATATTAGAATAACATGTGAATTGGGTTCACTGACATATATTTTACTTCTGATGTCAACTTCCCTTTTTCTACGCACATACAAAACACACAACGATGAATGACGTATCATACGACAAGTTTCTTAACACTTTTTTGACATAATACACTCAAATTTCGTTAAAATACGTTACTTGATTTTTTTTTTTTTTTTTAAAGCTCTTAATTAAAAATTAATGAAAAAAGAATCAGGAAATTTTTTTTCAAAAATTGCACTGCGAAATGTGAAAGTCTCGCACAGGTTTAGTGCTATATTTTAAATGTGCAAACTGTAATTTCGTTACGTCTGCTTATAACTTGAGTTCCGCTGAATGTATTTTGATGGGATTTGCACGGTTACATAATTTTTCAAGGAAGGTTTTAGTCTTTCTACGTTGCTTAGTTATAAAATTATAGGGGGAAATTCTTTAATCAGATGAAACCGATTATTAAAGATTCGCCTATATGGAAAGTGGGCAATTTTGATGAGACTTGCATTGTTAGTTAAATATTTTTTCAGAGAAGGCTTTAGTATATTGCATAATATTCAACGCTTCTTAGTTATGATTTATGAAGGAAAGTTCTATAATCCGGTGAACCCGATTATGAAAGATTAGTCTTTTCAAAAGGTTCTAATGAACAGATTTTGTTCGGACTTGCACCGGTAAAAAGACTTTTTTTTTTTTTTTTTTTTCGGGGATGCGTTTTAGCACATTTCATATCGTTCTATCTTTTTTTACCAATCCTGCTGTATATGATCAACTAAAAGAGTCGGTTCTTAACTGCCCAAACTTTCTCAGATATACATTATACATTAGAAAATATAATAGCGCAATGGAGTTCGTATCGGTTTCAGCAATGTGGAAGGACATTCCAGATAAAGGCCCATGTTGCGTTAAAGCACAAGATAAAATTCACCGATATATGTCGGTGTATTCAAGGTTCGTTTCGAGAAATCGATCAACGTAGCGGGCGAAGCCTGCTAGCTATAAATGTAATAAATCTTGTAGAAAAACAAAACAATTTTTTTATTATGATATATGTCAGAGGTATCACTAACAGAAATAAAAAAAATTCATAAATATACCGTAAAATTTTACAAAATAAAGTATGCATGCTTTTTCAATTATAATGTTGATTTTAAAAATAGGCATATACAGGTTGTTTAAAAAAAGTGACAAACTTAAAGAAGTGGCAGAGTACGCTACAATTAACAATTTTTGTATGCAAAACCAAGTCGCAATCCATTTATTCAGTTATTCTCTTCGACGAATCTACCGGGTGTCCTAAAAAGGACTGACTGATTTTAAAATTCAATAACTGGCAAACGGTGACAGATATTTAAAAATTTCTTTCAGGAGGTTTATGCATAAGGTCAAAAGTTTTATTACAGTGATTTTCGATTTTAGTTCGAATTACAAACAATAGATGGCGCTGTAAGCAATAGTCGCTAAATACAGGCTCGATTTTTCGTCCTTTCTCTTGTTCCATGCGGAAAAAGGAGATGGAAAGAAGGAAAAAGGAGATCCGGGCCACGAAGTACCAAAAATTGAGCCTGAATTTAGCATCCATTGATCGCAGCGCCATCTATTGTTTGTAATTCAAACTAAAATTGAAAATCACTGTAAAAAAACTTTTGACCGGTAAACTGTGACTTTTGTAAACTGTCACCGTTTACAAGTTATTGAATTTTAAAATCAGTCAGTCCTTTTTAGGACACCCGGTATGATAGATATAAGATAGTAGATATTTGATTAACGAATAATAATGTAGTATTAGTCGGATGTGACAATTCCAAAACTTTCTTCTATCTCATATACAGCTCATATTCAAAATATTAGAATAATTACTTTTTTTTCACAAACTGGAAATATCGTTTGGTAATTTAACATCTTTTAATGCAAATATGCAAACGATATTTTTATTAAGAACTTATTGTTGATTAAACTTATTTATTATCTTAAAATTAATATCATTTCTGAAAAGATTAATTGAAAAAAAGTTATTTTGAAAAGTCAAAATATTAGAATATTTATTCAAGTGGTTCAAAATATTGGAATATTTCGTATTAATTCTCCTTTAATTATCACCAATTCATAACTGGTGGCATCATTGATTAAATTCAGACGATTTTATTTAAAATTGGTGTTCTTTTTACAGTTTGTTTGCTTCTTCGTCTTAAAATGGGTCGTGTGTGTGATATTCCTGAATCTATTAAACTTCGTATGGTTGATTTGTATCGGCACGGTAAAAATCAATGTTATATAGGGAATTATTTAGATTGTTCGCAATCAAGCGTTAGTAAAATACTAACACAATATTCAAAAAATGGAAAATTTCAGAATAATCGCTGAAATGGCGGCCGAAAACCAAACGCATCTGCTAGAGCTGACACGAAACTGAAGCGTATAGTTAAGAAAAACCGTTTTAAAAGTGTGCAATTCTGGCACCGAAAATGGAAAGAAGAAGGAGTTGAAGTTTCTACATCGAGAACATTAAGATGTCTCCATAAATTTAAGTTTGAATTTTGTATACCGAAAACAAAATCTCTCATGACTGCAAAACAAAAACGTATAATATTCAATTGTGTAAATTAAGACGTTTATGGAGCGAAGAAGAATGGAAAAATATATTATTTAGTGATGAAAGTATGTTTTGTATCTATACAACATAATTTCATCACTAACTAATATGTTTTTCTAATCTTCTTCGCTCCATAAACGTCTTGATTTCCACCAATTCAATCTTATACGCTTTTGTTTTGCAGTCATGAGAGGTTTTGTTTTCGGTACACGAGATTCAAATTTAAATTTATGGAGACGTCTTAATGTTCTCGATGTAGAAACTTCAACTCCTTCTTCTTTCCATTTTCGGTGCAAGAATTGCACACTTTTAAAACGGTTTTTCTTAACTATACGCTTCAGTTTCCTGTCATCTCTAGCAGATGTTTTTAGTTTTCGGCCGCCATTTCGGCGATTATTTTGAAATTTTTCATTTTTTAAATATTGTGTTAGTATTTTATTAACGCTTGATTGCGAACAGTGTAAAAAATTTGCTATATAACATTGATTTTTACCGTGCCAACACAAATCAGCCATCCTAAGTTTAATAGATTCAGGAATATCACTCACACGACCCATTTTAAGACGAAAAAGCAAACAAACTGCAAAGAGAATATTGATTTTAAATAAAATCGTCTTAAAAAAAACTCTCTTTGGTTTTTAAGTAATGTGAAAATATTTTCTATTATGATTGATTTTGAAAATGTCGCCGATTGTGCGATGAAACGATCGTAAGTCTTAAAAAAGATATTCTATCACTTTTTATAGCATTATTTTAACTTAATTTGTTTATAAGTGATTATTACACATGTTTTTATAACATTTCTTCGATGCTGGAATGAATATGTTTGAAGAGTTTGATAAGAAAATATTTTCGCGTTTCAAATATGAAAGACTACGCCTGGATCGGGAACTTTTGAATTTGGATTTTCTTAAATTATGCCGAAGTAGGAACATAATTCCTTCATTTTTGAAAAACAGAAATAAGTTTGCTAATTATAATTTTACTGAACTTAATAGACAATTTGAGAGAAAATGTTTAATATTATGTATTAGAAAGAAGTATGCATATATTAGTAAACTACAACAGAAAACCTTAGATTTATATTATGAATTCGCAGCCTCTACTCCACAATATATATTTGATATTCTCATGAACAGCCTGGAAAAATATAGATACGGTAAAATCCGCTTGAAAGAAAAAGTACAAGCTCGCAAGATAGAAAATCTTTGCAACGCACAAAAGTCCTATATCAACCATATATGCCAACCTGTGGAATTTCTGAATTTATCTAGCAGACCTTTAACGGAAGAAGAAATAAAAGTGCTTGAGCGCGGGCCAAAATACATTTTTCCACGTAAGCCTAATCTAAAATCTATAATTCCGGAACTCGAAAACATTGTACAGTCGGCTAATAACGATCATAAAGAAGAAATTCGCAATGTTATGTACCACGAACTTAAGAAGTTAATTAAGCAACCCACAATAGTACCAAAGGAAGAATTGAATATTTTGAAAAATCTTAAACTTGATACAGAAATTATTTTAGTCCAAACAGATAAATCTAATAAATTAGCCATATTAAATACTGATGACTATAAAAATAAAATGGTACAGTGTATTAACAATATGGATTGTCAACAAGTCAAGAAGAATCCACTTAACATAATTAACAAAAAAGTTAACGAATTGGTTAATAAAGGGAGCTGGCCTGATAATATGAAAGTTCTAATGAGAATTAATAAGTTAGCAGTAATCCCAGCAATTGTCGGCAGACTCAAAGACCACAAAATAGATATGCCAATATGGAAAAAGCTTTTGTAGTTTTATTGAAAAATATTTTGCCCAACTCTGATCATGTAATTAATTCAACTTATGAGTTTATTCAACATTTGAATAACATTAATTTACCTCAGAATTATTTAATTGCCAGTCTAGATGTAGTCTCTTTATACCCATCTATTGATACCCAAAAAGCCGTTACTCTTAATCTCATAGTTAATAATAATTACTTCACTTTCGACGGAAAAATATACAAACAGAATAACGGAGCTCCAATGGGTTCTCCTATATCAGGACTATTAGCTGAATTCATATTACGACCTCTTGAAATGGATATATACAATTTGGATTATACCCCCCATGCATGGATCAGATACGTAGACGATATTTTCATCGTATGGCAACATGAAGAAACCTTGCTCAATAACTTTCTGAACCAGATTAATAATCTTGATTCTAAAATTAAATTTACATTGGAAATAGAAGAAAATGGTACGCTACCGTATTTAGACGTATTATTAATCAAGACGCACCAAGGAATAAAGCGCACTGTGTACAGAAAGCCCATAGCCAGTCAATCCATTATCCCTAATAATGCGCAAGCACCTTTTTCATACAAAGTTTCTGCATTTAGACATTCTATTCAGAGAGCTTTCACAGTTTGTACCCCTGAACATTTAAATAACGAAATAAATAAAATATATGATATTGCAAGAAACAATGGATACAAAGAAAGCGCCATAGAAAAATTAATTAAGAGCTTGAAGAACAAAAAGAAAAGAAATTTCAAGCCACAAAATTCCACGTTATCCACTTTACAATATTTTCCTGGTTTCTTCGAACGCTTAAAATATAAACTCAATAAATTCAATATCTTCCTAGTCGCAAAACCATCCATGAAAATAAAAAATATAGTATGCAAGAAAATAGATCAAATTGAGTCCAACCAATTAGCAGGAGTATACGAAATACCTTTCACCAAAGAAGATGGAACAAAGCAGTTTTATATAGGTATGACAAGCAGAAAACTTAAAACTAGAATCAAAGAACATATAGCAGACATCAAATACAATAGAAGAACCACAGCTTTGGCCAGATTATGCAGCGAAGAACCTTTACAGATTGAATTTAAAAATAGCAAGTTAATTTATCCATCAAGATTTTATTTTCCATCCATAGTCCGAGAATCAATAGAAATATTTTTACGCAACGAGAATATTTGCAATGATTCTGTGTCCCTTGATTTACCTAGAATTTGGAAAGAGATACTAAGTAATTGTAGAAACAATAGTAAAAATTAATCCACACTCGCAAATAGCCAAGTTAATTTTATTTTATTTTATGTTTTGCAATGTTTTTCAGTATGCTTGATGTCTCGTGACATTGTTTACCTTGTTGTTTTTAAATTATGTGAAAATTAATCCACGCTCGCAAATAGCTAATTTAATTTTTATTTTATTTTATGGTTGCAATATTTTCATTATGCTTCATGTCTCGTGACATTGTTTACTATATTATTGTTTTTAAGTAATGTGAAAATATTTTCTATTATGATTGATTTTGAAAATGTCGCCGATTGTGCGATGAAACGATCGTAAGTCTTAAAAAAGATATTCTATCACTTTTTATAGCATTATTTTAACTTAAAATCGTCTTAATTTAATCCATGATGCCACCAGTTATGGATTGGTGATAATTAAAGGAGAATTAATATGAAATATTCTAATATTTTGAACCACTTGAATAAATATTTCAAATGAAAATCAAATTTCGAAGTAATTGCTTAAAAGGCGCAAAGGCCAACATAGTGAAAAAGATTCCAAGCCGGGACTCGAACCCGGGCCATCAGTATAGCGCACTGACGTTCTACCGACTAAACTTGAATAAATATTCTAATATTTTGACTTTTCAAAATAATTTTTTTTCAATTAATCTTTTCAAAAATGATATTAATTTTAAGATAATAAATAATCTTAACTAGTATCCGTCAGGCCGAAATGTCGGAGCATGGAGTCGTATAAACTTAACACATAACATTTAAAAAATTAAAAAAAATATTTTAATTTTCATGATTATTGTTTAATAGTACAAAATTAAATTTGAAATAACGCCCGTTGAATCCTCATTTTCTAGTGTTTAATTCAGTCATCAGTTGCCTCAGGTAATGCTCAAATGCTAATTTGTGGCATGATAATCATCCAAATGAACCATTGTACCCTGTGGAAAGCCTGGGTGTTGAAATTTTGGGTAATAGACAGTATCTTTTACTGTACTCAGTACACCGCTTATCAATCCCCACTCCGTCCAGATATTGGTATGTAACAAAACTCTGCATCCAACTGCTGAAAGAAGCCCAGCCTGAAGTCCAAATACGTGATCATCTTCATTAATCTTACTTTTAATTATTGTGGTCAGCTAACATTCTTGTCGTTGACCACTTTGATTTCAGAAGTACTTCTTGATTATGTTCTTTCGCTTGCTTGTTTTTGGAAAAAAGACATGTAGCATCTTGAAATCATTCAAGTTGAGCCGGAAGCAGTGTAGCTTTCACCGTTGCATAAGGGATGAGAGTAGTCTGAAACTTGACCCACGCAAAGCGAATATAGAGTCTTTCGATACTGTCTTTGCTGATCGTCATTTTGTTTGAATGAGTTTGTTAAAGTGAAGCAATTTTCAAAAGCTCTAAGCAGTTTTGTCTGCGAAGAGCCAAAATGTTTTTTATAGAATGTCTCTTATATAGAGGGATGTCTTTTACGCGATGTAACTACCTAATATCTCCAAGGATTTAAACAAAGTACCTTTGCGACATCTTTCTTCAAGTTCAGCCATAAGACGACAATTGAAAATTCGTCAATAAAGATAAATAATACTGTATCCATGCTGAGCTGTAGATTTCTTTCTGCCTGACTTTTTAAATCTGCGAACTATTTAAAACACTGTGTTTTTTTAAGCACTGAGTGAATTAACTTTCCTTCGACATTAAGCGCAGCAGTACCTGTTAGTGCCAAAAGAATGTCAGCTTCTGATCCTAACTGCTGTATGATTGTTTTACTAATTTCTCCTATTTTTCCAGCTCTTGCTTTTCCAATAATAAAAGTTGACTTAGGGAAAATTGTAACTTTTGTTTGCAATGACGAAAGCTGTTCTGTGCATAACTGAAGTATTTTCTGCTGCTCATCTGTAAATCTGATGTCAGAATTATCAAAATTTTCACGCACCGTGATCTGTTGTTCTTAAAAATAATTCAGAAATGTTAAAAATAAAGAGAATTCATTGAATAAGAGAGTCTATGGTAAAGAGAAAGAATAACCGCCGGGGATGTGTTGAGCGATTTTGATTTGTTTAATGTAGCTCCGACCTTTGAGACAATCAAAAATTGGAACTGGATCCATCGAGCTAACGGCAGAAAACTTCAAAGCTCCTTCAAAGACTTGCATGTCTGGCATAGCCCAGACTTATTTAAAATGGTATAAGGGAAAGGTTTGTAACACGCATATAACACGCACACATGGGTAATCTGCTATAGTCCTCTATCAAACTTGATACTTTTGTTCATCTGAGTTACTGTTATATCGTTATATGCGCAATTACTCGTAGGCAGCTGGGTTATTCTTATGTGACTTTTCCACACAGAATTACGCTGAATAACTCTTTTCATCTCAATTGCTTTCTTTTAACCGGCATTTTCGAAACTTTTGTGTATAATGTTACACATATAAAAATATGTACATTTCTTAAAATGTACACTGCATCTAGGCAACAGGTTAAAAAAATCACAGAATGATTTATGACTTTTAAAGTTGATTTCTCACGAATTATCTTTCATTGTTGTATCCATTTTCCGATTATAAGCATAAAACTATATAGTCATATACATTAACGTCAAAATTTTCGCCAAGCTTGGAGACATTTCGCGAAATTTCGCCAAATTTTGCGACCCAAAATATGTTGATATAAATGCAGCGATATTTTGGCTGTAGCTGCCAAATTAGGCAAAATTTCCACTGAAATTCAGCACTGATTATTCTTCTCTAATCGGGTTCTTCACATTTTAGCTTAGTGTTTTACCGTAAAATTAGCTAAAATCTTAAAATTAAGAAATAAGTAAGCTACCTTTTCTTTACGCTTTTAGGACTTTTTTTATTTTGTTATCTACATATTTTTGTTTTCAAGTGTACATCTAGGCCAAAAATGCTTTTCTCATTCACTTCAGAATGTTCATTCGCATTTCAGTTGCAACAAATCACTTACGGTGAATTTTAAAAAAATGAGTAACCTTCTGTAATTGGGACCACTACCAAATGGTTATATTTGCGCATAAAACAGCGCTCACTAAATTATGAAATTTTCTACCAACCCGATAACGGAAATTTCCTAATACAAACATGCATACCTCTGAATAAAAACATACATAACAATACATACATATAAGTAATACATACATAGCATTATATTTTTCTCGACTCCTTTTATTATCATTCGTTGCCATGCGGTTAATACTGAATACTGTATCCATGCTGAGCTGTAGATTTCTTTCTGCCTGACTTTTTAAATCTGCGAACTATTTAAAACACTGTGTTTTTTAATAGTTTTGTGTTGTTGTTGTTTGTTGTTGCACTGTTGTTGCTGCACTGTGTTTTGTGTTGTTGTTTTTGTGTGTTTTTTGCTATTATCATGCAACTAACATCCAAAATGGTATTCTGCGTATTCGATTTCTTTTTATTTCTTAATTTCAAATTCAAAGTGAATCGCATCGATTTGGTAGGTTACGGAAAATGTTCACTTGCATTTCAGTTGCAGCATATTCACTTACGGTGAATCAAAAAAAATATTAATAACCTTCTGAAATTGGGACTGCTAACAAATAGTTAAATTTGCGCATGAAATAACGCTTACTAAATTATGAAATCGTCTACAAACCCGATTACGCAAATTTCCCAATACAAACATATATATGTTTTAATACAACCATACATATATAAGAATACATACATATAAGTAATACATACATGACATTATATTTTTCTCGATTTCTTTGATTATCATTCGTAGCCATACGGCTAATACTGAAATCGTTACCATGCCGCTAATAAACGAAATCGTATTCTCCGTATTCGATTTCTTTTCATTTCTCTTAATTTAAAATTCAAAATGAATTGCACCGATTTGGAAGGTTACGGATAATGTCCATGTGCATTTCTGTTGCAGCATATTCATTTACAGTGAATAAAAAAAAATGATTAACCTTCTGTAATTGGGACCGCCACCAAATGGTTAAATTTGCGATTGGTCTGTTAAACCAAGGCATACTTAGATACTACTACCGGCAGACCGATTTGGGTTTAATGTATGAAGTTGCTCGCCAGAGGACTCTGATACGCTGCCCAAAACAGAAATTTGACTCTGACCGTAACTTCAACGACGAGAACCAAGCAAACCGCTCTGGGCAGGGTTCAGAGACTTCCATTGTGCTTACATTTTTTTTTCCCGTATAGATATGATTCAAAAGCGTTTAATAAAAATAATAACTCTAATCATAAAAAAAAAGCATTATCATTTTAACAATTATCGGAATAATAAATGGTGTGACCGGAGAATACTTCCAAGGTTGCTACTTAATACCAAGTTAATACTAAATACCAAGGTTGCCACTTTGGCGCATTTACCGCCAGGTTGGGGAGAAGTAGAGTATTCCACGATTCACCCCAATAAATAAAAACATGCATAGTTTAAAAACACAAATTTATTTGCTATCTTCCCTACTGAAACAATAAAACTAATGGAATTTCTTTTAAATATATTAAAGTACTCATAATATTCCATGTAATAATTAATAAATATAATTTATTAAGTAACAAATACACTTACATGATTTAATCAAAATTGCTTGGATAACATAAAATATTGCAACGATATTTAAATCTGCGATCACCATTTCCTTCTATGATTAAAAATAAGAATATTTAATGTTTAATGAAAATCGTTTATTTATTTATTTATTTTTATTTTTATTTTTTTTTTTTGAAGTGAAAACTTCTTTAGGCGCGTTGAGCTTTTTTTGAGATGGGGAAAAATCACTGATTTCGAGACACTGTAACGTAACCGACATGCTAGCATTTTGACACATAGACACTAGCTCGCCAAGCGGTGAATGACAGGAACTTTTCCCTCTTCAGCTCAATCCGCAAAAGAAGAAGGAAGCTAAAACTCACTTTTTCTCCCGGCGTATTGCTAAAACAAATTATTAATTTGTTTTTCGTCAGTTAAAAGGAATTATACCGTATTCGTGACCTACCTATTTCGTGTAACTAAAAACCGATAACGCTGTATTTTATCGTGTTGATGGTCTGGTCAATGACCAACAGCATTGGCTGGAATTTCGATTACGGAAGATAAAATACGGGGCACAGATGTCAGATACGCACTTGGGTACCTAATTGACAGCAAAATGGCGTTACTTTAATTTACAAGGTAACCCGGCTACTGTTGCTTATTTATTAATAAACTGTTCATTTACTTTTATTTTATTTTTTTAAATTGTACAATTGTTTTGTTCTATAGTTATTAATGAAATTGTTAATAATTTATTGTTGTTTACTTTTTAAAACAATAGAAAATAATTTAAAAATATATATTGTAACTGGTATTGGAAAACGGGCTTTCGGCAAATTGACGTTAAAAAATCGCGCCAAACCTGGTTCGTATATCACATCTGTGCCAAATTCTCGGTTTTTTGATTTTTCGACTTTTTATCCAAATTTTCCCGATTTTTTAAATTTTCCCTTTCATTGTATCCCAAACACTACCTTCATACCAAATTTCAAGATTCTAGGGATACAAGACATACCTCTGAGTTTTGATGATCGGTGAATCAGTGTCGAAAAGGCGAAAGTTTAAGTTCATATATCTTCTGAAATAAAAAAGATAGAAACGTGAAATTTCAGCATTTAGTTCCATTTCCACATTACTTTAGATTTACGAAGTTTCAAGTTTCTGGGAATCACCAACACAAAGATATTGGGGGGTCAAAAGTACCCTGAGTTGCTTCCAGAAAAAGATGCTTACGGCTGTGCTTTCAAGACTTGGCAGGGGCACTGCCGTGTCCCCAGATGCTTTCATTAGTGCTGCTACACAATTCAACGTATAAAATATTTCCTAACGATTAAAAAAACACACACGTAATTGTTGAAGTTTTCACTTCTATTGGCACTCCATGAGTGCCACTGTTTTTACTATTATTATTATTATTTAGTTCGGACGATATCAAACACAAACATTTTACGGGTAGCAATAAATTCCTCAAAAATAACTGCTTCAGGCCAGTTATGAGAACTGTAGTTTGATAAAAACCAAATTTTAATTTTAAAACGTGTATATGAAACACAAGCTATTTTTATGTAAATACGGGACATTAAAAAAAGAATAACAGAATGAAACAAACGATCAAGTAAACAATCAGTAATTTAGCTAATCTTAAAAGTATGTGAACACTAAAATACTACAATCTAATCTGTGTAAAATATCCTTTTAAATCGAAGGAAATTGAAGAATATAAGTATTTAATTTATTATTCTGAAAATACGATCAATGATTCTGAAACTTCGACGATGAGAAACAAGCCGCTATCTGGGCAGGGTATAAATGTAAACAAAAAAGAGCACGTTGTGATGTTTTGGTTCAGGGTTTGAAGCTGAATCCGACTTCACTTTTACGGCGAAATGCGTGGGCCGTATATATCATAGTAGGCTATGGTTAAACAGACCGATTGAAAATCAGCAGAAATGATTTCACCATATCATAGAATTATTTTTCGCGTGAAACCTAAACTTAACGTCATTTTCTTCGTCTCAAAATTTACATACGCATCTGTCAAATTTACATTCACCATTTCAAAAATATCGCAGTACGCAATAAGTTATTAATACATATATTTCCAAACTTGAATTCAAGTTTGCTAACTACGACTTTGCATGTGAACATTCGCACTCTTAATTTATGATTCTAATCTGGGTATCGGCGAGTAAAATTCCAGAAATTTATATCTTTTAGAGGCGTTCGTAGTAAAATATTTCTTTTTATCAGAGAAAATGATTGTTATCATTTAAATATGATCTCACTTTACCTCATTGAAGTATTTCACATAGAGTCTCAAACTCAGTGGAGTGAAAAAGTATTGAATTGTAGTAACTTTTTGAGGAAAAATTTAGTGTTTTTTTTAAAGCGTGACGTCATTTTTTGTCCCCCCCCCCTTTTTTTTACAAAGTTAATTTTGAATTTTATTAGAAATTGGCATCAATAAAGATAAACATATTTTATTAATTTTTTTTTCTTTACAATATTGGAAGGAATCCAATTGCTACCATTTAAAAAAAAAAAAAATCATAGAAAATTTTTAAATTTTAAGCTTAAATATAAAAATGGGAATATTTAAAAAAATAGCTAGTGCCGCAAATCTACAAAGAAACAGCTTTCATTTAAAAAAAGAATTATTAAAATTGGTTCAGATAAAAGCTCAACGTAGATGTCTAAAAAAGAAAAGGTCTTATCTTTCAAATATATAGATTTAAACCCGCAATGTTATCTCTATGGAAAAATTTTGAGCAGACATTTCATGCCGTTAGGGTTGACGAATTTTTATGATTTTCAATACGCACCGAGATTTTCGCACTACCAACGTCCATTTCATTTTTGGTGTCGATACGACAAATATTTTGGACGCTATCGTGTTAACAATAAGTGTAATTTTTGCAGGGAAGCCGGAGCTGTGCTCCGACAATCAGTTCTTAATAAAAATATAGTTTGCATATTTGCAGAAAAAGGCATTAAATTCGCCAAACGATATTTTCAGTTTGTAAAAAAAAAGTAATTATTCTAATATTTTGAATATGAGCTGTATTTTGATATTTCAAAATGTTGCTACAAATACCAATATTTCCTTTTTATTAGTTCAATACTATATCAACTTTGACTTTCATCTTAAATTTCTGCGTCAGTCAATTAATCGGAGGAAAACGAGTTAATTTCGATCATGATATTTATTATAAGCAATAGTTTTTCGTTATTCTGTTGTATATCAGCTGTTTGCGAATAGTAGGCTCATCAGGATGGGAAGTTTCCGTCGATTTACAAGTCACCGGGGTCAACTATGAAAATTCAAGAAAACTAGACAAAAATCGCTGTTATAATGCCCCCTTTTGGCGGAATATTTTCAAATTCAGGGGTATCTTCTTGCCATGGCCAAAAACGTACACAAAAAATTTGGTTCAATTCTATGCATAACTTCATACATTTTTTGATGGTACAATGGCGACATGCGGACAGACAGACATTTTCTATAAACATGTTTTTTGGGATCTCTGACCCATAAAACGAGTAAATTCGTCGAAAACCGGAAGTCGAAAAAAATTTCGATTTGAATACTTTCTTCTATTGAAGGTAGAGGAAAGTAAAAATTATGTAAAAGAGAAGTTTAAAAAACTGACTAAAATTTTAACTACTTCAAACTTATCTTTAAATGATATTAGGTTCATTATTTATATTAATGAAAACAGTTTGTATATATATAATATACTAGGGGGCTCTGCCCCCTGCAAGCTACGCTCGCCAACCCCCGTTCAGACACCGCAGAATCTAAAAATCTAAAAACATGCTAATCTGATGGGTTTTAAAAATATTAGAGGAGATTAAATTATATTGAAAAAGCTGTGCAGATCTCCCTGTAAACGGGTTTCCATTTAATTCCCTTTGATTGCAAAAATTTAACGGAGAATCAGTTGCTGTTAAGACATCCAATGGTTGTTTTCGTTTTTGATTAAAGAGGATCAGTTAAACATTTGAAAGGAAGCTAAAATAAAATGAATGAAGTATTCAGAGTCTTTGTCAACCAATATTTTAAAACAATCTCTATAACAATAGCCAAAATCATGTGACTATCATCAACATTTCCGGGCGGAACACTTTTCTTTTTATACTCTAGGTGCCATTTTGATACTTTAATGTTATCCAGGCACAGGTGATAAGTCGCCAAATATTATTCTATCCCCATCATTTCATCTATATTATAATAGTTCAAGTCATCAAATGCCATAAACAAATACGATCTGATCCCTTCGCCTTTCATATGAAGGTTTGGAACAAGTGTCATATACACCCCATATTGGCGCGATTTTTTTCCAACGCCAATTTGGGGAACGCATTAACAGCATAAACAGCAACATCCGGCTTACCATATCAAGCAAAATAACGGTACTTTTACGCCAGTTAAGTACCCGTTGCGTATATGACATTGGCGCCAGAAAAAAATCGCGCCAATATGGGGCCGTATATGACATGTGTGCCGAAAGAAAAAAAAGCCGGGTGCAAATCTCGCCCATATCTTTTTTTCAACTCGCCAGTTAGCATTTTTTTTATTGTTCGAGTGGTAAATTAAAACATTGATTTGAAGTTGAAAGGAAATGTCATGGTTTGTTACATAATTTAATATTTTGCCATATGTCGTATACGCACCGCATGTTTGGCATGATTTTTTTATTATTTTTTATTTATTTATTTATTTATTTATTTTTTTACGAAAATTTGGCGAAAACCTCGTTTTTGAATGCCAGTTACATATGTATTTTTGGTACTACTTAGTTATCCCGTCGATCAAAAATCTATCGCGAACTATAAGATTAAATGCCAATAATGCTTGATCGTAAATGTCACATTCACTTGACTTTTAGTAAGTTACACGTGTTTACGTCATCAAGTGATTTTTATTGCGACGTTTTATTTTTATATTTATTAATGTTATACTAATTTATTTGTTCTTTCGTTATTTAAAATAAAAATTTTGCCAATCTGTACAATTTGGCGAGTGGTTTGGCGATTTATATAATTTGCGAAATTGGTTGACGGTATAACTACTACATTGTACCGTATTTTTTAATTATTTTCTATTATTTTCAAAAGGAAATAGCAAAAAAATAATTAATAACTATAGAACAAAATAATTTATATAAATTAAAAAAAGGAATAAAAGTAAATAAACATTTATTATTAAATAAACAACAATAGCCGGGTTACCATGTCAATCAAAATAAGGCCATTTGTGCACCAATTAGGTACCTCGGTGCGTATATGACATCTGTGCCTAATATTTTTCTTTTCGTTTTGTTTTAAAAAAAAAGAGTGAAAACCATGAATTTAAATGTTTCATTTTTAAATGAAAGTTTTGTATTTAATAAAATGATAACGAAATTAAAAAAAAGCATTGTTCTTAACATAGATTTAAAGGAGGCCAAATTGGTCGCCAAATTAATTTAAAATAGTAACCATCTCTGAATTATGAAAAAAAAAAATTCTGTTATGATTAAAATTTGAGCTGCCATCATTAGAAAAAATGTATTTAAAATTAGAAAAAAATTAATATTTCGAAAACTAATTCGAATTTAAAAATTCTAATACCAGTTTTGAGATCTGTGGATCAACACGGATTTTTGGCCTTAATTTCATCGCAAAGTATTCCATATTTTAGGAGAAATCGCCGTGAAACAAAATCAGTTGTTTAATCAGTCGATTCAAAAAATCGATACATTTAGCCGTTTCATATATTCGTTTCATAAATTCGTTTCATTAGGATTTTATATATATAGGGTAGATTTATGTGCAGACTTGACAAGTTTTTTTTTTTTTTTTTTTTTTTTTTTTTTTTTTTTTTAATGGGGGGTGTCTGATTTTTACTTGAGTTAGCACACTCCTGATTTTGGCTGTATTGCTTCTGAATTTCTAATACTCTTTATAATATTCTATTATTTTATTTACAAGTGGAATGAGAATGGTGGATAAAAAAATTCAGGAAACTTTCTTTTCATGTAATCGATAAGGATTATTTACGCGATAAACTATTCAGGTCAAAAATAAGTAATAAGTATAGATTCTTTAAAACTTTTAATACTTACTTTATGTATAGAGCCAAGAACAAAATTTTAGCTTTCATTTTAAAATGATATAAAATAACAACTACTAGAATCCAATCAAGACTAAAGAAATGTCTCGAACTGTAGGTCGAGATGGATATTGCAAATTTACATTTGACATTTTTATCACTGATTTGTTGAATTTGAAAATAAATAAACAAATAAATATTTTTCAAGAAAATATGTGTCATTTATTTATTGATCCAATTTAAACGATATAGATAAATCTATTTTTTTCAATTCCTACTATTAGCTCACACTCTCCCTATATTTATTTATATATTTATATATTTATCTTGTACAAATTTTCAATCGTTAATAAAATACTCATTATTCATCCTATCAGGTTGAAATAAATTTTTTTAAACTTGTACTGGATGACAATTGATGTTAATAAAGTTTTTTCAAATATTAATTCATTAATTAAATTTTAATTAATTAATTTTAGTTTTGCATGGGAAACAAAATGGCCGCCATTGGTTATTGAATTTCAATGAAAGTATTTTCAATAAGGGTTACCGTAGGGGGAGACCTGTTCTGTCGCCAAATACCGCCAAGTTTGTCGCCAACTTGGCGATATCTGTAATATTTCGCCAAATTCCCATAGAGTTCCATTGTAAACCTACTTGCTTATAGAAAATCAACAAATTGAGATATTTTAATGCAACAAAAGCTCATATGAGCTTAATTATATTAAATTTTTCTTTGATGGCCTAAGTAGGAATTGACTTTAAAAACAAAATTTTTATATTACTTGTTTTTTTAATAGAAAACCAATGGTAGACTCTTTGCGAGTTGCCAAGACATTTCAAAGGTATTTCGTTCGTGCTTTTATTTATTCATCTCTGTTAATTTTGAAAAAGTTATAAAAAATTTCCTGTTAGAAGTAAATTATATCTTTACGTCAGAAAATTGTAAATCGGTATTATTACTTTTTAATGTATAAGCGCTGCGTACTATTTTCTCTGCTCAACGATGCAAAATTTTCTGATACATTTACGAACTCATTTTTATACGTAAAATCATGTAATTAATAATGACAATTGAATTGATTTAGAATGTAATAGCACTTTTGTTTTTTGTAAGTATATTATATCTTCAGTTACAAATTATCGCTGTCTTATGACGACGTTTATCGGGCGGTAGCGTCCAGAATTTCAGTTTGAAACGACATTTTCGGAAAGATTATTTACCAATCTTGCGAAATCGAAATTAATTTTCAATTTCATTATTTTTGGACTTAAATACACTAATTCAAATTAATGCGTTACAGAATAAAAAGAAAAAGAGGAATGTATTAAAAAGTGGTTAGACTGAATTTCAGAACAACCTTTAAAAGCATTTTATCCAATTACCGACCATGATTCATAAAGTCCTTTAAATAAGTAGATAAACTTTATGAACATCATTTTCTATTCTAAAATAAGTTATGGTTCATTCCAATAACGCATACCAATTTCATTATGTTAGATGTTGTATGATTTTATTAAAATATAAATAAAATCATTATCACCCACAGAATATGCAATGTATCTGAATTAGATAGTCACATCAAGAGAAGCTAAAACGCGATTTAAATGAATAACGTAAAAGTGGTTTTATATTGTAAATGCATAACTGTCCATCCTTTCGATAATTTAAAAATCAAATAACCTATTTTCGACAAAAAATTTCCGGTAATGATTGAAATAAAACAAGAATCTGTAATTAAAAATAAAAATCTTTTTTATTCCTTAAATTTTCTGGTTGAAAATATGTTTATTTAATTTGGTAAGAAACAGGGACGTTGGCAGCCATGCATATTGCATCTATATTTTCATTCTTCTACATAAACCTTACATATATTTAAATGTTCCCAAGTAGATGCATAAATATATTTAGAAAAATGTCGACAAATTCCATTTAAAACTTTAAGGGATAAATCTTTTTTTAATTTATGCATTCAATGTTTAAATCATCCTTGTGTGTACAGGCGCGGTAGCAATGTTGAGAGCCTTTGTGCAAAAGTCGTTTAGCTCTTTATTGTACCTCCTTACTTCTGCAAAAAATTACTTTATACAAATCATTGGATATAAATGAAATCAGAATTGTTTAAACAATAAATTTGTTGAACAACAACAATTAGCAGTAACATTATCAGCAATAATTTGGAATGATTCGACTCATATGGATCGTAAAAAAGAAAAAAAAAATTGCCGCTTTCAAAATAAGTATTTGACAACAAAAGTCTCAAATCACAAATAATTGTGAAAGTTCCTGTCGACCTTTAGTTGCCCAACATATTTTCCTAATTCAATATATCCGTACCAATTTCTGATCTATGTGTTTCTTTATAAAAGCTTAACAGATAATGTGATAAAGTGTACCAGAATGACATTTATTTATTATTGATAAGACAAAATTGTAGATATCATAAAATTCTACTTACAAAATCGATGCCGTCTATTATAATCTACTAAAAAAAACTTTTCAAAAAAAAAAAAAAAAAAAAAAAAAAAAAAAAAAAAAAAAAAAAAAGGTGAAAGTTGTGGCTAAAAAATAGTGTTATATCAAATTTCCAAGCTTATATTATGGTACTTATTTAACATTTTTTATTAAAAATTTACCATATGTAAGTCGAGTACCTAAGTATGCGTTGATAGAAAGCCTTTTCTCCTTTACTAAATGCATCATAACGTGTTTCTGAAAATTAATTTTTTTTTAAATTATGCATGATGGGCTTGGCGGCCATCTTTTCATACTTTACACAAATTTTTAAGCACACAAGTGCGTTTTTAAGATCGGAAGTTCGAAATTGTTGCTAAAGCAAACATTTTATGCTTTTAATTTATGGAAATGAGTGCCTAGAAATTTGTGTCTTAAAATAAAGCTGAAGTAACTTCAGGTTTCATCTTATGATTCTTTTTTTCGGAGGGGTTAATTAATTAAAGCAGTAAAAATCAATTTGTTTTTTCAATATAAAAGACTTTCTTAATTTATCTGTCTGTAGCTAAAACTAGAAGTTCAAAATTCTTAGTAATGCAAACATATTACGAGCTTGTCTGCTTAGAAATTTGTGTGAAATATGGAAAGATGGCCGCCAAGCCCATCATGCATAATTTTAAAAAATTTAATTTTCAGAAACACGTTATGATGTATTTAGTAAAGAAGAAAAGGCTTTCTATCAACTCATACTTAGGTACTCGACTTACATATGGTAAATTTTAAATAAAAAATGTTAAATAAGTACCATAATATAAGCTAGGAAATTCGATATCACACTATTTTTTAGCCACAACTCTCACCTTTTTTCTTTTCTTTTCTTTTTTTTTTTTTTACTTTTGAAAAGTTGTTTTTTAGTAGATATCAGTTCTTTTTTTTTTTTTTTAAACAGATTATTTATAATTACAATAATTCTACTCGCTAAAATTAGTCCTTGTATAGCCTTTATAAGCAGGGAACAAACACCACAGTATACATTTTGTTTACTTATCATTCATTTTTTAGAGTAATTAATAATTTAAAAGTGAGGAAAGTCAATTTCTTCTTTCAAAGTATCAGTCTTTCTCAATTTATATCTCCTTAAATTTTTTTATGAAGGATGAAAATTTAGTAAAAACAGATAGAGTCGAAATAATATATATATATATATATATATACAGTTAGTCTGTCAGTTAATTGTTTGTTCTAACTTTTTCTTGCTGACGGTTTTGTAAAATAAATTTACCTTTACAAATACCTACGGATAATCCGCGAATGAAGCTCCGCAGACATCTAAAGAATCGAAGATCTATTTCAAGATCTGTAAATCTAGCAATTCTAGACATGATTATGAAACATTTTTGATTAAAAAAATTTAAAGATATAAACTGTACATATAACTTCATCTTCATTTAGATCGTGTTATAGAGAAGAAACAATAAATATGTAATTTTACTCAAATCTGTTTATCCATACTTAAACTTATTAACTATTTAAACTTAAGTCATTTACAACTATTCATTAATTTTCTATACGAATTAAAGAAGTCGTTGTTTCCATGGCAACTGTACCTTTCACTATTTCTTGTTTGTTTGTTTTATTGAACACATATATCAGATCACGTGGGGATCACGGCGGGATTTGAACCCGCCCCCACCTACGCTCTCAATCGATTAGTGGCATGGTGTCTTATCTACTCAGCCACGGTGGGCCACTATTGCTTTCTCTAATAATCAGATACTCAAATTTAACCAGCTGCGCTTAGAATCATGCTCATAACAGAGAACATTTATATGTATGAGTGGTGACATATGTACAAATCGAGTACTCATATTCAAGTTTTTGTACAAAGTACAGTAACTCAGTTTTCAGTAATAGACGTGGAAAATTTCGATTAAGCTAACCAGAAAAGTTAACAAACATTGGCTATTTTATTCAAAATCGTCTTAACCAACCAAAGTTAATGTCCGGGATGCAGATAAAGTTTTCTCTGTTTGTAAAATTAGATTGACTAATCAGTAGTCTCCATCCTTGCAGGCTTTTCGGTGTTCACTGCAAACATCAAAAAGTTCGCAAAAATGCAGTCTTCTGGTTGATCAATCTCATCTCGCTAATAGCGAAAAATCTATCTTGATCCCGACCTATTCAACGCCCTTTAAATATTCGAGAAAGCCTTGACACGCGTCAGGAAAACGTCACACAAAGCAGGCAAAACAAAGAAGAAAATCATTCATTGGCTCGTTCATATCCACGAGCCAATGAATGATTTTGTTTCTTTGCTTTGCCTACTTTTTATGATGTTTTTGTGACGCGCGTCAAGACATTCTCAAATATCTAGGGGGCGTTGGCTTATTTCACCACCATGAAGCTATGAAAGGAGAGGAATAGACATGTCAATCTTCCCGTGTGAAAAACTAGATACCAAAAAAAGAGTTCTTTCCCGCTCTTCTGCCCTTTTCTCTCTTGATTTTGACCGATAGCAGCCCATTTAGCAGTCTCCAGTGCAAGATGCCGCTACATATGGTGGACGCAGGAGGGAGGGTGTTAGAGTGACCAATGACATTATATGCCACTTCATGACGTTTAAAAGTCACACGGAGTTGGATCATCTTTACACGATGATTAGTACAAAGCGGCGCGCCGATTTTTTTGTGTTCATTGCCGTGTACAGATAATCAACTCCGTGTGACGTGATGAGCTGGCCACAGTTCAGGAACAGCTTCAAATGACGTCATCTATATCTACTCCGAGGCTAACGAAAAAGACAGGCTACCGCAGTGGGTCCGATTCTTCTTTTTTTACAGACCGCTGGAGTGACGTGATTCTCGAATGCACCAATAAAAGTGTGCGAAAAGAGCATCACGTGACTCCAGCGGTCTTTAAAAAACGAAGAATCGGACCCACCGCGGTAGACTGTCTTTCTCGTTAGCCTCGTTATAAGATATTTTAGTCTGTTATAAGCTAATTTAGTTAAGGAATGACGTGAAATAGGTTAAAGAGTCTCTTTTAGAATGACTATCGTTTTTAAATCACTACGATGGCGCTACGATCAACATCTTGTTATTCAGCAGCGTTGTACATTTATGGGATTCAATTTTTTAGCACTATTTTGTAGCCGTTTTCCACACTGTATCTTCTAGGCGCTGTAGCAAAGGTACAGCGTCTAGAATACCTAGTGTGGAATTATGCTATCCAAACAGTGCTAAAAAATTTTATCCCTTAAATGTGCGACGATACTGCTAAAATTCCAAGTTTCGATCGCAGCGACATCTGCGGGATTTTTGTATTACTAGTATTACATTGCATAGACTAGCAATAACTTGCAGTTGTAGAAAATATCCTGCAGATGTAGCTACGATCTGTATATTGCAGCAGCATCGTTGCATATTTAAGGGATACAATATTTTAGCGCTTTTTAAGTATTACAGAGATAGCTGATTTCCACACTATGAATTCTATTCGCTATAGCCGCAATCTAGATAGATTTTTCGCTGTTAGCGAAACGAGATTCATCAATCAGAAGCCTGCATTTTTGCGAACTTTTCGCTGTTTGCAAAAATGCAGGCTATTGATTGGTGAATCTCGTTTCGCTAACAGCGAAAAATCTATCTGGATCCCAGCCAACATTTCTACAAACATTGCACTTCATCCATGGCACTAAGAAAATGACTCAAAACTTTTATGACATAGGCTGGGATCCAGAAACAGCAAAAATTCTCAAACATGCTGGCTTCTGATTGGTCAAACTCATTTCGCTAACTGCGAAAAGTCTATCTGGATCTCGGCCATAGTTTTCTTCGATGAAATCAATGCAAAGGATAATATAAAAGAATAGTATAAGACTTCTAAAATGTTTTGGCGGGTTTATCGCTGTTTGGCATAATTTTTAAACTTTAGAATTAATTAACAGTTTTTCGCTAATTAAGAATAGAAAATTTGTATTTTTAAAGCTGAATTTTATAAAAGCACGTAGATTAAGTAAATATCTGTCCAAAAATGCAATCCTTACTTTTTTCTGTCCATTATTTAAGTCTCTACCTCGATTTAAACATAAGGTGTGACGAAGAAAAAAAATCGGTGAATTTCAGTATCTCGACGATATATAAAAAAATCTATATCCCTGTTTATAATTAACTTATGATGATGCATTTGGTCTCAAATTGAAGATCTTTTTCATTAGGTCCTTCTGGTTTTGGTTTTATTTTTCTGCGATGATGGGTTCTATTTATATGGGGAATTTTACGCTGGCATGTTTGGTCGATTTAACATGGATAAGTTGTCTTCAGTAGAATAAGCAGTTACGGTGTCTTGCCGTTTTATTCTTGGCTTTTGTTTGTTTGGCGGGGTTAGCATTTTTTTTTCAGCTTGGTTTGGCAGAACGACCGTCCTGCTTGATAGTGGAAAAAAATAATTAAAAAAATTTCAAAAATTGTATGGCCTATAATCCAAACATTTTGAATTTCTTGTGTCCCTGCAAATGGATTGTAAATGTGTTGCATGCCATTTTCAGTAGTACTCTAAAAAAAGTAAACAACTTTTTCTTCACACAATTCACACACACTTCAAACAATTACCAAACGTAGATTGTAATGTATACGAATTCTTTTGTGTATTTCAGTTATTTTCAATAGAAACTATATTATACTAAATCTTTAAAAAATGTACAAAATTCATTGCAGTCGAAGCATATCAATGAGAACGCGCGAGAAAGCTTGACAGATAGAGACATAACTGAAATTATATAATTGTTTTAGCAGATTTTAAAGTAAAAACAAATTACAATGAAATTTTTTTATACAATTTACTGTCTTAGATAAAATTTATGATTGAATTTAAGATATTACAAGAAAATGAAGAAATATTAAGAAAAATATAAATTAATTTGTCTAGATATTTTGAAGTGAAATTTAATTTTTTCATACAACTTTAGAAAATAAATTTTAATTTGAATTCCATGGAGTCGCGTAAAATGTTATAGTTATCCAAAATCAGAATTATTGATAACTTGCATTGTAAAGAAAATCGTGAAAATATAACGCATATTTCAAACTAATAATATTGAGAAAAAAGAAAACAATGTATTTGTCTTGATACAGTGGCGTATCCAGTGAGTGGATTGATGGGGCTGCAGCCACCTCCGAAATTTGTTATGCAATAATAGCATTAAAATTTTTAATTACAAAAGTTTAGCGAAATATAAGGAAACCGGCTAAGTTTAAATTCAAAAGGAAGCGGGAAAATATTCCGTTTTATACGTAATTTATGTTATTTTGCAGAGACCACGAAATTTACCATTTAAGACAAGTTTCCGTTATACACAGACTCTCTTTGTACCGCGTTTTATTGTGTAAAATATGATATGTAGTGACTAAAAAGGCATTATTAATTTTAATTATTTTAAAAAACATTAATTTATCACTTGAAACTCTGTGATTTAAGGTAATGTATTGATTGAGATATCTTGTCAGTATATGAACTGCAAAGCATTGAACCTTTTTTAAAAAATTATTTAAATACTTGGTACGTTATAGATTTCTTACTTAGATCGTTACAGCAGTGTGATGTGTATTTTATTTCGATAGCATTACAAAATATTAAAAAGGTTGTGTAACTTTTTCATCAGAAATAAGATTTATTTACATTTAAAATACAACATAAATCTAATTGAGTGATTCCGAATCCCCAATATACAAAAAGTTTCTTATCAACCACAATTTCCGATTAAAAAAAAAAAAAAAAAAAAATCTGTCATATTGGGCAGTTTAACCAAATTTTTGGCACGTGGCAGTCTCAGAAAAGTCATCAACAGGGAACTGCAATTCCAAATGTATCCCATTTATAAGAAAATGTAAAACGCTGTTCAATACTCTAAGTATTGTAAATGCCATGCACGTATGCTCCAAAATAAGCCCGCGAATGTGTTGAATGAAGTGTGGGGAGGGAGGCTTATAGTGAGAACGTTTTGACATATTTACATATTCATTTTTTGACGGAAAGATATAAAATTGGAAAACCTGACCATGGAAGCGATTTGGAATCGAACTGTATTTTCCATTTTTTGATCAATCAATTACCTATTAAGTTAGAAGCGATTTTGATCACGTGACACGGCATTTTGCTCCCCTTACTGACTAGATTTTCTTCTTTCGTTCGGAAGTTCGGTTCAAAATGCCAATTTTGACAGTATTTTTGAAAGATCTATTGCGTTTACAAGAAAACGGAAAAACAGTTCGATGACATAGTTTCTGAATAACATCACCTTCTAGTTTCATGCGTTTTCGAACAAAAATGAATTAAAACTTATGTCAAAAAGTTGACCACATGGATTTGAGAACAGCCTTAAATAATTTTAAATTTGCTGTTTACGTCGATTTCATTTACTATTTATTGAGATACATTTTAGAATATAATTTTCAAAATTCCGTTTTAAAAAATGCGGTGTAATCATGGAATTATACTTGTTAAGATAGAAACCTGCCTAAAACGACAGTTCCCGGTCTCATGCGATTCCATCTTAGCAGGTTTCATTGTATGATAGATGCTTTACCTGTTATGCTAAAAACCCGTTTAAAACGAAAATTTTCCCTTTTTTTTTGCGATTCCACCTTAGAAATATTTTCTATATCTCAGCCATCTCAACAATGATAAGTCTATATACGTCTGTCTTGAAGGGCGGTGGTACATTTTTATGCTTATTCCCAAATGCCAAAATAGCACCAGCATTTTTAAATAAAATTTTTCATTTATAATGTACGGGAAGGAAAGCTTTTACTTATTTTCAAATAAATTTCTTCGTAAATTCTTGTTGTCATTCAATCATTTCAACATTTTAGAAACAGCCGTACTTTGCCCTGAAAGGGTTAAAGAGTAGAGTCTTTTATACGGTTAAAAAATATATTTTGTGTGCTTTTACATACTTAAGAAAATAATTAATTTATTTCATTCTTAAATTTTCCTGTGCTTCTTCTTCCATCCATTCCTCCCCTTTGCTGTTATTTACTAGATGCGAACCTAATAAAATTCTATGTATAGACGTAATTTTCTCGAAAACGACTGAAAATAAATATCATGAAACTACACACTTCTGACGTCTGTCTCTACAAAATTTCGCTTCATATCGTAAAGCCGTATAATAAATGCATGAGAGATATAGGAACTCAATATTTTCGAAAACTTTAATTACATGAGTTTTTAATATTGTTTTAAATTTTCAAAAGAATAAACTCAAGTTCAAATGAACTAAGATTTCGAATTATGAAAGTTCGCATTAAGGAAGGCCTAATGATGTATAATGTCAAATGTATATATAAAGAATGAACATCTTAAAGTTTAGTTAAAATGCATTTATTTACATTGGTATCATTATGAGTCTATTAATAATGCGTTGAACTTGGCTGTTTTATATCCAGTTACAAAAAATTTATAGATTTTTTTTTATCTCTGAGTATTCCATACACTTTAATAAAAGTTGAATGTAAACATAGACTAGAGTTGCAAGCTCTTCAGAATTTCATGAATAGGTCTCAGCAAATGCGAATTTGAACATACAGTGGCACCAAGACAATTGCATCATCTAGGATGGATTTGTCTTAAACGCTAGAGATAGCATAAAATAAATCAGATTATTATTTTTTTGTAAAATTTAAATAAATTAAGTTTTTTTTTTTTCAAAATAATACGATATCTCATTTTTCATACATTATGTTTTAACAAATAACACGCTTATTTACCATAGAACACAAATCATTCTTTTGCTTCAAAATTTTTCCTTAAGGCTGTTCTTAACTGCTCTGCTCAACAAGCGCAAAACGTTTTGACACGTTTACAAACTCATTTTTGAACGGAAAGGTATAAAATTAGAAAGCCTGGCCATGGAAGCGATTTGGAATGGAACTGTTTTTTTTTTTAATTTTTTTCATCAATCAATTACCTATTGAGTTATAAGCAATTTTGATCACGTGACAAACCCGTTTTCCGCCCTCTCTTGACTGCTTTTTCTCCGTTCGCGCGGAAACTCTGTTCAAAACGTTCACTTTGACTCTTTTCTGAAAATCTAGAGCTTTTGCAAAAAAAACGGAAACACAGCTGGATGACCTAGTTTCTGAACAACAACACCAGCTAATTTCATGGATTTCTGAGCAAAAATAAATTAAAACTTATGTCAGAAAGTCGCCCTTTTGGATTTGGGAACACCTTTAAAGCCAAAATCTAAATCTTTATAGATACATCAATATATCTTAGAATTAAGAAATATAATTGAAGAGTATAAAAAAAATAAGAAGCAAAATGTAGTGGTGGTTATGAAAATGAATTAATATTGGTTTATTTCCCATACAGAAATCATACTGACAAAGTTTAGATTAATAAATCATAAGGGAAATCCACCATTTATTCCAAATCTATAAAAAACAATTAATTTCTTATCTTGGATAATTTTTGTCATCTTTTAAATGACCAGCACCATTTCATTTGGACATAATATTGTATAATTTTTCAAGTATTAACGTTTAAGGACTGTATATTCTTTGAACATTTTTAAAATTTATTTTATAAAATCTCACTGACATATTATTAAATGGTTTTAGAAAGAAAAAATGATCTATTCAAGGAAAAATGCTATTTTTGAAGGAAAATTTGCAAAAATCAATTAATTTTTTTAAACCACACTAAACGAGCTAAAATAAATATTTTTGTTGTGAAAGTCTCGTACGAAACAATTTTTAACCATATCGACGGGAAAATCCAGATTTATTGTAGAAATTCAGTTGGGCCAGGTTCGGGCCGAGATTTTAACGTTTTTCCTGCCGGACAGGATTCGGGCCAAAGTTTTAGATATAAGCTACATTTTTTTTTACAACGTTGAAACGCTCAAACGTATTTGTGGGTTTGAGCATTGTAAAAAGAGGAAAATAAAAGCTTATATATTTAAAACTCGCACAAAGTAATTAATTGGCTTACCGAACTTTTAGCTTTTTTTATCAGTCCGTGCCATTAATATTTTTTTGTATTTGTCGGGTTCGGCTCTGGTCGAGTCTTTAACTTTTATACTGGGCCGGGCTTTAAAAAAACTTTTTAAACCGGACTAGGCTTATAACAGTTAAAAGTTCGTCCCGACTTTTAACTTTTATACTGGGCCGGGCTGAACTTTTTTCAATGAGTCGAGACCGGCCCGGGCGCGATATTTCCGCCCTCTTCAGACCTCTATCCTGACGCCTGTGTTCGCTGCACACATTATAACACTGGATTGGCGCCCCCCCCCCCCTGTAAAATAACACAATTTAACGTTTAGATTGGTACATTTTTAACATGCATTGCAAGATATGTTATTACTTTTTTCATTTATTTATTTCAATTTTTAAAAGGAATTGAGCTTATATTGTTATATCCAGTTGTCTTGTTTACACAATTTTAGCAAAGTCCTTTATATTAAATATATTTATTCACAGCTAAATAAGGTTCTAAGGTGAAAAGTTTTGTGAACAGCCCTTTAAGGCTGTCCTGAGAAATGTATTTTTCTCCGCTCAAGAACACAAAACTTTCTGACACTTTATTAAACAAAAGAAACAAACCTTTCTCTCACCCGACAAGTTTAATTCAAAACGTCTGAATAGAAAAACTGTTAGAAAAACCCTAAATTTGTAAAAGATTTAAAAAAAAAAAAATCATAATAAGCATTAATCGCTATATTTCAACCCCACTTCACTCCCTATTGTTCCCCTGCCTATCCCTTCCCCTTCTCTCCCCTCAGATCCTTATCGTAAACTGATCTCAGATACCAATTAGTTGTGTTGTAAAATGCTCCACGCTCTACTACAGATAAACCGATAACCGATCTCAAGGAGCAGAAAAGAGTTTTACTCTATTGCATCAAAATGGGTGCCTCTCAAAGTTTGTTATCAGTATCTTAAAGATTTTCCCTAAGATTCCCCATATTTTCTTCCCTTTCAGTTGCGAAAAGGGTACCTCACCCAATTAACAGCGTTGTAAGGGAAACCTTTGCTGTCAATATGTCTAAAAAAAGCACTAAAAGTGAAAATATTAGATTTATTTAAACCAAAAACAAAAAACTTGAGTAAGTACTTATGTACTTTAGAATAGATAATAAGTATAAAAGTCACATGGGTATTTTAAGGGGGAAAATAGCAAGGCAAATCTATGAACAAACGGCTACGTAAGTACTTAAGTACTCTATCTTTATCCAGAAGTCGCAATATATAGGGAAAATTTTATTGTTCCTACCAGAACCCTTAAAGAAAGGTGCAATGAAGATATTATTTTCAAAATAGTGGTAGGAACGATAAAAGTTTCCCTACAGGATGCGACCCCTGTGTAAAGTACAATTTCAAGGTCTGGCTATTTCATTTTCAGGGGCAAGGTACTTGCATTCGTAAAATGTTGAAATAATTTAATGACACCAATATTTACAAAAGAATCTATCAGAAAATAAGTAAAAGTATATTTTCGCGTACTTATAAAGGTGAAATTTTCATTATAAAATTCAGGTGCCAATGTGGCAATTAGGAATTAAAATTAAGTGATGCCATAACGGCATCACCGCCTCTCAAGGGGTCAAGAAATTTAGTTTGATACCACTCAATATGCTTTTTTAAAATTTCATTACGTAATTTTAATAAGGTATTCTATCATTTTCTTTATTGTGAGCAAAAAACAATGGAGAAATTTACTTCACGTAGTAAGAGAAACACAAAAAAATTATTTATAACTATTGGGGTAACTGGATCCAGCATGGTCCAGTTACCCCGGATACATGTCCCAGTTACCCAATTCTTGAAAAATTTATGGGGTAACTGGGACACCGGGCTTACATTTGAAACATGAAGTAAATATGTATAGATACCTAATAATATTAATGTAGTTATATGTCTTAAAATAAAAAGATTGTTTAACAAAAGTACTTACAGTATTTTAATAAAAAGCCGAGGAAGTTCAAACACATTGACGTTGTTTTTAAAAAAAGAAACGCAAATTTTTGACAACCTATCACAGCAAAGTGAGAGTTATGATTGAGTTGATACACGTTGTTTTAGGAAGTAGAGATTAAGGGGCATTGTTCACAAAAGCTAAAACTTAAAAAACACCAACAGTTTTTTATAAAATAGCCTATGTCCCAGTTACCTCGTGGGTCCAGTTACCCCAACTAACCTTACCCTGATTAGTGCCTTTTTTTTTTTTTTTTTTTTTTTTGTTAAAACGGCTTTTGCTGCCTTCTTTACAGCTTTCCCTGCCCTACCTTGGTGAGTGTAATTTCTGAACAAGTGCTAACTGTATTTTTTTTTTTTACATTTTATTCTTTATTTATAATAGTTTTGTAACTAATACTTTAACTTAATTTTTCAACTTTTCACTTTACTATTCTACTTACAACCCCCTTGACTTAAGTTTAAATCGGGAGGACGCGCGCCGGGCTTGATAGGCCCGGAGTGCGTATGGTTTTTACAATTGTCACCACTATCTTTTTAAAAGTAATCTTCAACTTATTTTATCGCAAAATTGTCTCCGATTAAATAAGGTGACGATTATTATTTGTATTTATTGGTGACAAAGTAAAAACCATTCATACCCTGGCTATGCGCGCGTTTTCCCGGGTTAAATACTTAAGGGGTCTCAGGACTCTTAAAATTGGAAAAAACGAAAAAGAAAAAGACCATTTTCAACATTTAATATCTTAAAATGTATCTTATTTTAAGACACAATTTTAATTGGAATGAAATATATAAGTATGTTCTTTCATTTCATGCATTTAAAAAATTATAGGATGCAGAAGTAGCATTTACAGGGGGCTCCAAACTGTTAGACATTTGGCGAGCAAAAAAATCGGCATAACAGTTTACGCGCACGATTACAAAATAAGTATTGCAACTGGAATGAAAATTTTGGTGCCTACTTATACTTCAGATTGTAATAATTACCCTGAACCTAAATAAATTTGTATTTAAAGCTTTTTTTGTATTTTTAATACAAAGTTGTATTTAGCTAATGCAAAATTAAGAAAATTTCAACAGTATAATCACCTAAAAAAATATTGTTTTGAACAATAAAAAGGAAATTTTAGGTTCAGTTTATACAGACTAACATAAAACATATGTTTTGAAAATTTCATGAAAAAATATTCATAAGTTTTTGAGATATCGTGCGCGTTATGCCCAAAAACGTCATTTGGAGAAAAATGGCTTCAAAGTTTTCGAAACGACGCTTCAGCTATTGAACGTGTATAAATGTAAAAGCCATAACTTCAGTTCTAATTGGAATTTCAAGGAAACAATTATATCAAAATGTTCAGAAAAAATAGGAGTTTAACATCTAAAAAAATTAAAATTTCGAAAATTTTAAAGCTTTAAGAGTCCTGAGACCCCTTAAGAGGCTACTTCAGTCAGGCGAAAAGACCTGTTCGCTAACGCTAATCCTATGGAAGAAATTTATAAAGATATCTCGGTTGTATTTCAATATTTTTAAAAGATTTTTTTGCATTAGACAGCTGAGATCGATCTGTACAAAGGTTGTTTTTTACTTTTTCGATTTTGTTTACAGATATTTTTTATGAGGACACTTTCATTTTCGGAACTGGTTTCGAAAGTGAAAACACCCTCATAAAAAAATCTGTAATGAAAATGGAAAAAGTAAAAAACGGCCTACATACAGATTGGTCTCAGCAATCCAATGCAAAAGAAATCGTTTAAAAATATTGAAATGCAACCGAGATATCTGTATAAATTTCTTCCATAGGATTAGCATTAGCGAACTGGTCTTTTCGCCTGACTGAAGTAGCCTCTTAATATTTAATTCTTAATAAAATAATAAGAAACTTTTATAAATTTTTGATTTTACCTTAATTTTTTTCGTTTTCTTCATAAGTAGTTTAAAAACTGAACATTTTCTTTTCCGAACGGCACACAATTATACAAAACATTCAAACAATAGACTGGGTGTTAAGCTGATCACAGCCAAGTAACCTCTCAGAGCTGCTCTAACGGTCAAAACTAAAATGACTCTTCAATTATTCTCACTCCTCTTCCTTCTAACACATTTGTATTAGAGATTTTTTCTAATTCCGGACTTGAAACTCTGAACGGCATGTCTATGCAATAATCTTTAATCGTATCGTTAGTTCGTTATCCTTAGATCGTATCTTTAAATCGTCCTACCCAGCAAAGAGGAAATTGCTGGCTAGCAGCAAGATAGGTGCTGGCTAATGGTCTACCACTGCTGGACAGCTTCAGTCAACTTTGCTGTTGGAAATCAACAGATAAAATTCTGGTAGGCTTCCGTTTTATCTCATGCGCTGGCCCACCACTACATGGAAGTGCACAAACTTTTGGAGTATTATTGCTGGGAACCCTTACGCTAGGTGGCGTTGCGAATATCGAAGACATTGAGTATAATACAAATCTGAAATGAATATCTTAACATAATTTAAGCTATAAAGCTAATTTTTTTTCTTAAACTGTAAATAATATAGCACCACTGCCACCAACAAAATAAATAAGTAAATGAATAAATAAATAAATTCTTTATTTTAACGCACTTTTTTTCCCTCCTTAAATCTGGTTTTACTAAGTTACAAAGGATTTAGGTTTTCATAATTTACACAGTTGAGAATCAATAATAAAAAGAAGCGTATAAAATATATAGGATTTCTATACAATGCAATAATTTCTATACCAGTTTAATGATTGGGAACGTAAATCACAAAAGAAACAAACTTGAAATAGTAAATGAGAGCTTGAAAACTACGAGCGGTCGTAGAATACGCTGAAAGTAGTTGTTCATGTCCGATCACGAAAACCAAACAGCACCGAGCGCGGTTAGTACTTGGGAGGGTGACCACATGGAAACCGTTGCCAGTTCAAATATTTCTATAGACATTTCTATTATAGACACTTCAACAGATATTTCTATAGCTCTTGGTGAAACTAGCTTCTAGAAAGAAGGGTCATAATTCTATAATACTTTGTTTTTTTTTATAGAATTCTATAAGAAATTTTTGTGAGGGAAAGTGCTGGGCCAGCAAAGGGATAGCAGTGGGATAGGTGCTAGCGCTGTAGGAAAAGTGCCGGATAGAAATAATGTGATGGCATACCAATGCTGGCCTGCTGTTGGCCATCACTGATGGGCCAGCTGCATTACGCACAGACATTTTTGCACTGGTTTAAGTAATGGCACAATTGCACTTTACCGCTGATGGTAGTGCTGGCTGCCATCTTTTTTCCAGCTGATGGCTCACTGTTTCTTTCTTTGCTGGGTAGTTACCTTTAATCGCAATCCTTAGTAATGTAACTACGATCTGTGCCGGATTATAAAAGAGACAGAGTGTGCGACTGCCTATTGAGGTAAGCTTAGTTTAAGTCCATGAGCCCGAGTCCGTACCTTAACCCTTTCAGTACCAACATTTAAAAAATGAAGTAAAAATTATGAAGTTTTTACACATTGTTAATCATGCTCCCGCAATAACTAAGAACAATCTAATAAACAATTCTTGACGAAAAATCCTCTTATTAGAGAATGGACAAACGGTTCAGAGTTGCCAGGTCTCCGGCTTTTTGAAAACTACTATTATCTTAGAGAAAATCTGGTTCTGATAAATCGACGAAACATTGCAATTAAATAAAACAACATTTTCCGTATTAAAATACTGGTATCCAAAAAGCCGGAGATTTGGCAGCTCTGGAAACGTCAAGGACGGGCGTTTTAAAATAATTGTATAGCAAAATTATAAATACTTAGAGCTATCACGATAAGTTCAAATCAAAGTTCCTAATATTCTTAATAAAATAACAAATATATTTAGCTACTTCTGATATCAAATTATATGAAAATTACATGACTAAAAAAAGTCTTACCTGAACAAGAGCATCCATCTTGAATCAAAATTTATCTTGGTGAAGATTGGTTAAAAAGTGTAATCCCCCCCAAGCCTCGGAACTCTATAATGTCCCCCTGGAGCCACAGAAAACCCTCCCGGAGAAAAGTGTCTGAATTCAACACTGGAAATGATTATAAATGCAAACAAAATTTGTATAATTATTTTCAATTAAATTAAACGTCATAAATTTTTTTCTAAATTATATGTCCTTGAACAAGGACAACAGTCGCGAAAGGCTTAAGCGGGCTTCGGACCTGTTTTTATTGGTGATTCAAGCACTTGAATATGCTATCTTGTTGATAAAAAATCTAAGTTCTCGCTTCAGGAAAATCTCATGCAATTACGAGGTGATCCACTTAGTAACGACTGTTTGGCTGTACAAAGTTTTAAAACACACACACACGCAATATATATATATATATATTCCTACATAAGTGAAGTTTACTTCTCACCATAATCACATTTAGGCAATGCCTGTTCAGGCAACACCATCTATAGACACAGGGTCGGACTGAGCCAGGGAAAAGGGCGCAGACCTTGGATTTTCAGAGGGCGCAAAAATCTTAACGTACTCACGTCAATTTCACTTGTTTGTGTCATATCTGGCTTGACAAGGTTTAAGGCTTTTCTCAAATCCAAAAGGGCAACTTTATGACATAAGTTTTAATTTACTTTTGTTCGGAAATGTATGAAACTAGCGTTGTTATTGTTCAGAAACTAGGTTTTCGAATTGTTTTCTCCGGGGTTTTTTGCAAACGCAATAGATCTTTCAGAAAATAGTGCGCGACATATTTCGCGTAACACGAAAGATTTTTAAAAGTAGTAAGTTATATAAAGTGACCTCGAATGGTGACGGTTCTATATCAAAAAATCCCCAGCCTTATATGCCGCTAAAGCAACCTACCTTCATTAACTGAGGCTGATTTATTTCTCAAGAGGAGATTTCAAGCGGGATAATAACTTCAGCATTTTCCTTCAAGTTATGTTAATCGCTTCATTAAAGCAGCCTCTTTTTTTTCTTTTTTTTTAGCGCGTTTCACGAATGTAGGGCAGAAATGCTATCGTAGAAAAGAACAAGTGGGTAAGTGTGATCGCAGATCGCACAGAGGATTTCGTTAAATGTCACTTTTAAAACACTTTATCCTTAAATTAATAAATCAAAATTGTTAATTTATAATTATTAAATCCTTACATAAATGGTAGCACCATTACATTTAATTTTAAAATAATTAGAATAATATTTTTAAATCGAATTAAAAATATTCAAGAAAAATTATTTAAATAAAATTAAAATGTCCGAATATTTTTAAATTCAGCAGTTTCAAAAATTTAGCGCATGTATAAATAAAATATAAAATTTTTAAAGCAAAAAATTGTTTAAAACATGTTTAAAATGCTCAAATAATTCAGAAATATTCATATTAATTGTATGACTTTCCAAACTCTCAGTAGATGGCGTCAAAAAAGGATGTTAATATTTATTAAAATTCGAAACAAAAAAGAAAAAACTTTCAATTCCTAAATAAGTCTTATAATGATAAGTTGAAAAAAGTTGCCCATAGAAGTCTATTATTTCAAAAAATGTCCAGTAGATGGTAGCAGCAAACAAAAATATTGATTCCAGATTGAAATTTCAGATTTTCTGTGTCTGGAAAAGATATTTTGAAAATTACCCTGCGCAAAAAAAGTAAAATAAGCCTTTAAAATGTTCTAAAAAAGGAATTTTCTTTTAATTAAATCCATCTAAAAAAAAGTGTAATAATAATAAAAATCAAAAAGTTCCGCAAACAGATTCGAACCCATAATCTTCCGCGTGGAAGACGAACGCTTTACCACCGTGCTATGGACACTCTGCGAAATATCCTGACATTAGGATTATGTTTCGAAGACCGAAATCATTTAAAATATAAGACTTTTTCAAAATTTTAAGATTTTGCATTTGACAGGGAAATTCAGCTCTATGTAAAAAAAGAAATTCTAGCCTGTAACTTAAATAGTTTCCGAGTACGAGCGATGTGATGGACAGCAAAGATCTTGAACCAGTGTTTAATTCAGGGGTTGGCCCGGGGGGACATTACTTCCCCCCGGAAGATTTGAAATTTTGTGTTTTCAATGGTCAAAAAGTGCAATTCCCTCCCCCTCCCGGAAGTCTATAATGTCCCCTCCCCAGAGTCACAGAAATCCCTCCCGGAGAAAAGTGTCTGAATTCAACACTGTCTTGAACGGTTACTCTCTATCTTCTTTGCGGACAGATAACGAAGGGAGACTATAAGGGTTTTGTGAGATGAATGAAACACAAAAAACAAGAATAACGAAAAAGAAACATTTTCTGTGAAATAAAATCTCGCAGTCAACTACATAAATATATACGCTAGTGTTAGCAAACAGATTATGGCGAAAACCGAACCTGTTACTTTTAAGACATCTTATGTCAGTAATTAGAGGGGTATCATAAATTTCGTTTACATTTTTGATTTAATCTTTACAATACAATTTTTGTGGTGTGAGTGCAGTAGCCTCCCGCTTAACCGGCCTAAACGGGACCGAAAGTTAGCCGGTTAAGAGAAAAACCAGTTAAAGCGGAGAAGTAAAAAAAATATTAAATAAGTATCTGCGTAATTTAATTAATTAAACCCGTAGGATGCATTTGGTTTTCAATTTGTGTAGTTTTAAAAAAGTACATATTTTTTATATTTTGTGAAATGAATACTAGTTATAATTAACTGAATTGAGAGAGAAAATTATCACTGATAACAAATAATGAAAAATATTTAACACAAATTAAATTGTTGAAAATCGTGTCCCACAACTTTATAAGAAGTTGAAATTGTTCTACATTATGTATATTTAAGTTAATGAACCATAAAGAAATCAGTGACCTTCTTCTGTTGAAGGCAAGATGGCGGACATTTTGCAGTATAATCTCATCCATCTCTTTAACATCGTAAGTTTAACCGAGGAAGCTGTTAACCGCTGCTCAACATAGCGTAGCGCCAACTCAAATGCTTTTAACCCTTCCGTATCTGGAATTTTAGCAGTGTCAACTTCAACTAGATCCTCATCAGGATCATCTTCGAATTGAACAACATCAGGTACAGTCCTAATTATATCCTCGTCAAATAATGTCTCATCCTTGAGATCTTTATCAGACTCAAACAACTCTTATACATCTTCTACGGTGATCTGTTCGCATCCCTCAAACTTTTTAAATGTTTGTACAAAACAGTTTGCAGATAGATCATACATTATAGAGTTCTGGGGAGGGGATTGCACTTTTGACCATTAAAAACACAAAATCTCAAATCTTCCAGGGGGACATCTCATTGCTCTTGAGGGGAATGTTCCCCCTCCCGGGCAACATCTTGAATTCAACACTGGTGAAGGTCAATGCGTATCCATTTAGAACCGACGTTCTCCTCTCTGAATTTTACCTCCTTCTCCTCTGGATTGTACTTCAACTCGAAAGCGTAAGCTGAGTTCCCGAGGCCGTCATCCCTAAATTTTGCGTGATGTTGGGAAAAAAAGTCGGCCGGTTAAAGCGGAGTTCCGGTTAAGAGGAGGCCGGTTAAGAGGGAGGCTACTGTATATTAAAAAAGATTTTAATAGTCTATAATTAAAATTGTCAATGACCTTCATTTGATTTCGTTGATAAGTATTTATTAGTCAAAATTAAGTGCTTCTTAGGCTAGTCCATTTTAATTGACTTGAAAATTAAGATGAAAATAATATACTACTCAATCAATATTTAAAAAGAAATTAAATTCGACAGCTTTATAGTTTAAAATGATAAAGTATTAAAACTCAATTAAATTAGACATCATTTATTATCTACAAAAATTGAAAAGGTATAAAAGGTTTCAGTGTAATATTTATACACTATAAAATATTTTTATTTTCTGAATGAAAACCGCATTTGAAGTTCTTACAAGGTTAAAGTTATTTACCATAAGATCAACAATTTTCTGTGAGAAAATTAAAATAAAAATTTCATTGGAAGGAATTAATTTTCCATTGAAAGGAAATATAAAATCGCAATATTCATCACGTATGCCGTTCCCATTTTCTCACAAAATGACTTTTTTGTTGCAAATGGGCTACTAAAAGACATTTTGCAAGTTCTGAAGCAAATGTTTTAGGTGGTTAGGAAATTATAAAGAAAATAAAGTGTATTGGTAAAAATATTTGAGGAGTTCGGTCTGTAACTATTTAGAGCCACGGTCGGCAACAGGCGGACCGCGGAAGATAGAAAATATTTGAAAAATATTTTCAAATGAAATTAATGATTGACACCGGAATTTGAAAACAAATTTATTTTTAAATAAGAAAAAGCTATATTTCACACACATAATAAACCGAATTTTTTTAACCCAAAATTCTGGTGTCAGTCATTAATTTCAACACTTTAGCAATAGCATTGCTTTGCTCCTGAAAGGGTTATGCCGTTTTACAAATGCAACTCTAGCCTTCCTATTCTTAGTAGATTACAAACGTGTTTTTGCTGGTCTTCTGCCATGTAAACCATAGAGGTTTAGGCGTCGTTTGACAGATGAAACTTGTATGTCTATGCCGTAATTTCCTTTCAATTCATTTTTTATTATTACAGCGGACTTACGACAATCACTTGTAGATATCATTTTTATAATACAATCAAAATTGCAAGTTGTTTTTTTCGGATGGCCACTTTGAGGCTTATTTTCGATGTATTTCTGTTTATTTAAAACTTTATTCCATGTAATAACAAGTTGCCGAGACACGTTAAAAGAACGAGCTAATTCTGCTTGCAGTCTACCTTTCTTAAGTGCATTTACAGCGACTTTTCTAGAATCACTTCAATATTTTTTTACATTTCGGCATTCCTGATCCTTAAAATTAATCCCATTAAGTCAATATAAACACTAATCGAAGCTATAGCGCCACTGACACCTTCAACAATTAAATGCAAACTAATTGTCAAAATACTTTTGAGCTAAGGAGGAGTCATATTTCTTCGTTGGCGCCGAATATAAACAAACAAGTTGAAACTTGATACATTTGAATAAGTGCAGTCATAGTGTTCTCAATTATAGGGAATATATTTTGTTTTACATTTTAATATTAAATAAAATAAGAGAGAATATAAGGTTGTCAAAATACTTTTGAGCGCTACTGTATATACATCATACGGTATTTTTATCTTCTGAATATCAATTAAAGTTCTTACAAGTTTGAAACTATTTTCCAGCAAGAAAATTTAAAAGTAAATTTCTTTCAACGACGAAGGAAATCTAAATTAAGCGCATTACTTTACGAAAGTATTCTTTTATTGCACAGAAGCAATATTCATTTTCACAAAATGACTTTTTTGTTGCAAATGGGCTACTAAGAAACATTTTGCAAGTTCTGAAGCAACCTTTTTAAGTGGTTAGGGATTTATAAACAAAATAAAGTGTCGTGTAGTAAAAGTTTTTGATTCAGTGTTCATTAACACGTTCACGCCGGCGCGGTGGGTCACATTCGACTGTATCGGAGCTGCCAAGTCTCCGGCTTTTTGGATACCAGTATTTTAACACAGAAAATGTTGTTTTATTTAATTAGAACAATTGGGCGATTTAAAGGAACAACATTTTCTCTAAAATAATAGTGGTGTGCAAAAAGTCGGAGCCTTGACAACTCTGAGACAGTCGAGTGTGACCCACCGCGCCTGCGTGAACGTGTTAATAAGTTCATTTATCTAGAACCATAGCAGATGATTTTGTTTTTAATAGACAAATAGAGTCAGTACTTTGGCCATAGCCATTATGGTTAATAGCCATGGATAATATGGAATACTTCAAAATCTTTGGCATACGGTGTAGCAGCCAAGCGCAAAACTGTCAAATAACTTGATTTTTCTTAGAATTATCTTATACAGCCATAGGGCAGCAAATATACAAAGCATTCATACAAAATCGTTTCTAGAGGAAATGTGTATCTCAGGCGCTTGAGAAGTTACATTCCCGAAGTTGAAGAAAGGCTCAATTTTTTGAAGGCTAGCTACTTCCTCTTCAATATTCTCATAGAGATAATTTGAAGCTTTGATGCCTCGCCAGATTTCAGAATTATGTAAAAAATACTAATTTGGTATAAGACTGCTTGTCTCTTTATATCTATGATCAGTTGTAATTCAATAAAGGATGCTTTGAAACTTATTAAAGAAACACAC
Source organism: Maratus speciosus (assembly GCA_963932465.1). Taxonomy (NCBI): domain Eukaryota; kingdom Metazoa; phylum Arthropoda; class Arachnida; order Araneae; family Salticidae; genus Maratus; species Maratus speciosus. The sequence continues at coordinate 286,447,163 of OZ010794.1, read as the reverse complement.
CGGGTGCACTAAAATAGACTAACTGATTTTAAAATTCAGTAACTTGCAAATGGTGACGCTATATAAAAAAATCTTGCAGAAGTGTTATGCAAGATGCAGGAGATTTTTTACTGCGATTTTTGATTTCACTTTATTATTATTATTTCAATAGCAGCGATAAATGGCGTTGCAAGCAATAGTTGTTAAATCGGGCCCAATTTTTGGCCTCTCTCTTCTCTCAGTATTAATGCGAAAGAAGGAGGTTAAATATGTGGAGTGGTTCTCAGTTGCCAGTGCAATGTTGTTCTACAGGGCCCACTCCATATATTTAGCCTCCTTCTCTCGCATCAATACTGAGAGAAGAGAGACGACAAATTCGAACCCCGGTTTAGCGCCTATTGCTTTCAGCGCCATCTATCGTTGCTATTTTAAACTAAAATCAAGAATCCCAGTAAAAAAAACTCCTGGCATCTTACATAACTATGCTGCAAGAATTTTTTTTTTATAACTGTCACCATTTACAAATTATTGAATTTTAAATTTCGTCAGTCCATTTTAGGACACCCGGTATATTTAATAACTAAGGGATGATGGCTGAAAGAAGCATTAAAAGAAAAATTAAAGTTGACTTCGATATGCCTGTTAGACGTTTACCCGGGCTAAAATTTCCAAGCCCAAGCGCAGGTCCAACCCACACAAACACATTATTTCCCTGGCCCGGTACAAAACTAAAATATCGACTAAAGCAGGGCCTGCATCCTGCAATTAAAATTATTCATAAAGCATAATTATTTATGCTCACATTTTATTTTCAGATTACGTTCGAAATTCATGAATACAGAAAAAAAATATTATTAACCTCTTGCGCTGCAAATTAATAGGCAGATAAACCCGTGACTATCTCGTCCATATTTTAGAAAAATATTTCACACCAGAATTTTTATTTAAATTATTAACTTATCCATTTATCAAGTTTTTTGCTTTGCATCTTTTAAACTAGTTTTATAAAAAAATTTCTGGCTCGAACCGAGAAATATTCATTTGGTAGCAGTCAAAATGACTGCTCGCGGTCTTTCTATTGTTAATCCAAGGCGACTTACATAACACGTCTTTCCACCGCAAGAGGGTAATGACTATTTAGGCAATTATGTACATAAACACTACGAAAAAATCTGACTTAGACAATTACATTCGAATGAAAATCAAATAAGAAAATCAGCTTAGAATAAAAGAAACAGTTGATAAAGAAAATCATAATTTTTCAGCTCTACAAAGAAAAAAAGTGGATTTTTAAAAATACACCTCTAATTTATTAAACCAAATTAAATTGCTAAAGATTTCGCTAAACAAATGTACAACATCAATATACGCTCATGTTTGTGAAAATTGCAACACCTTGAAGGAATCTCCAGAATTAAATGAAATTTTATGCACAAATGACTGGTATTGGTACAAACAAATGATTACATTTTCAAAGCAAAAAAAGAAACATTAAGTGTCCGAAATCAGTATTTGGTGCAGCCAGCACGCGCTGCAATAAGTGCTGCTATAGGACGTGGCATGGACTCGAACAGATTTTGAAAGTCTGCCTGGAGAAGAGCATTCCATATTCTTTGTATGCTTACCCAAAGTTCATCTGTAGATGCTGTAAGACGAGGATCACGAGCGAGATGCCGATCAACGAAACCCCACACATGATCAGGCATGTGATTTCCGCTTTTTTGCACACCAATATATTCTTAGAGAAAATATTGTTCTGTTAAATCGCAAAAATGTTCCGATTAAATAAAATGACATTTTCTCTAACAAAATACCGGTGTCCAAAAACGCGGAAATCACATGCCTGATGATCAATAGGCGATATATCTGGCGAATACGCAGTCCACGGAAGAAGCTGCATGTGTTCTGCCGACACGAAGTGTTGAACATTCCTTACAACATGTAGGCGGGCATTATCCTGTTGAAAGATAGCTCCAGGAATGCCTTGAAGGAATGGGCTCCAACAGTTCACTGATGTACCTGTTGCTGTTCAGATTAGCCACAATTCGTAGCAGCTGCAATCGTCCATGGTGCGCAATCGCACCCCAGACTATAACCCTGGGTGTTCTTCCCCTATGACGTTCGAAAATGCACTTCGGAAGGTAGTGTTCACCAGCATAGCGTCTAACACGAATGTGGCCACCAGGGTACCACAAATTAAAGCGGGATTCGTCAGAATAAACGACTTGTTGCCAATATAAATGTCAGTCTCCGTGTTCATGAGCACATTGCAGCCGCAGGCGTCGATGGTTTTGCATGAGGGAGATCCTTTATAAAGCAGTTCATGCACACAGTCCACGGTACAGCAGGCGTCGGCGAATTGACAAAGCAGACAGTAATACGCCTGTAGCAGTTGACCAATGTGCTGTCAACTGTCTAGCTGAAGGGGTGTACGGTTCGTCAGCACCATGCGAACCATGTGTCTGTCATCGCGTGTTGACGTCACCGTTCGGAGTCCACTCTCATACTTCCAAGTCTGATCCTCACCGTTCCACTGCTTCCAAACTCGGGTCACTGTGCTGCTGTTACGCTGCACACGAGCTGCTATTGTACGATAGGAAAATCCTTCTTCACGAAGGCGGATGGTTCTCCCCCGTTCAAACTCCGTCAGTTGTTGAAATGTCGCCCTCTTTCGTCGAAGAGGCATAGTTAGGTCTCACCTAACGTTTACCACTAGCAGATAACCATAGACAAACTTCAACGTCCCGCTACAGCCCTCTATTTTTACGGTTTCAGCAGCAATCCAGAAGACGCTGCTCAGCCTACGCATACGTGGTGATTCTGAAATTGGAATCATTTGCATAACACACTATACTTTGCATTCTCTGAAATTTTCAGCTCAATTGCGTCATTTCTTCATGATCGAGGCAACGAAAAAGACAGGCTACCGCGGTGCATCCTACGTTTCTTTTTTTACAGATCGCTAGAGTGACGTGATGCTCTTTTCGTACACCTGCATCGGTGCATTCGAGGATCACGTGACTCCAGCGGTCTGTAAAAAAAGATACGTGGAATGCACCGCGGTAGCCAGTCTGTTTCTTTAGCTTCGTTCATTGTGTTGAAATTTTCACAAACACGAGTGTAACTTTTACGAATAACAAATAAGTAGCCCAACGTAAGCAGCCAGCCGAACGTTGGCCCGGGGGAAGAATGTAGAGGAGTCCATGGGTTGCGGTCGGGCCAATAATGCTTTTCATGTGGGCTGGGTCGAACATGGGCCGAAAGTTTAGATTTATTCAGAGCCGAGTCCCGAATTGGAAATTTGGGCCAGTGCAGATCTCTAGGAAGAATGAAGTCTAGGCAAGGCTCGACCTGGAAGAAAAAGAAGTCTGGCCCGACTCGAATCTGGAGAAAAATGTAAAACCACGACTCGGCTCTAGTGGACAGAAAGAAGACCTCATCCAGCCGTGTCGTGGATTTAAATTGGTGCGGTCCGGGGCGGTCGCGCAGAGCTTGAGCTTCTCCCCAAATCATTTCACGTGGATCCATCAAGTCGTTTTGCAAACCCTTTATTAGCCCAAGGCGGGGGTCACCCCTTCGCACCCCTTTAGATCAGTCATTGGGATAGTCCTAGGTGTAATTTAGCTTTGGGTTTACATCGCCCAACAGACGGCACTGCTATGCTTAATTATTTTATTCCATGATAGGTATACCGTAAGAACCTGTATACAGAATTTCATCAAAACTGCACACAAACCTGAACAGAAATACTTGCTGATTAGCTTTTAGTGTATTTCGCTCAACATACATGGGTGGCGCTGTTATGCTGTGTTTTTCATGATTTCCGCGATAACTATATCTAAAAAATTAATGGACAAAATTTAATTCAAATTCGTATTATTTTAGATTTTCAAATAAGTTAATGCTGATAAAATTTGGGGTGCATCGCTCAACAGCTGGCGTTATTATGCTTTGTTTTTATGATTACCGTAACATTATGAACACGAGTTGGAACCCGTCGAAATTCGACGTACTAAAATGCTTGAAAGGAACTGTCAGATCGAATTTATAATAAACCAACAAAAATAATTACAATAAAAAAATCGCCTTACATTGGTTGTCTAACTCTTAAAACAAATAATATTTTTAACCTAAAATTACCAAAATATTATTTCTATAAAGTTCAACTGCTTAAATTATTGAAAAATTAAACTGTATTAGATTACGTAATCAAGATGAGTAATTATGATCAAGTTATCGATGGAGCTCTTGTGTTTGTTTTTACGGGATGAAAGATCAGTAAAAAGGATTTCGCTTTGTCACATATAATTTTTCTCCATAAAATCTAAAATGTACGTTATTTTCACATCCTCGTAATTTACATACGCACCACTCAAATTCACAATTTGAAAGTATTTTAACACGCAATAGATTATTAATGAATGTATTTCCAAACCTAAAGTCACGTTTGTCCGATACAACTTTTCATGTGAACATTCGCACTAATTTAAGTTCTAATCTTAGTACCCGCGAAAAAGAATTTCAGAAATTTGCCTTTAGTTGTCATAGTATTGGTCAAATATTTAGTTTTATCAAAAAAAAAAAAAAAAAATGATCGTTTTGTTTTAAATACATCATTTTTACTCACTGAATCATTTTACCCAGTGCCTCAAACTCATTTATCAGCTTAATGTAAAAATATTAAAATGTAGCTGATTTATGAAGAAGAATGCGTGTTTTTTTTTCAATGTCTGGCATCATTTTCAGTTCAAAAATTATAAAAAAGTTACTTTTATTTGTAATGTGAAAATGGCATCAATAAGGATATAATGAATAAAAATAATAAACCATGAATATTTTCCACTTACTTTCAATATAAATGGAGTACTTCAGTTGCCACCATTACAAAATTTGTATTAAAAACTACAAAAAAATTAATACCTCAAAAACAAATTGAGATACAGATTTCAAACAAATTGCATTTAAAAGCAAATTTTTTTCCCTGAACGAAGGTGTAAAAATTTAAAATGTACGATGTTTAGAAGTTTAAAAATTTGCAGTAACGAAAATTGCCGAACCGAAATTTCATTTCAAATTTCAAAGTGCTGCCATTCGCAAAATGACGTATGCGTTACGCACAGATATGTTTGTCCTTTATAATATAGATAGAATAGAGAAGGACTTCTCACGAAATAGGTTTTCAAAGAAAAAAATCGTTCCTTGAAAAATGTGTGAAATAGGTGGCGCTGTGTAGCAAGGTTCGTCTGCTTCAATATACTCTACCAATAATCTCCTTGATCATTGTGAACCAGCCAATGAATGTTGTCCGCTAGAGGCGCTGGTATGTACACAGTTCTATTCTACGCTGTTGCCATTACGTTATTTAAGTCCAAAGTCGTGACACGGTATACACTATTTCGTGAGAAGTCGTTATTTATTTCTATGTTCATGCGTAACATGTATGTAAAACTCTCTCTTTTTTTTTTTTTTTCAAAGTCAAAATGATCATATTATTTGTAAATCAAATTGAAATGAAGTAAGTACCATGTAGATAAAAGGTACCTTTTTAAAATAAATTTTCTGGTTCGTAGTGCATTTATTTGATTTTTAAAAAATCTAAAGTTGGCAGGTGTGCCGTGAGAGCTAATCTCAAGAACTAAAGCACGGAATATCATCAAACTTCATCATATTCAGTTAATATGGATGACGATATTCACCAAAATCGTCCTACAGATAATTTTTTTTTGTGCTGTGTTTTTTAGGATTTCCGAGATTTTTATTTATGCACACCTATTGAATAGAATTGCACTAAACTTTTTATACTTTTTCTGAAAACCAATAATGTCTCAATTTTGGCTTAGAACACTCAATAGAGGGAAGTGCTATTCTATGCTTTTTGAAAGAGATTCCTTATCGGAACCACAAGTAATTGATGCAGTTATTCCTAGTGACTAGCTACCTTTAACGGGTAGTTTATTCATTATTAGTTATTCTTGTAACTTTTATACACTTTTAAATACATTGTTGCCGCAATCTTTCAGTTTTCTTTTTGTTTATCTTTCTTTGAGTTTTAATTAATTTTGCTTCTTTATTTGGAAATTTATAATTTCTAAAAATTTAATTAGTTTTGCAAACCAGCTTTGCATCTGAGTAGTGCAATTTCACGCATAATTTTTATTTTTTTTAATGTATTTTGTATTTTAAATGTATTTTCAAAATACGTGTATTTTGTATTTGGAAAATACTTTGTATTTCAAGTTGTAAAACCAATGTATTTTGTATCGAAAATGGTTTTTCGATGTATTTTGCCCAATTCTGTCAGCAGAAATCTCTTCCAAACTGATACATAAAATCAAGGGGCAGAAAATGTCGGTCAAGTTCGTTAATGGGCAAAATCGGACCAAGGGAGCAGAAATAGGGAGGGAGAGATAAAGCTATAAATGTACAAACAAAATAGAAAATACAGCATAGAAACCGTTTGTTTGGAACCAGTTCCCAAACAAAACGTCACGACTAAACGTGTCTATTGAAGTGTAATTACTCACCTTTAGTTTATTGGAATTCCTTTACTTGCGGTTTATTCTGTCGAACTGCTTCGAATAACCGACCACATCTCATAGCAAAATAGCTGTTCCGAGCGCATATTGTGTTGGTTGAGATGTCGTCAATGGAGGATATTCCATCTACGTTATGATGACAGGGTCAAGGTAAAAACTTCTAGCGTAAAGAAGGGAAGTGTCCGCAGACGTAATGTAAATCCCCGCCAGCCAGTAAAACAGTTCATGAGGAAAGCAGTAGTAGCCTCCCTTCTTAGAATTTCTTTGGGTAAATTACCGGTATCACGTGACTTTTTTCAGCCTCGAACCCAGATTTGGAATATAGTCCATTGGAAAAGCATTGGCAAATGAAGCCAAAGGTTGTGGGTTCGAGTCCTAGCCTAGTCACATTTTCGCTAAGATGGAAAACTTACAACTCAAACTATGGAAGCATTGGATGAAATTTTCCACACAAACATAGATAGGAGTGCTGCATGTGGCGTAATGTGATACATTATTTTCAGTGCTGTAGTTGGAAAAAAATATTTGTGAGAACTCACCTTTTCATAGAGTAGATGTTGATGCAACCGGATTTTTGCTAAGCCAAAATCCAATTTAAAACATTTAGCCAGAAGCCAACTTTTTTCAATTCATAGTTATAATTATTATAGTAGACTCCCGATTATCCGAGTTAATATGGAACAAGCTCACCTCGGATAAGCAAAAAACTCGGATAAACCGGATTGACAAAAATCATCACCAATTAAGGAGATGAAATATTAATTTTCATTTTATTCATTAATTTTTATGGTACTAGTAACATTTCTTTGATGTACATTTCCATTACTTTTAAGAAAAACGAGGAATGAAATTGTTTATTTGAAAAAGCCCTTGATAGTTTTTTGTTTGTAGAATGTCAATTTTGCTGCAGCATTACGCTACTGCATAGCTACCAATTTCTAAGATTTTTTTCTTACCACTAAAACTTACTAGTAAATTTTACCTAATTCAACCGCCGAAATCTAACAACCGTCAACGACTAAATAGGGTAAAAATTTGTATTACATTTTAGAGGTAACAAAACCGTACAAATTCGCAGCTACGTGATTCTATTAGTGTCATGAAAATTGCAAGTGTAGCCTCTTCTTTCTGCTCAAAGTATTAAATAGTTTTTTTCAATCGAACTTATACCTTTGGAATGGATCATTTTCTTCTGATGGACTGATGGCTTCCATTATTATGAAACAGCCGTTATAAATGAAGTATTAGGTAAAGATGAAAGAGTAGTCGTAAAAAGTTAGAACTCTGATTTTCTGGTCAGAATAGGGGAAAAAAAATGGGCATAATTTTTTTTACCTAACACTGTTTAACGGCTGTTTCATAATAATGGAAGCCATCAGTCCATCAGAAGAAAATAACTCGGTTAAAATTCTCTTTGTAAATATACTTTGCGGAAGAAGAGGGGGGGGGGGGGGCGCCAAAATCCGTGTTTGCGCCGGGTGCAAAAAAGGCTAGTTTCGGCCCTGTTTCCCTTGAGAGGCTTATATCAACCATGAATCTTAAAAATGACTGTTTTAAATAATGATCGAGTGAAGCAGGTTTTTAGGACCGAAACCGAAAATTCCCAACCTTTTTAAAGTAATTAACACATACATAAATATACATAATTAGTAACTAATTATACTGTGGCCCAAGTTGGCTCTCTCTACCTCTCACCAAAACTTTTATCTTCATACAAAATAAAATGCAATCAATTCATCCACGACATAGAATGTTTTTCTAATTATACGAATTTCATCCAATTCAAAAATGTTTTAGGTACACATACCTGGATTTAACTTTTATAATGATTTTTGTAAATGGTCATCTGCTATACTAGAGCTTTTTCAAAGAGTATTCGAAACACTTCTGCGGTTTCAAAGTAAAAAATTTCTATTACTGTTAAGTCTGCAGTTTTTAATGAGCATGTGAAAAGCGTCTTCAAAGTTTAGTCCTATAGGCACTGCTTGCTTTATAATTTGCACTCAAGTCTTGAGCCAGTCATGACTGATAATTATAAACAGTGAAGTTCACAACAATAGATAGTGTCTCATTGGAGCTGATATAGCTCAAATCAATGAGCAACGTTGAAAATTTCCGAAGGTAGGAAAGAGATTTTCGGAATACAAATAGTTTCGGCTCGGCCGAATTTTCGGCAGCATTTTCGCCGCAAACGCTCAGATTTTGGGTTGAAAACGAAACCAAATTTTCTAGGGTTTTTTTTTTCTAGACCTCTAGTTTTAAATCTAAATGAACTTAGTTAAACGTTTCTCAAAAATTGTTTGAACAGTTGCATTTTTTTTATTCCTATTCTACACCAAAACAATAGCAAAGAAGAAAAGGATTACTTAGGATTACTATTAATAAATGATACTATATAGGTGGCGCTGTTCAGAATACATTTTAACATGTATTTCCTGAAGAGTACTTGGAACTCATCACTAATCACGCACTCGTCGACAGCCAACCTTTCGGTATAGCAGCTGATTAGTCCACGAGGGGAAAATACATATCCACCTTCCTGCGGAGGCCCCAGTACCCGCGAACGGGCCCGGAAGCCCCAGAAGGCTCATAACATGTAATGATAAAATACAATTTAAATCACAATGGGCTGTCCTATTCTTTCAGGGCGAGCTCAATGAAAGTACAAAATATAATATTTGAAGATAAAAATTATAAATAAAGTTTAGAAAATAGAGATAAACAGGTAGACCACTATAATAAAACACACATACACACATAAATAACGCCTGCATTCAACGGTTAAAGGTATATATAAATATTATACAGACATACATACAATAAATACCACTGTTCCACCAGTAAATATGAATAGAAATTGTTACCCTATTTGTTAGAGAAATTTTGCATGAATAAGTCGCTAAAATAAGCCGAAATTTTCTATTCAAAATTTAGTGGTGAAAGTTAGCTTCGGCGGTCATCAGAAACTGTTGACCCGATGTAAAAAATATTAGCCACTATCTTGTGCCAACCTCCTCAGTTACTTCACTGGTCACTGTTTGACTCTACACCCCCCTCCCCTACATGTAGCCTCCTCTTTATTCATAACTCCATTCTTGGAACTTGGAATGAGATCATTATAGATCAGGAGATGGCAGCACAGACAATTACCTCATCGAGTTCACGGATGTAATTCTAGGATGAGTTAAATCTTGATTCGCATATTAAAACGCAATCGGTCTGCCAAGTCCTATGTTGGTTGAAAATCCGGTTTTAGCGGCTGACTCGTAGGTTTACCATTGTGTTTTCCTGCACCCAAAAATATGAAAACATGGAGGAGTGGGTGCAGGAAAACACAATGGTAAACCTACGAGTCAGCCGCTAAAACCGGATTTTCAACCAACATAGGACTTGGCAGACCGATTGCGTTTTAATATGCGAATTAAGATTTAACTAATCCTAGAATTACATCCGTGAACTCGATGAGGTAATTGTCTGTGCTGCCGGCTCCCGGTCTGTTATACAGAGTCCCTTGATACATGGACTTCGTATCCCATTATATCTAGGAGAGGCTTATATATGTAATAGCAACGTGGATCTTAGATTATATAATAGAACGTCGATCGTAGCTGAAGTCCAGAACCACAATTATACTGCAAAAGGCAAGGGGAGGGGGGGGGGGATTTCAAAGACCGTCAAAAATAAATAAAGAACAAAGAGTAAGTACAAAATATAAAAATAAACCTAGAAAAAAATATAGTTAAAAAGGGAGAGAAAGGAGAAAAATAATAACTTTAATTTATTATTATTTTTAAACTATAGATTTAGTAGTTTTCGTAACTACAGCTATACCCTAACCCTATTTTATCCATTATATTTTAATACTCTACATTTTAATCTTACCTTGACTTAAATATTTTAATTTTCAATTTTAATCTTTTAAATTATATAATAACTTTAAATTTTTATCATTTTTAAACTATAGATTTAGTAGTTTTCGTAACTACAGGTCGTAGCTTTCTATCGAAAGTATACTCGTAGCTTTAATATTCGTGGCTTTAATTTATTACTTTCTCACCATTATTTTAAATTTAAAAAAAAATGCCTTATTTATTGGAAGAAATTTCGCTGTATTAGTAAAGCGAAATTTACCTTTCAGAATTTGTACTGGCAAACGACTTTCAAGAGGAAATTTGAAAATTGTTATTTTTTGCGGCAGTGAACGTGTTAAATATTTTAATTTTCAATTTTAATCTTTTAAATTATGTAATAACTTTAATTTTTTATCATTTTAGTAGTTTTCGTAACTACAACTATACTCTAACCCTATTCTATCCATTATATTTTAATATTCTACATTTTAATCTTACCTTGACTTAAATATTTTAATTTTCCATTTTAATCTTTTAAATTATGTAATAACTATATTTTTTTTATCATTTTAGTAGTTTTCGTAACTACAGCTATACCTTAACCCTATTTTATCCACTATATTTTAATATTCTACATTTTAATCTTACCTTGACTTAAATATTTTAATATTCTACATTTTAAGCTTACCTTGACTTAAATATTTTAATTTTCCATTTTAATCTTTTAAATTATGTAATAACTATATTTTTTATCATTTTAGTAGTTTTCGTAACTACAGCTATACCTATTTTATCCACTATATTTGAATATTCTACATTTTAATCTTACCTTGACTTAAATATTTTAATATTCTACATTTTAAGCTTACCTTGACTTAAATATTTTAATCTTTTAAATTATGTAATAACTATATTTTTTATCATTTTAGTAGTTTTCGTAACTACAGCTATACCTTAACCCTATTTTATCCACTATATTTTAATATTCTACATTTTAATCTTACCTTGACTTAAATATTTTAATATTCTACATTTTAAGCTTACCTTGACTTAAATATTTTAATTTTCCATTTTAATCTTTTAAATTATGTAATAACTATATTTTTTATCATTTTAGTAGTTTTCGTAACTACAGCTATACCTATTTTATCCACTATATTTGAATATTCTACATTTTAATCTTACCTTGACTTAAATATTTTAATATTCTACATTTTAAGCTTACCTTGACTTAAATATTTTAATTTTCCATTTTAATCTTTTAAATTATGTAATAACTATATTTTTTATCCTTTTAGTAGTTTTCGTAATTACAGCTATACCTTAACCCTATTTTATCCACTATATTTTAATATTCTACATTTTAATCTTACCTTGACTTAAATATTTTAATATTCTACATTTTAAGCTTACCTTGACTTAAATATTTTAATTTTCCATTTTAATCTTTTAAATTATGTAATAACTATATTTTTTATCATTTTAGTAGTTTTCGTAACTACAGCTATACCTTAACCCTATTTTATCCACTATATTTTAATATTCTACATTTTAATCTTACCTTGACTTAAATATTTTAATATTCTACATTTTAAGCTTACCTTGACTTAAATATTTTAATTTTCCATTTTAATCTTTTAAATTATGTAATAACTATATTTTTTATCATTTTAGTAGTTTTCGTAACTACAGCTATACCTTAACCCTATTTTATCCATTATATTTTAATATTCTACATTTTAATCTTACCTTGACTTAAATATTTTAATTTTCCATTTTAATCTTTTAAATTAGGTAATAACTTTAATTTTTTATTATTTTAGTAGTTTTCGTAACTACAACTATACTCTAACCCTATTTTATCCATTATATTTTAATATTCTACATTTTAATCTTACCTTGACTTAAATATTTTAATTTTCAATTTTAATCTTTTAAATTATATAATAACTTTAATTTTTTATCATTTTTAAACTACAGCTCGTAGCTTTCTATCGAAAGTATACTCGTAGCTTTAATTTATTACTTTCTCAGCATTATTTTAAATTTTAAAAAAATGCCTTATTTATTGGCAGAAATTTCGCTGTATTAGTAAAGCGAAATTTACCTTTCAGAATTTGTAGTGGCAAACGACTTTCAAGAGGAAATTTGAAAATTGTTATTTTTTGCGGCAGTGAATGTGTTAAATATTTTAATTTTCAATTTTAATCTTTTAAATTATGTAATAACTTTAATTTTTTATCATTTTAGTAGTTTTCGTAACTACAACTATACTCTAACCCTATTCTATCCATTATATTTTAATATTCTACATTTTAATCTTACCTTGACTTAAATATTTTAATTTTCCATTTTAATCTTTTAAATTATGTAACAACTATATTTTTTATCATTTCAGTAGTTTTCGTAACTACAGCTATACCTTAACCCTATTTTATCCACTATATTTTAATATTCTACATTTTAATCTTATCTTAACTTAAATATTTTAATATTCTACATTTTAATCTTACCTTGACTTAAATATTTTAATTTTCCATTTTAATCTTTTAAATTATGTAATAACTTTAATGTTTTATCATTTTAGTAGTTTTCGTAACTACAACTATACTCTAACCCTATTTTATCCATTATATTTTAATATTCTACATTTTAATCTTACCTTGACTTAAATATTTTAGTTTTCCATTTTAATCTTTTAAATTATGTAATAACTTTAATGTTTTATCATTTTAGTAGTTTTCGTAACTACAACTATACCCTAACCCTATTTTATCCATTATATTTTAATATTCTACATTTTAATCTTACCTTGACTTAAATATTTTAATTTTCCATTTTAATCTTTTAAATTAGGTAATAACTTTAATTTTTTATCATTTTAGTAGTTTTCTTAACTACAACTATACCCTAACCCTATTTTATCCATTATATTTTAATATTCTACATTTTAATCTTACCTCGACTTAAATATTTTAAGTTTCAATTTTAATCTTTTAAATTATATTAAAATTTTAATAATTATATTTTTCATTTTACTATCATTAAATTTTTAAGTAGTTTTAAACTACATACATTTATTCTATTCCCAATGGCTCACAATATAACAAGGCGATCAACCTACAGGCGGGTGTTAAGTTCTCATCAACTAGGAAGCCCCTCAATGCTGCTCCGCTGTTCAATGATTGTCACCCCCCCCCCCCTCCATGTTTTCTTTTGCCACTGTTACGGGACTCAGGTCACGTTATTTCTATATATCTGTTAAGCATCGGAGATGCGGGACAAGACGTCCCAGACTCCTCGAAAAAATGTCTTTGAAATCTCTAATGAATGTTTTTATTAAATATAATTTCTGGTTTTATTTTATTACAAAAAATAAAATAAACGGAAGGTTGTCAGGTAGGAATTTGATAAATTATTCAGCTGATATTAAAATAGACTGAAATTCAGTAAGTTGCATTTCAATTTCATTAATTTCAGATTTATTTATTATATAAAAGCTCAGCTTGTTCGAATTCGTTTGTTTTGTTTAATTTCATTCTATTTTGGTTTAGAACCCCAATCAACGTCCTGTCGAAGCTATTGTTTCGCGTGCAATAGGTTCGCTGACCTGAACTAGAGTAAATAGTGTCGCTAAACTCCTAAGGTGTTCAAATAAGTGGCCTAATGATGTCTGTTCTCTCTCTCTCTCTTTTTTTTTTTTTTTTTTTTTAAATATATTTAACCCTTTCAGGGGCAAAATAATTCCATTGCTAAAGTGTTGAAAATAATGAATGAATGACACCGGAATTTGAAAACAAATTTATTTGTAAACAGGGGTCGATCCAGGCAAAATTTGGGACCTATTTAGGGCCTCTTCACAAAAATCCATTTAATAAAACAGGCCCCTTCACAAAATTCTTCTTACTAAAACAAGCCCCTTCACAAAATTCTTCTTAATAAAACAGTCCCCTTCACAAAATTCTTCTTAATAAAACAGGCCCCTTCACAAAATTCCTGTTAATAAAACAGGCCCCTTCACAAAATTTTATTTCATAAAAAAATACTCTTCATTAATTATTTTTGTATTGTTAGGTTTTAAAATGCGTGATTTAGAGAAAACAAGTTCACCAGAAATGAAAACTTTAACAGAAGGACTTAAAGAAGTAATTATTATTAGTAAATGCTTGGTGCAAATTTCGGTTAGCTGGATTTCACATTTCGATACAAAATGTTACTTTTCACAAAAATAACTTCCACTTTTCCCAAAATGGGCCCCAAGAAAAAATCCCTGCATCGACCCCTGGTAAATAAGAAAAAACTACATTTCGCATAGATAATAGACCGAAACTTTTAAACCAAAATTCTGTGCCATTGTGGCACTTGGGAATTAAAATTAAGTTGTTTCATAAAAATACACTGTCCCTCTAGGGGTTAACATGTTGTTCTCTGTTATTTATAAATAAATCCTACCTGCACATATTTTATAACATCAATATATCATTTTGTTAATTTTTGAGTGAAGCGTCTGTTTAATTTACTATAATTGGTGCTCAGAAAGTTCTATTCGATTCGATGCCCGTAAAGAAGCTGGGGAAAGATGCTCCATACAAATGTTTTATGTTTTTAGTAACAGTAAATTAAGTAGTTCTGCAAAGAGTTTACTGCGAAAAAAATTATTACACAGTTATAGGACTTTTGACACAGTCTATATTTCATTTTAAAAGCTTTCTTGAAAAGGTGACAAACAAAAGATTTCTTTTTAGCATTATTATTAAGATGCAGCTAATTTGAGTGTGATAATGAAGAAAATGTGAACCTTCAAATCAACGAAATCGAAAAATTTTAATAGGAAAAGTCACATTTGTAGGGCTTTGACCCAGGCTTATATTTTCTTTTTGAAAACTCGCTTGAAAATGTTACAAACAAAATATTTCTTTTCAATGCGACAATTAAGATGTAGTTTCAGTGTGGATCGAAGATGCGATCCTTCAATTCAACGAAATCGAAAAATTTTAATAGGAAAAGTCACATTTGTAGGGCTTTGACCCAGGCTATATTTCTTTTTTGAAAACTCGCTTGAAAATGTTACAAGCAAAATATTTCTTTTCAATGCGACAATTAAGATGTAGTTTCAGTGTGGAGATGAAGATAAATGCGAACCTTTAATTCAATGGAATCGAAAATTATTTATAGGGAAAGTCACATTTGTAGAGCTTTGACCCCAGGCTATATTTCCTTTTTAAAAACTCTATTGAAAATGTTACAAACAAAAGATTTATTTTCAATGCGACAATGAAGATGTGGTTTCAGTGTGGAGCGGAGATAAATGCGATCCTTCAATTCAATGGAATCGAAAATTATTTATAGGGAAAGTCGCATTTGTAGAGCTTTGACCCAGGCTATATTTCCTTTTTAAAAACTCTATTGAAAATGTTACAAACAAAAGATTTATTTTCAATGCGACAATGAAGATGTGGTTTCAGTGTGGAGCGAAGATAAATGCGATCCTTCAATTCAATGGAATCGAAAATTATTTATAGGAAAAGTCACATTTGTAGGGCTTTGACCCAGGCTGAATTTCATTTTTAAAAACTCTCTTGAAAATGTTATAAACAAAAGATTTTTTTTCATTGCGACAATATTTCATATACTCAGGCAATATTTCATTTTTGAAAACTCTCTTGAAAATGTTACAAACAAAAGATTTCATTTCATTGCGACAATGAAGATGTGGTTTCAGTGTGGGGCGAAGAAAAATGCGATTCTCAAATTCAATGGAATCGAAAATTATTTATAGGAAAAGTCACATTTGTAGGGCTTTGACCCAGGCTATATTTCATTTTTGAAAACTCTCTTGAAAATGTTACAAACAAAAGATTTATTTTCAATGCGACAATGAAGATGTGGTTTCTGGAGCGAAGAAAAATGCGATTCTTAAATCGCACTCGCTTACAAGAGAGCTCTTAAATCGAAAATCATTTATAGGAAAAGTCACATTTGTAGGACCATTGACCCAGGCTATATTTCATTTTTAAAAACTCTCTTGAAAATGTTACAAGCAAAAAATTTCTTTTCCATGCGACAATTACGAAGTAGTTTTAGCGTGGAGTTGAAGATAAATGCGAACCTTTAATTCAATGGAATCGAAAATTATCTATTGGAAAAGTCACATTCGTAGGTCTTTGACCCAGGCTATATTTCATTTTCGAAAACTCACTTAAAAATGTTCCAAACAAAGATTCATTTTCAATAGATTATTAAGATGCGGTTTCGACGAAGATAAATGCGTCCTTCAAATCAATGCAATCGAAAAAAGATTTATAGGAAAAGTCACATTTGTAGTACTTTGACCCAGGCTGTATTTGATTTTGAAAAGCTCTCTTGAAAATGTTACAAACAAAAGATTTCTTTTACATACGGCATTTAAGATGCGATTTCAGTGTGGTGACGAAGATAAGCGCGATCCTTCAAATCAAGAATCGAAATAATTTTTTTATAGAAAAAGTCACATTTGTAGGACTTTGATCGCGGCTGTATTTCATTTTTGAAAACCTCTCTTGGAACTGTTATATATTAAAGATTTGTTTTCAGTAAGACTGCTCGTATTAAGATGCGGTTGCAGTGTGATGACGAAGATAAATGTGATCCTTCAAATCATTGTAATCGAAAAAACTTTTATCGCAAAAATCACATTTATAGGGCTTTTCTCGCGTGTGGTAGAGTGAGTGTTTAACCAGGCTGTTTTTTACTTTAAAAGTTTTTTTGCAAACATGACAAACAAAAGATTTCTTTTCAGTATGACTGACATCATGATGCTGTTTCAGTAACTTTTCAGTACTAAAAAATTTTTTACAAAGTAAACATCTCAACAGTTTGCTTGGAAGCAAAGACAGAAGACCATGTTTCGAACTGTCATCCAAAATATGGTTTGCATGGCTAAGATAATGAGTTCGTAAACTACCTTGGTATCTAAAACTCTTATCACACAATTCACATACATATTGCTTTTCTCCGGTATGACAGATAAAATGTATCTTTAGCCTAGGTTTATCTATGAAAGATTTTTCACAAAAGTCACATTTGAATGGTTTTATATTTCTATGTTTCATATAATGTCTCTTAAATAAGCTCGGTTTTGTAAAAACTTTTGGACATAGATCGCATTTATGTAGTTTTTTACCGCCAGTATGGAACTTGCAATGCTCCTTTAATTCAGTTGTTCTAACAAATTTTTTCCCACAAACATCGCAAATGATTGGCGGTTCTTTAGTATGCTTTATACGATGATGGTCTGTGAGAGATTTTGCATCGGAAAAACATCTACGACAAATCTGACACAGATGTTTTGTTTGACCTGTAGAGTGGCACACATTGCTTTCTTTCTGGCACACATTACAAAAGAATCGTTTCTCTTTGTTAGAAACGCAATTGTGATTCTTCAATAACGTTTCATTGTGAAAAGTTTCTTTACACGTGCAGCAACTTAACTCTTTTGCAACTATGCTAGGTTTTACATCGGTTTCGCTGGAAATATCTAGAGTGGAAGTGGCCATTTTTATGAAATAGGTAAACTGTAGACTTGATTAATGAACGGCATCAGGTTGAAATCTGAAAATAAAGAAAAAACATTGATAAAAATAATTACGAAATTGAAACAGAGAAAATATGTTTGTGTACATTGACCACATAATTTAATAAGTTTTAGAGACATCTTTATTTTAACTCATTAAGCGTCTGGCGGAATTTTTCATGTATGTTTAATCGTTTCGTAAAACAGAGGACATGGAATGCATTCCTATCAGATTTAATAGGCGCGGAATTACCAGACTATGAGGTCTCCGACCCAGAGACCGATTTACAAATTTAGGGGCCCCGGGCATAGATGCTTATTGGGGGGGGGGGGGGGGGGGTCTTGCACCAATGCTTACCAATGGCTTGAGTAAAAATATTGAAAATGGTACTTACTAAGATAACCACTATTGACTTTAATAATTACTTTAAACTATTCATTAAAAAATTTAATGTAATAATCATTAATTTACTTTTGAATAATTATTTAATAATTATGAAATTTAAATGAGTAAACGTTTTATAATATGTGTGATGCTGATTATCTTTTCCTATATAAGTTCATATATCTGGAATAATAAAGTATGGAACAACTAATAATAAATTTTCCACAATACCAAGTAACAATTATTTAAAATATTATAGGGCTCTGCCGCCTACGAGCTACGCTCACTAACCCCCAAATAATCTGACAAGAACAGGAACAGGATTAAATAAGAATTAAAAGTGCAATATGTATTTAAAGTAATAAAGATAAAAGAAAATATTCACTATAGTAAAGTATAATTAAATATGAATATTTCAGACAAAATATACGATTTTATAAAAGATACAACATGAAAACAATAGAATATAGAATGAAAAGTAAAAGTACATCAGATTTTGGACAATAATTGAAAAACATTCAGCACCATTTGGGGGACCCTGAAAATCAGGGGCCCTGGGCCTGTGCCCCGAATGCCCTGCCATAAATCAGGTACTGTTCCGACCCCGCTAACAGCAAATGCCCTAAATATACGCTTTTACGAAATGACGAAGTTTGAGATTATTTCACTCTTCATCTAACTTTAACCCTTTCCGACGCAATGTGCCCATGCCGGGACACTTAATTTTTATTCCAAAGTTACGAACGGCACCAAGAATATTTTAGTAAAATTTTGCTTTTACAATGAACGTTTAAAATACCATGTTTTAAATTTCTAAAAAAGTCGTTTGTAAATTCCGGTGTCAATCAATTATTTCATCATTTTTATTACTTTTTTGTCATAGTGGCAACAGAAGGTATCCATGGTTGTTGAATGTAAAGGGAAATACAGATTACTGTATAGACCAATCAGAACACGAATAAAATGCGGATTAAACCAATAAAAACCTTCAGATATGCTTTTGATTTCCTATCCTGACAGAAAACAATAACCATTTTTCCAAATGGTTACAAAAGAAAAAAAAAAATAAAATAAGTGCTTCAAAATGTAATTTTAAAAACAGTTTGCAAATATACCGTAATTTCGGGTGTATAGCCCGCAGATCAAACAATTCAGTTTAGACCCAGGAATTTTATTCAGTATTTGAAGACCAATATTTACCGTGATCTAAAAAGTTGCATTTTATTTTTAAAAAATTCTGGGTCGAAACACGATTGTTTGATCCGCGGGCTATATACCGGAAATTACGGTAATAAAAAATGAAAATAAACGTTTTTACATAACGATTTTATACATTTATGAATCCTTTTTAATTAAACATATGTTCTTATCTCTTATCCGGATTTTTCGCATATCAGCATTACGCTCCAGTCCACATTAGTTTGGTTTTGTGAATTTCCACCGTACTTAGTGAAAGCGTGTACGGCTTTATATAGTGTTCGGAAATATCGCGTGTATAATGCGCACACCCATTTTTATCCTTTTTTTTGGGGGGGGGGGGGGGCATTATGCATATCAGGTCGTCAAGGATGAAATTTGTAGAAAAAAAAGGCAAAGTTAGTTGATAAGTTACAAATATAAGGAACTAGCTAAAGTACCCGGCGTTGCACGCAATTTTAAGAATGTTTGTTTTGAAAAACCAATTTCAAAATTTAACATACAACATAGAATTTAAAAAAAAAAAACAGTCGAAGTGTTGTACACATGAATTAAATGAAAACCCAATATAAAAATGTATAAATTTATATAAGAGACGCAAAATAATACAGCTATAAATGAGCTTATTTCCATTCATCATTGGAGCAATAATGTTAAAATACGCCAATATTTCCGTAATCGAGTTTTTAATATGCTTCAATACATTTTTTCACGCTTATAGGACGTTATATATTCACCACGTCCTTTATATTTCCAATATGACGCAATATTCCATTTTTTTAAAAAACTTTTTCACGTGGAAATCTTTCAATAGAAAAGTTATTGTTGTGGTAAGAATATTATTGTGGATTTTTAATTGTTGGCAACAGCTATAACGAAAAATGCTTAAATTTGATTGAAAATTGTTGTTAAATTTGTGGGTTTTTATTAATTAAAAATGAACTACAAGTTATTCCGATTCCGGATTACTTTAGTTGCATCGGCCGTGTTTTAATACGCATGTACATAATAACATTTCACAATTCTGGCTTCCAAACTGTGGATTTGTATAGCATTACAGACAGACCAACAAATTTTCATTTTTATATATTAGATTATTTTATCTAAACTTCAACTATAATTCATAGGCACCTTGAGATGGGTTAGACTCAATGGTGACTATTAGTTCGTCATTATTGACCCTTAATTCTGGGCGACCGCGTGGCTCATTTGTGAGGTCAAAGTTACGTGTAAGAAATTTGGCGAACCAATTTGATACTGTCTGCTGCGTATTAACACCAGAGTTCAAATACACTATTAATATTTCGCGCGGTCTGAGGATCTAGGTAGTTCCACGTAAGAACTCATACTTCATAATAGTGCGAATTTCCGACCGTTCCATTCACAATAAAATTAACTTTTAAAACAGTTTTTAATATTTTTCAACTTACGATGACTTCTTTAAAAAAGCGAGATGTGTAACTTTTCGAAAAAAGAAACAAGTTGGAAATTGCTCGCCAAACGTGGCAAATGAGGTGCGTTCGTACTATAACTAGTTTTATAAATATTTTTTGCACCGCATATTGTACTGAATGTATATTTTAGTGCACTTCATAAGTGCCTATCCATTTTTTCTGTTCGAAAGGCTATAACATCGTTAATTTGCACTTGAAATAATTTTTTCGCATTGGCCGTAATATAACGGAAAAATTTTGACGGTCCCTGTAATTAAACTATACATCCGATTTTCATAAAATTTGAAATGACTCGACAAAATCTTGAAACAATTATATATTTAAAATTTCAGACCATTCGGAAGGCTGTAACATCATTAAAATGCACTTGCAATAATTTTTCCCATTGGCCGTAATGTAGCGGGAAACTTTTGACTGTCTCTGTAATCAGGGTTAAATTGTGACTCAGAGTGAAAAACCCTGAAAATTAATCGATACAAAGTGAAAAACCCTGAAAATTATCGATGCAAAATATACCAATATCGATTTACTTAACAACTGATGCTGCAACAGCATGACAATCAAATGACATATTTCTACTATTGTTTGAAATATGCAATTGCAGAAAAACATAATTTGGTAAACTTATGTTAATTTCACTGAAAGCTAAATGACTTCATCAAATGGTAGAGCTGTAGCAAACCGCACATATTCGTTACTAAGTAACGGGTATTCTCTAAGATACGAAATACCGAATCGGTACTTCGAAATACGACTCGTTAGTCGTTACTGTGTCAATACGCAGCCGAACAAAATGAAACTAACTTCAAACGCTGCTTACGTTTGTGTAATTCATGAATGGAGCAGATAGCCGGATGCGGTAAAAGATGCGAATTTGTATTCGGACTCGGATATTTCGGAATCAGTTGTTTCTGTATCAGCGTATGCGTTAGAGGTCTGCACGGGCCCGGGCTTGGCCCGAGGCCCGTACCCGGCCCGGCCCGCGGGCCGGGCCGGGCCGGCGGAATGGAGGAGAATTTTCAAACGGGCCGGGCCGGGCCGGCAGAATTAGGGCAATTTTTTCAACGGGCCGGGCCGGGCCGGACCGGCAAAAAAATTGAACGGGCCTGCAGGGCCGGGCCGGGCCGTTAAAAAAAATTAATCGGGCCTATCGGCCCGATATAAGAATTTGAGAATAGCAGATAAAATACGAGGCCATTTCCAATGAATATGACTTTTTCGAGAAGTATAAATGTGCGTTACGAGCCGATGCGAGTTTAACAACATCACTACAGAAATGTAACATGTCCATCGTAGAGATCGGCATCGTACAGTTACATGATGCCTGATCCCGGGTTTAATTTTATCGGCAGACTTGTGTCGGGACGGAACTGGTCTTAATCGTTCTCAGGATGTGTAGGACAGGCATTATGTTTTGTAAAAGTATTAATAGCAATAATGAACTTCTGTTAACAGTATCTTTGGAAATGTACCATAAGGTGGTTCTCATATTTACTGCTCAACAATGCGAAACTTTCAGACACATTTTCTGACTCATTTTTAACTATAAAGGCATAAAATTGACAGGTCTAAGTATTGAAGGCATTTGGAATCGAATAGCGTTTCCATTTTTCATAAGTTACGTACAGAGATAACAGAGACTCTTGTCACGTGACTGTACGTTTTTCTCCTTTCCTGTGATATCGCTTCCGGAAATTCGATTCAAAATGCTAACTTTGGCAGTATTTTCTGAAAGATATATTACTTTTATCTAAGAAAAAAAGGGCATTTACATGGTTTCTGAATAAGAATACCTGCCAATCTCATGCGTTTCCGAAAAGAAATGAATTCATAAATGTATCAAAATGTAGCTCCTTTGGATTTGAGAAAAGGCTTAAAAATGGCAGAAATATTTTCACAAATCTACTTTTTATTATAAGCTTCAAAAGTTATCATGTTTTTTAACACTTTATTCTAAACTACAATAATCTTTTAATGAACCCTTATTTAAATTTTGAAACGTCTGTAGAGACGTTGACTAAAACACTGTAAGTAATCGTTAATGTTTACTATTGTGTGTTTTCTATTTTGCGAACACATAGTAATTTAAAATATACTGTAAAATGTTCCCATAAATATGCATGCATTATTCATTAAAAGAATCTTAATTGTATATCGAGAAAAAACGGAATTTTTTGTTGAAATTGAGTCGGGCCGGGCCGGGCCTGTTTTCACTGATTTTTGTACGGGCCGGGCCGAGAACGGTAAAAATGTAAACGGGCCGGGCC
The DNA here is from genome assembly GCA_963932465.1 of Maratus speciosus. Taxonomy (NCBI): domain Eukaryota; kingdom Metazoa; phylum Arthropoda; class Arachnida; order Araneae; family Salticidae; genus Maratus; species Maratus speciosus. Next base: position 286,423,942 of record OZ010794.1, on the reverse strand, counting down.
GGGCTCGGGCCGAACTTTCAATTTTTACACCGGGCCGGGCCAAAATAGCTTTCCTTCGGGCCGGGCCGGGCCCGGGCCTGGAAATTCCGGCCCGTGCAGACCTCTAGTATGCGTATCATTCTGTTAGTATCAGTTATTCTCAAATCTCAAATGATTTTGATTTCGTAGGGGCTTGTTGATTCCTTTATTATGGAAAGAAAAAGAAGTATAGCTGTTTTATACTCCGAGCTTGCGGATTTAGCAAAAAAGTATTTATCAGCGATGTCTACATTAGTACCATCTGAAAGAATTTTTTGAAAATCAGATTATATATTATCTGAAAGGCGTGCTTCATTAAAATAAAAAAGAATGGAAAAAATATTATTTTTAAACATAAATCAAAGATTTCTAAAATAGTAATGCGAGTGGCGTAAACTGTAGGTTGATAAGATGATAAAGACTAAAATGAAACACATTTCTTTTAAATGTTCTGAAAATTTTCAAGAAATTCTGTTCTAAAATTTACAGGTTTACTTTCAGTGCATTTTTTATCTTCTAAAAATATCTTTGTACGTGTATTTATGTTTTAAATTTGAAAAAAAAAATATTTTTATGATAAAGACGAGTTTTTAGATTGTTTGTAAAAATGTTTTTATGATAACGTTTAATTTTTTTAGCCCCCGGTATGCTATTTCTTTCTCCCAGCTAAGCTAATAATGTTTTGTCTCCAAAAAAAAAAAAAAAAAAAAACATGCTCCGTTGTATCAGCCAGTGTATAAAACAAAGCAGAGGTATCATTGTACGGAATAATCTCTGCCGCAATATTTTTTTACTTCTAAGCATCGCACATTTTCAATTTTTATACCGTCGTATTGGGGAAAAAAAGTACTTTTAAATGCAATTTGTTTGAAAACTGCATCTCGATTTATTTTTGAGATATTAATTTTTTTGTAGTAATTTTTTTGTAATGCTATTTGTTTAATTTTGTAACTCAAGTGCTCCATTTCTGTAGAAAGTAAAAGTAAGGGAAAAATAGTTGGAAAGTACCAATTATAACTTTTTGTAGCCATTTTCTCATAAAAACTGAAAAAAAATGTAATTAAAATACGTGCTGTTTCGAAAAAATATAAGCGAATGACTTCTAATAAAACATGGAACTTTTATAAACTGAACAATTTTAAATATCGACATTAATATTACAAAGAAATAAAAGCATATAAATCATAAGATAGCCATTTTTTTTTTTTTTTTTGGTCGAAGTTCTTAAATAACGAAAGGAATTAATTCTTCAGCGGATGCGGATAACGTCATTTTATATAAAATAAAAGCGTGTGTTTTAAGTCTTATAACTGAACTATCTACATTTATACACATATATATATTTTTTCATCGGGCGTGATACTAAATTCTGAAAAAGCAGAATTCCTGTTTTCTAATTTCTTTTTTTTTTTTTGGGGGGGGGGGGGGGGGGGGCTTGTAAAAATATTTGTCACAGATATCATATACGCACTACATTGGCGCAATTTTTTTCTGACGCCAATATCATATAAGTACCGGGGTACTTAACTGGCGCCTAAGTCCCGTTATTTTGCTTAATATGGTAACCCGGATATTGTTTATTTGTTAATATATTGTTTAGTTCTATAGTTATTAAATAAACTTTTTTTTATTTATTGTTATTCCCTTTTTTAAATATATATATGTAACTGGTATTCGAAAACGAGGTTTTCGCCAAATTGGCGTCAGAAAAAAATCACGCCAATGTGGTGCGTATATGACATCTGTGCCAAATATTTTTGTTGGTATGTTTTTAAATTTCATATTTGAAAAAAAGGTTTTTTTTTAAATATATATCAATAATTTCAGAAATAATAATGTGACTGAAGTACAATGTCATTTGATAGGATGACCACGTAAGAAATTAAATATACATATATTTAAATATTTTCAAATTATTCCAGAAGTTAAAATTTCATAATACATAATTACTTTTAGTGTAAAATTAGTAAATAAATTTGTTTGTAAAAATATTTTCTTTGTGTAATTATATTCCATAGATTTAGTATAAATTTGGTAAACTTTTACTCTTCCTAATTGCTTTCTCCAATTATTCATTATTTCATAAGTAAGAAATTCTACAATTCAGACATGTTATATTCAATTATGCATCGTATTTTAATTTTGTTTGCCTTTTTTCATTAAAACGTAGAAAATTAAATGTAAATTTTACGTACAGATGGCAGCACATATTTTACGTTAAAATAGTAACGAATTCTTCAAAAGACTCATGTGCAGTGTGCAGTATATAATTAGATTTGCTGCAGGTTTGTAGTACATACCCGGTTTTTGAACAGTAACGAAAGTAACGAGTAACGAATACTTTGTAACGGGTAGCGAGTTTGAAAGTAACGACATCATACGGGTATTCATTTAGTCGTTACTTTTACAGCACTATCAAATGGAGAGGGCAATTTATCTTGTTATATGCAAAGTTCGACTTCTATATTCAGTAAATGAATTTATTCTAAGTACTTATGAAACAAGCACAAATTATGTGGTTAAGAGTTATCTCTTAGTAGATTTAATGCAAGTCATATCTAGTTATTTGAAAACAGTAAAAAAATGTCAAAACCAATCCAATTTTACTTCTAAATGGCTAAGTATTAGAAAAAAATAAATAAAAATCTATTTTTAAAGCTTTACTCTTACACAAGGTAAATTTCTTTTTCCTGCTTTCCTCTTGGGTATTACACATTACATATATGCAATTCTGGACATTGTTGTACTGAGATTGAGATGGATAACACAATACCAGGGGTGATTCTGAGTAAAAAAAAAATATATCTGAAATTCACAGCAACTTTTCTGAAAGGTTACAGAAGAGAAGGTGGGGAGATAATCACTCCTGGTTCTAATTATTTGTTTTTTTCTGCTATCCTTTCACAAAATTTGTGTTTTTTCGGTGAAATTTGCGATTTTTTGGCAAAATTTGCGTTTTTTTGATTTTTTAAAGAATTTCACGTTTTTTCCATGTTATACTTTAACTAAATTTGCGTTTTTTCTTCGAATCTTTGACGATATTTCCATTTTTTTAGCGATTCTTTGACGAAAATCGTGTTTTTTCCCGCGATCTTTTGACGAAATTCGCGTTTTTTCCGCGATTCTTTGAAGAAATTGTTTTCTTTTCGTGATCCTTTAATGAAATTTGCGTTTTTCCCTCGATCTTTTGACGAAAATCTTGTTTTTTTTCGCGATCCTTTGCGAATTTTGCACTTTTTTTGCGATCCTATGACGAAATTTGTGTTTATTTCGCGATCATTAGAAGAAATTTCTTTTATTTCGAGATCATTAGACGAAATTTGTTTTATTTCGAGATTCCTTGACAAAATTCGATTTTTTCCGCGATCGTTTGGTGAAATTTGCGGGTTTTTCGAGATTTAAAGAAATTAGTTTTTTTCCGCGGTCCTTTAACGAAGTTCGCGTTTTTCCAGGGATCCTTTGACAAAATCGCGTTTCCCCCCCGCAAACTTTTGACGAAAATCGCGTTTTCCCCCGCAATCTTTTGATGAAAATCGCATTTTTCACGCGATGGGCAAAATCCTTCCCGGTTCTAATTGTGTGTTTTTTCAACAGTCTTTTGACGAAATTCGCGTTTTTTCCGCGATTCTTTAAAGAAATTAATGTTTTTTACGTGATATTTTAACGAAATTTGCGTTTTTCCAACGATCCTTTGAGACGATATCCATTTTTCCGCGTTCCTTTGACGATATATCCGTTTTCCCCGCGATCTTTTGACGAAATTCGCACTTTTTTCGCGATCCTTTGACGATATATGTGTTTATTTCGAGATTCTTTGACGAAATTCACTTTTTTTTCCCGCAATCCTTTGACGAAATTGTCGATTTTTTTCAGCGAACGATTGAGGAATTGGTTTTTTTCGGCGACCATTTGTCGAAATTCGCGATATTTTTTTATGTCCGAATTTTCCGCTAAATGTAACGATCTCATAAACCCGGAAGGATCGACAGAAAAACCCGGAAATCCGGGCTACACCCGGAGCACAATCACCCCTGCTGTAATTGAACTATACATCCGATTTTCATAACATTTGAAATGACTCGACAAAATTATGCAACAATTATATATTTTAAATTTCAAACGATTCGGTTGGGTACTTTTTGCTCTGTTATATGCGGACAGACGGACGGACAAACAGACGGACTGAACGACAACTATAGGTGCTACGTATTTATATAATTACGAACGCACCTAAAAACAGACCGGTAAAATATTAAGCCAATTTCAAATAATAAGTTATTAAAGTTGGCAATACTATTAACTAAAAATTTCATTTCTGACGATCTAATATTCGTAAATACGGCATATCTTTTTCATACGATTATTTGCAGCATAATTAGCAGGTGATGATTACTTTTATTTTTCCTTTTAAGGACTATACTTTTAATTTATCATTACATTAAAAAATAATCACAGATCGCGTTTAATATTCCTTTCAAAACACTTTATCCTTTCGCAAAACCTGTTAGTTCCGCATTTCGAAACCAGGGGGCACACTCTATTCTAAACAAACCTCTATCGGAACGAAACTGTTTTACAACTTATCCGTAGATATATTAGTCGGGGGGATCGAGCCCATAGCAACCGAGATAGGAAGGCTCAACCTGGCGCTAAAAATTAAACTAAACTAAAAACTCCGAGGCTATACAATCCGTGAAGGATCTGGACCGACAGTACCCATCCTTGCTTTCTTGACCCTGGACCCCGAAATGCTATACAGCATACGTCCCGGCCAGGTGGTCAGTCTAACGCGGGATTCTCGGTGTTAAGTTCCTAAGCAAGCTTGGTACTCATTTAAAGACCCCGAAGCAGGGATTGTATACTTAAGGGAATTTTTTCAGGACATATATCACTATTTGTTTATAGAAAAATAAATCTAAGTTAAACGCGCGAAATTTCGCCTTATTTCAGAAGAGATTTTTCCATAAGAAAATACTGGTACCGAAGAATTTCCTGGTCATGTAATTTTAGGACAAGTACGACCCCTGCCCCGAAAGGATGAAAGGCAGAGTGAACCTTGCCCAGTCGGGAGTCGAACTCTCGACCTGCGGCAGCAGTCAGACTGGCAGTAAAAAGTGGAACTAAAATATGTAAGCCTATGGTGCCTAATATGAAAGAGTGGTCAAAGGGCTGAGCAGTGATATATCACATGAGGGATGTCGGCAAAAGTTAGAAAAGTGCCACCTAGCGAAAAAGGTGGGGAGGGTAAAAAAATTGCTTAAAATACCCAAGTTAGAGCCCGGAGGGTTAAATAATATGACTTTTTGAAAATTTTATGATTTTTCGTGTGATCGCAAGTATTTAGCTATAAGTATGCAATATTTCAAATCTCCAACTTAATTAGGGGCTCAGTTAGAGAAAAAAAAATGCTTAAAATACACAAGTTAGAGCCCAGAGGAGTAAATATAAGGTTTTTTTTTATGATTTGTCGTTTGATGTGAGGTGTTCAGCTATAAGCTAGCTAAAAATTTCAAGCCTCCAACGTAAATAGTTTCTGAGAACGGGCTCTGTGACAGACAGACAGAGGAATGAACGAAACCCTAAAAACTAAAGAAAATTATAGTTTAAATAAAAGGTATCATTTACACTTCTTATATTTAAAAATAATTTTATTTTTAATCTCCATTCATTATACATGATAAAATAGGAAAAATCGTGTAGAGAACAAATATTTTTCACAAGTTGTTAAAATTCAGATATGACACTGGAAATTTGCGATACAGAATTATTTTTGTTTTTCATTTTCATGTTTAAGAACAATGTGATCCTTTAAATCAACAGAGGCAAAGAATCCTTCATCACATAGATCACATTTATAAGGCTTTTCTCGACTATGATATCGAAAATGCTTAACCAGGCCGGATTTCGTTTGAAAAGTTTTTTTGCAAATAGGGCAAACAAAAGATTTCGCGGAAATATGACTTTGAAGATGATGTTCCAGGTCTTGTTTAGCGCCAAAGCATTTTTTACAAAGTAAACATCTAAATAACTTCTTTGGTAGATTATAGAAAAGATTTTGCTTAGTATTTTCAACAAAATCATCTTGTTTAACATTTTTATCACATTTACTTGGTAAAGTGTGTTTTGTATGAACGACACAATGATTACTTAAACCTGGTTTTCGTTTAAAAGCCCTGTTACAAAACTTGCAAGAAAACTTCTTTGCTGTACTATGAGTAAAATAGTGACTTTTCAGCGCAACTTTATCATAGAAAGACTTTTCACAGAATGCACACTTAAATTTCTTTTCGCCAGTATGAGTCAAACGATGCTTATTTAACTGTCGTTTTACGATATAAACATTTGGGCATAGATCACATTTAAATAAGTTCTCTCCAGTGTGATACCTATTATGTCGGTTCAAATCAGATTTTCTTATAAATGCTTTCCCACAAACTCCACAAATAAATGGTCGCTCATTAGTATGTATGCTTCGATAATGGTACATGAGAGTTATTTTACTGTAAAGACTTCTATCACATATTTCACATACAAATTGCTTTTCTCCAGTATGCTGCTTATAATGCAGTTGCATCGTTTGCTTAGCAGTGAACTTTTTTTGACAAACATCACAAGAGAATTTTTTCTTTTTCAAAGATATACAATCATGATTATTAAAAGCAGCGTCTTTCAGAAAATGTTTTTTGCAGACATCATAATTCAATTCTTTTGTTAGATTGCACAATTGATTTTTCTCAATTTCCTTAGAGTCCATACTGCTTTTATTAACATTCTTCAAACAATTTTATCCGAATAATCAATTAATTTAATATGCATCATGAATTTTAATCTGAAAAAGAAAAAAAAATAATGTATTAGGTGTACAAATAAGTTTGAAAGCGTTTTAAATATGTATATAAATGTTTAAAAAAATTAATTAATTAAATAGGCTGCAACAAACTGAGCCAGTTTTGAATTTACTACAACATTTTATTTTTCTGCAAGTGAATTCTGCAGTACACAAATTTTCAATCATTTATATACACGCTTTTAAGATGTGTGCTTAAAGCACATTAAAACTTATTTTTACACCTAATACTTAAACAACAAAAAAAAGTGAATGGATGATTCAAATGCCCTTTTTTAACACAAGGCCTCATAAAAATTCACATTAAAAATTCTTTAGAACATCTAACTTGTATTACAAATTCTAACATATATTCTCAAATGCTCTATCTCTACTGATAAAACAAAGTTTCTGCCTTTGTGTGTTTCTCTGTGCGACGGCTAGAAGAATCTACGGCACGTACGAGGCTAAAAATTTTTGTGAGGCTAGGACAAAGTGTCATTTGATGCAGCTGGAACACAGAATTTTAAAATTCTAATAATTAGTTGAATTATTAATACAATAGTAACTCACTCTCATTAAAAACTCATTTCGGTCCTAGAGGAAAGCCGTAGCGCATACGCTGAAAGCATATTTACGCTTCGGTTGAAAATGGAAAACGAAAATTTCAAGAGTATTTTGTCCTTATTTATTAACCTACATCGTCCAAACCGCTTAGTCAAGTTAAAAACGGAAGACATATTCTGAAAGATCGTGCTTTTACATCTCAAATGCCATAATCAATAGAAAAAAGATCGCAGTTAACCACTTTTAAAAAAAAATTTCAAAAGGAATCGTTTTTTCCGAGAAAGCTTTTCTCCCTTATTGCAACGCAACACGTCCCCCCCCCCCTCCCCACAGGGCCTGATTAATGCACGGGCCTCCGGGGCCTCGGCCCACAAACGTGTGTGTATTTTCTCAGAATTTAAGTTTTTCCACTGTTTGCATTTTATATTTTGGTCCCTGATGTAAAAACAAAGTTTTACTGTCATAAAAAACCTCCATATTTAATTTTTCTGTAAAAGTCCTTTTCAATTTGAGAGTACCTATTATAATTTTCAAAACTTGCCGTATCCAGAAAATCAAAATTGGGGAAAATGCCAAAAACAGCATACTCTGTCTATTGGTTTCAATATAAACGAGGATTTTACAATGTCAGAATTATAGTTTAAAAAATGATTACTAGACTGTTAGGGAAAACACAATTTTTATGATTTTGAATAAGGCGAATTTTGAAAAAGACGTCCTCATTTATTCTGCGACATAAACTGTGGATCATAGATGTTTGTGAATTATACAAATGCTTATTTGAAAAAATGGACGGTAATTCATTTTCTTGATTATTCTTGTAAATTAATTTTTTTGTAAACTTAAAACTTTCACCCAAACAACTTTGTCAACTCATCAAATAAACCTACTTTTTTTTCTGAAAGTGCCGCCGGGAATGGGGAGGTAGGGGGGACCCAACTTTTTAACAGGCCCTGGGCCCAACTTCAGCTTGATCGGGCTCTGCCTCCCCAGGGTGCAATTTTAAAGGTACCGACAAACCAAAAATATGTTCTTAAAGCTGAAACCTTCTTCTAATCGATGGTGTAAACAGTTTTAAAAAATATGAATTTTAACCCTTTCAAATACACCGGCGAACTCAGGTCACTACGCGTCTCACGGAGATGATATTTTTTCTACGCTAAAAGTAACTAAGCGTCCATATTTTAATACAATCTATTTAGAGCATCTGAATAGACCAGAATCACATCACCTACAAAAATTTATAAACGTTCGGACGGATAGAAATATTTTTTACAAAATAAAATTTGTGAAAATTTCGAAGAAATAAGTAAAAAATCCGAGTGCTTCGTCGCGGTCCATAGACAACAAAATATCAAATTACACAGAAAATAAAATACCAAATAACATACATATACTTCCAATTCAATATTTTTTCATTTTAATGCAAGGACATGCACCACAAATTAATATTTTTCTGGCATTACGTATATACTCCCTCGTATATAAACAAATCTTCTGAGATCGCCAGTTACCTATATAGTATAGGAGCCTTTGAAATAATACTTTACATTGTAATTTTTTTTTTTTTTTGTCATTTTATATGACTTCTAAAATTAGCTTGCTTTATCCAGAAATTTTCAATTATATTTACTGAAGAAAGCCAAACTACATCAGTGACGTTTCTGCAGCAGCTTTTTACAAATATTTTTTATAAAAATCTTGGTAAATTCCGTATGTCTGGGTTAGTCATAAATATGGGATACCATTACTCATGCATTTCGTATAACTGCACAGGACCGAAACTACTAACTAAAACTAGCCTTTTTGCACCCAGAGCAGGCATGGATTTTGGCGCCTCTTCCGCAAAGTAAATTTACAAAGAGAATAATAATACCCAAACATTGTACGTCCGTCTTTATCTCTGTTTTACTGATTTTATAGACTCTAACTTTTCTAAAAATTGGTCCATCATAACGAAATTTGAATAGAATGTTAGAGTACACATTACTACTTTAAGATTTGAAAACAGTGGTACATGGAATATTTTTTTATAACAAAATTTCATATGATGGTCTACTGTTCGCCAAAATGAGCAATATTGGCAAAAATGGGTTTTAAAGTGAATGTAGATAACAATACAGGGTTGCACAAAAAATAGTGTATTGTGCCTAAGCATTCTCATTTAACTATGGCAACTGTTATGTTCAGTAAGTAAATATCAATACCATAAGGTAAGAAAACAATTCCTTGTACAGTCAGTTTTAATAATATTATTATTTTGTTAAAAAAATTCTTATATGAACGAACAACAAAATCATCTCTATTATTATTTTGCAAACTTAGTTTATGATTTTCTACAAAAAGACTTATTTCTTTTATTTATTAGTTTAAGTAATTTTTGTTTCTTTTATTTCATCACAAAACTGGAAATTTGAATATTTGTCCTGACTTTATACTACAATAAGAAATATAAAAGACTGTACTGTCAGTAAAAGATTATAATTTTTCTAATTTGTTTGCACAATAGCGCTTAAAACATTAAGCATTTCACTTATTAAATTAAAAAATAATAATAATTGTTAAAATGTTTTTTAATATGATTTCATAATTTCAGAAATTTTTGTAAAAATTGCAGAAATAATAAAAATCTGATTTTTTTTTTTTTTTTTTTTTTTTTTTTTTTTTTTTTTTTTTTTAAGATGGTAAAAACATGTTGTCATTTAATATTCTCTTTTTCAAAACCGATAGCATTCAAATTTAAACATTAAATATTTTCAATTCAATTGCACAAAAAATGAAATTAATTCCAATAAAACCTTAGTTTTATAGTATAAAATAAATAGTATTTATTGAAATTTCTGTAGTAAATTTGAATATAATGGGTTATCCTATTACTGTGAAAAAAAGGGGGGAATAAGTAATTTTCTAAATGAAAACAACTTCGAATAACTGTTTTTTAACGCTTTCCAACATGTATTTGAAAAATGCTTGTGTTTATCTAACTGCGCTCAAACTCATGTAAATATACTCAGATTGCTATGTAACTGATATATGTTATTGCGGTTTAAGCTTTTATTAGCATGTTTTGTAAAGGTCAAAATTAGCACTAGCCACCGGCCACAGGGCCAGTAAATGAAAAAAAGTGGCTAGTGAAAAAATGTCTATCAGTGGCCACCTTCCAGCCACTTTTTTACAAGGAGATAATAAAATTTGCTTGCATTTCATCAAGGGTTCTACTTTTTTTTTGGTCCAATATATTTATATTAACATATTTATTTGGACTACTCAGTTTTAGATTAATACTTATAGAAATTTTACTGTTTAGCATTTTGAAATAAAAAAGTGGCCGCTAGTTTAAAGAAAGTGGCCACTAAAAAAATTACTCATACCGGCCAGTGGCCGCTAATGAAATTTCCCAATTTTGACCTTTAATGTTTTGCATTGAAAATGAAGTGTGTAGGTATTTATAGTTTCTTTACAGGACACTGAAAAGACTTGCGCTATATTATGCTCTATGGGAAAACCGTTTGCGATGCATTTTAATGATATTACACCATTTGAAACATATTTAAATTGATATATATCACTCGGCTGAACTATAAGATGCTTACTGTACAATACAGTATAAATATTATTTATCATTCATTTACAGGGATACATAAGGGAATTCAGTAATTAATTATTGTGTATGAGTGAAAATTACTGAAAGTACGTTTTCAGATATGGTATGTGTCATTATATTTAGCTAATTTTTGTGCGTATTACTTATATAAACTTTATAAATCATATACAGGACTACACAAAAGAATTCAAGTAAATTTCCGTTTACAAATGAAAATTGCTGAAGAATTTTCAACTAATGTTAATGCGTTTTCTAATTAACCTAAATTTTAACAAAAGCTATGCAGTATATATACAAATCTATAGACTATATACAGAGCTGCATAAAAGGCTTTCACACAGCTTTCGCACAGTAGATGCTAATTGCTGAAATTTGTTTTAAAATGTGCTATGCACTTTCCAAATTCTTTATTTACATTGTCTTAGTCTTGAAAATTAACTTAAAACACTAGCTATAACATTATTTTATGAAATATCCTCCTATTTTATAAGAAAAAGAAAAATGCTGTTTGGTTTCTTATTATTTTAATAATACCTGGAAATTTCATGCATTTTAAATGACTTCATGAGCACAAAACTTAGGTTAAAAAATAATCTTAGTAAATTTCTCCTTACATAAACTGCCATTAGCAAGGAAAAACTCTAGAGAAAAATCACATCTTGAATAATAATTACAATTTAGAATTTTTACAAGTGAATACAACTTTATTTACCAACAAAATCCATTGATATAAATAATAAATAACAGGATGCATAAAATAAATAACAGATTCAATCCATAAATAACAGGGAAAAAAAACAACTGAAACTGAGATACATCTTGAAAAATCTTGTACATTAAATTACATTTCTTTTTTAATGGCATGATTAAGGACATTGTGATGCTTTAAATCATTATTGTCGAAGAATCTTTTATCACACAGATCACATTTATACGGTTTTTCTCTTGTATGATAACGAGAGTGTATAAGAAGACCTAATTTTCCTTTAAACAGTCTATTACAGATGTTGCACATAAAATTCTTGGCTGTCGTATGAGAAAAATGATGACTTTTTAGCGCAATATTATCTTTGAAAGATTTTTCACAGAACTCGCATTTGAACGGTTTTTCACCAGTGTGAATCAAATAATGTGTACGTAAGAGTTGATGCTTGAGAAAAACTTTTGGACATAAGTCACATTTAAATAGATTCTCTCCTGTGTGGTACCTATTATGTAAGTTTAAGAAAGCTCTTTTGACAAATGTTTTTCCACAGACATCACACTCAAAAGGTCGCTCACCAGTATGTTTACTGCGATAATGGTACATGAGACCCATTTTATTGTAGAGGCTTTTGTTACATATCTCACACACATAGTTCGATTGTCCAGTATGCTGCCGATAATGTAAGCGTTCTGATTTTTTACTCGTGAATCTTTTTTGACACACATCGCAAACGAATTTTTTCTCCTTGTACTTTACACAAACGTGATTATCCAGATAGAGTTTAACAGAAAAGTGTTTTTTGCAATCACTACAATAGAATTCTTCTGTTACATTGTTCGCATTTTTCTCAGTTTTAAAAGAAATGTCTTTAGCAAGAGTATCCATAATGATTTTATTTATGTTCTTTGGGCTACCATATCGGGATAATTAATTACTTGAAGCCCATCAAGGACATAAATCTGAAAAAGAAAGAAAATGACAATGATTAACCCTTTTAGACCTGTAACTTTTCAAACAAACAAACAATTATTTTCAGCAAATTGAGGGAGGAACCAATTACATCAACTCTAGCCAGAATGAATATTATCATAAATCATTTTAACATATGAAATGTACAAATATTTTTAATGTATAAAAAAGTAAAGGAAAACTTTGTTGTAAATGCAAATAAAAATGCATTTTTTCACCTATAATATTGCACAGCACGGCTTAAATTCATTTAAAACTCTTTGAAAAACACTACGGAGATGCTATGTATGATGCTAACAAAATGTAAACAAAGTGTTTCCTCTATGTCTAAAAGACAATCTTGATCAGAAAGCTGATTTGCTGAATGCACACGTCATTGTAAAACGAACAAATGGCATTGCTATTCATACATCAATCAAACGATCTGTCTTTTAAAAAAATGATTCTCTCTGAATTTTGATTTGCTGAATGGGTGGGGTCATGTGACCTTAAATTAACCACAGAGAATCGTCACTGTGGTTGTTGCCAAATGACAAGCTATAAATTCAGCCAAATTTTCATGCCACATAAGAGAAATATATATACATAGATTATTGATTGTAAAATCATGAGGGGAAAAATTAAACACGCCATGCTACTCTGCTGCCATAATAGTAAAGTGTTACTAATACCAATCGCAATTGGGAAAATCATATCTACTACTTTTATATTATGTGTTTCATATTTTCTTCAGGCTTTATCTCCATGATAAAACAAAGTTTCATATAAAAATTTTAGGAAACCCAGGAGCATAGAGGTCAGTGCGTCTGTCTACCACGCTACATGTCCAGAAATCGACTCTGGGATGAGCAAAAATCATGCAACCTTTCAGAGTTGATAAAATGAGTACAAAGCTTGCTTGAGAACTAAACACTGAGGATACCGCATGGCTGACTACTTGACTGGGACATATGCTGTATAGCACCCTGGGACCCATTGTCAAAGAATCAGAACTGTGCACTGTATGCCATAATCCTTACTGGATCGTAGCATTGTGGGAGATTTTAATTAAATTTTAATGACTTCTAATTTAGTCTAGAAAAGCAACAGCAAAAATCAACTTGCACTGCTCAATTAACCTAAGTACAAAATTTCACAAAGTTTCTATTCTTAGTTTCAGGGTAATTAATTTCTCTAACCATCTGAGATAGATAATTGTATATTAATAGCTTTATTTTGCCAAATTCATTGATATACAGCACTGCACATATTTGCGTTTAGTTTGTTACTAGTATCCATAGTGGCTTTCATTTTCATTCCAAATGTTATTACATACTTTATTCTAAAGAGACAGAAGCGCTTAGAATGCAGTCTCTTAAGGGGCTACTTCACTCACACAAAAACACCCGCTTGCTAATATTAGTTCTATGGGAGAAATTTGTTTAAATATCTTGTTCGCATTTCCATATTTATTTTATTTTATTTTTGCACTGGATAGCTGAGGTCGATCTCAAAAAAGTCATTTTTTATTTTTGAATTTTGTTTTTGTTATAGTATCCGAATTAAAAAAACCTGTAAACAAAATCGAAAAAGCACCTTTGTAGAGATTGACCTCAGCTTTCCAATGCAAAAACAATTAAAAATATGGAAATGCAAACAAGATATTTAAAAATTTCTCCCATAGGATTAACATTAGCCAGTGTTTTCATGTGAGTGAAGTAGCCTCATAATGTCTGTTTCAATAACAAAAAATAGACCAGATAGATTAAAAAACTTATAACTAGCTTATAATAAAACATTACATATCATGTCCATTAGAACAGACACAGGTCTAAAAGGGTTTAAGAGAAAAAGGCCAGAACTGATTGAAAATACACTTCTAGTCCAGGCAAATTAAAGTAAAAACACCTTCAACCCGAGCAAAATTGCAATAGAAGCTCTGTTAACTGATTTTTAATCCGTAAGGCTGAATCCATATCAACTCAGGCAGGGGGGTTACCTTCATAGTCTCAGAAGTTTTTGAATTGAACATATGTTAAAATTTAAGAAAAAGTGAGATACTTGTATATTTTCATTTTGCCCCAAAAAATTCCTGGCCTGAGATATAGGCCGCCAAAGATGACATCCCCGGCATCCTTTCTCATTTGCGATTTTCGATAAAAATTTTAAAGTGCTCTATCTCTAGAAGGATGCAAGATATTTTGTTGCGGTTTATTTTATTTTAAAGATAATATTCTTCTGTTTAAAATGATATACCCAATTTTGAAAAATGTATTCAACTTTTCTTGTGGCAGCCTTTTGAAAAAAAAATTTTTTTTTCAAAAAAAAATTTTTTTTTGGAAATGCCAATCCCAAAAATTTTGATTTTTTTGCTGTTGATCAATACCATTGGGAACTACCTTCACTGTAAAGGAGAACTTCCACTTTTGAGTTTAACAAATTTTAGAAACGTTTAAAAAATTCCGAGAAGTTTACAGGAACTGTATATATACAGTTCCAGTAAAAGTCACTGAATTTTTGCTTATTTGTATCATATTTGTAAGGATAAGCCTACTATATATCCTAAACAAGTTAGAAATTGCAATATCAAATGTGGCAAATGAGGTGCATGCATACTATAACTAGTTTTATAAATATTCAGATCTTGGTGCAATAAGTTACACTCTTGGGCAAAAAGGGCATGAATACAAAATTTATTATGATTCTACACATTAAATTCAGTAATACGGAAGTAATATGAATTCATCTTAAAAGGACTTAATCACCATGGCAACCTAGAATCATTACCTATCATGGTATATCATTGAATCAATTATGTATTATAGGATTTTTAAATAGAATGAAGAAAACTTTTATTAATGTCTTTTTATGTTTTAATTTGATTTTCATAGCATTTGAAGTAATACATACTTTATTTTCAATACCGAACATAGTAAAACAATCCCAATAACATATATCAATTACACAACAATACAAATTATATTAATACAAGTTAGAGTTCAGACAGATGGGCAGACAAATCGAATCCATAAAGACTTTCAACTATGTTGGAAATTGTTAAAAGCACATAAATAGGTCGGAATTTGACTTTTAGAAATTTATGTCAATAGACAGAAGCATACTTGAATACTTTCATACAACCCTGTATTTTACCTACTATCTTTATATACATGCCACTATTTAGCTAATATTTAATTAAGATTAAAACATCCTTAAAACCAGTGAAATCACACTTCCAGAGATTATCATCCATAGACGGCCATGTATCTAATTCTTTGCGTGGACCTGTATATCATTTTATCTATATTCTCCAAAC
Organism: Maratus speciosus; assembly: GCA_963932465.1. Lineage (NCBI taxonomy): Eukaryota > Metazoa > Arthropoda > Arachnida > Araneae > Salticidae > Maratus > Maratus speciosus. The sequence goes on along the minus strand of OZ010794.1, from coordinate 286,407,957 downwards.
ATATCTTAGTATACTAAATGTAGTTCAGTGTAAAAATGCATAACTCATTTAAAAATCACCTTTAAGCTACTTTCATTCATACTCAGTAAACCCTTAAGATTTCTTTTGTGTAGCCCTGTATATGATCTACAGCATTTATGCACACAAAGTAATATGGAAAAATTTAGTTAAACTTAAAAACTTAAACACAACTAAAAATGCACTTCCAACAATACCCTTACGATTTCTTTTGTGTAGCCCTGTATATGATCTACAGCCTTTATACACACAACGTAATATGGAAATATTTAATTAAACTTAAAAACTCATATCGCAACTAAAAATGCACCTCTAGCAATCATTGCTAATGTACAGTATTTCCAATAAGGTAAAGTATCCGAAATCTTTTGTGTGTCCCTGTAAACATTATGCACTTTCTATGACACAGGAAGTAATTTTTTGTAAACCTCTGCAATAAAGTATGTATCACTTCAAATGCTATGAAAATCAAATTAAAACATAAAAGACATTAATAAAAGATTTCTTCATTCTATTTAAAAATCCTATAATACATAATTGATTCAATGATATACCATGATAGGCAATGATTCTAGGCTGCCATAGCGATTAAGTCCTTTTAAGATGGATTCATATTACTTCCGTATTACTGAATTTAATATATGGAATTACAGTAAATTTTGTATTCATGCCTTTTTGCCCAAGAGTGTAACACTTATTGCACCAAGATCTGAATATTTATAAAACTAGTTAATATTATGCACGCACCTCATTTGCCACATTTGATATTGCAATTTCTCACTTGTTTAGGATATATAGTAGGCTTATCCTTACAAATATGATACAAATAAGCAAAAATTCAGTGACTTTTACTGGAACTGTATATATACAGTTCCTGTAAAATTCTCTGAATTTTTTAAATGTTTCTAAAATTTGTTAAACTCAAAAGTGGAAGTTCTCCTTTACAGTGAAGATAGTTCCCAATGGTATTAATCAACAGCAAAAAAATCAAAATTTTTAGGATTGGCATTTTCGAAAAAAAAATTTTTTTTTGAAAAAACAATTTTTTTTTCAAAAGGTTGCCACAAGAAAAGTTGAATACATTTTTCAAAATTGGGTATATCATTTTAAACAGAAGAATATTATCTATAAAATAAAAAAAACCGCAACAAAATATCTTGCACCGTTCTAGAGATAGAGCACTTTAAAATTTTTATCGAAAATGGCGAATTGGAAATGGTGCCCGGGATGCCATCTTTGGCGGCCTGTATCTCGGGCCAGGAATTTTTTTGGGCAAAACCAAAATATACAAGTATCTTATTTTTTATTGAATTTTAACATATGTTCAATTCAAAAACTTCTGAGACTATGAAGGTAAGATTTTTTCTTTGGCTGCCTGAATTGACATGGATCATACCGTAACCATTACTGAGAAATATAACCAAAATCAGACAAAATTCGATCACGGGAACACCCTTAAAAACGGATTTCAAAATGGACTGAATCATATGCCGTTTTGCGTTGTTGTGCTGTTGTATAGCTTTTAGTTGAGACGGAAGACGGCAGAGGGCAGCACTAAACAATTTGGACTGCAAATATTCATTTTTATCGAACATCTGACAACCAATAATGCTTTTGGAACAAGATAAAGTAAAGTATCTATAACTCATTCTAAACTGTATTACTACTAGACCGATCTCCTAACAGTCATCCGGTATGCGGTGAGTTTTTCAAGCTCCGGCGATGGGAAGATATATCTCCGGCCTCAGGCAAGCCCTATACTATATTTTCTTTCTACATATTAAGTCTTCCTGAACATTTTAAGCCCTACCGCATGAAAATCGGTCCAGTGGTTCGCGAGATATGGTTCTTTTAAATTTCTCTACTTTCTGTTAATCCCGTTCCTCTATCTCATGTATCCGCAATTGCAACTGGCTCCGAATCGATTCCAGTGCTTATAAATGCTAGTTGTGCATAACTTTCCCAGGCATCGGAACATTTTTAATAATATGCTTTAGGGAATTTTTCAGGGAAAATATCAGTATTTTTTAATAGAAGAATAAATCTAGCTTAAACGTGCGAAATTTCGCCTTATTTAAGAAGTAATTTTCCATAAGAAAATACTGGTACCGAAAAATTTCCTGGCTATAAAATTTCAGGACACGCACGACCCCTGCATTTATGGACATTTCATCACCAATTTACTTTGTTAAGGAGACTTTAAGCAAAGATATCGATATTTTTTATACATGCTGTGCTGTGATTGTGATCTGACCAGAGTAGTTTATCATGTCAGTGTTTTTCAAGATTATATTTATGCTGTTAAATGATTATTTAACAGCGGATTACTACATTATTTGTGTAATTTGAAGCTTATACAACACTAGTGAGTGAGTTTTAGATTCTTTTTATAAATTTTAGTATTTTAATGAGCCTCTGAAAAGTACATGCTTTACCATTGGCGGCCATTTAATAATGCATCTCTGTGGAGATTATTGTAATGTTAACCTTTTTTAATTAATCTCTAACCTCTAACGTACATAATAAATGCTGTAAACAGCTCCATACTGTGCTTTTTATTAACGTAAGTGTATATACTTTGCTCTGTTGCCAGTTTCAATTCAAAATATCAATTTTAAGTGTACTAAATGATGTTTTGAAAATAGTTAAAAATTGTGTTCTATGCTAACTTTTAGCTTCAAACTCCCATAGGAATAACATTGGGAGTGTGTAACTTTTATAAAATTATCAAAAATACCTATAAGAGACAGCAGACAGAAGAGGAGCAGCAATGACATTTAAAAAGTGGCCGATGTACTGGAACACATATCGCCATTTCATTCTGATTCTACTCTACGCAAAATTGTTACAGGCGTAACAGCTAAAAGAGAAGTTAATGTTGATGAGTTGCACTTATTTGGTATGATCATCATCTCCAAAATGATAGGGAAGGATATATTTAGGTATTCGGCTAAAAGGTCAAAGAAAGTGAAAACTCTAGGATCTGCTGCCGCCATTTGTTGTTATAAAGATGACTTAGATATACAAATAGATCCAGCGCTCCTCTTCCAAAGAATGATGATTACTGGCACTTGTGGTGAAATGAATCTCGGAGATGTCATGCGTTATGAACCGTGTGCGTACCCTGCAGCATTATTTGAATCACCAAGTATGATGAGGAATTCAGACAAATCTCAGTTAGCTCAAGCACTAATCAAACACATTAAAAAGTTACACAATGAAAAATATGACAACGTGGAAAGTACAGAAATGTACATATTGGATGGAGGATCTTTCTTGCGTCGCATTTCCTGGTGTAAAAAATGATACATATGAAAACATTGCAATGTCTTACGCTGATTTTATTGTTAAACAATATGGAAAACCTATCATGGTTTTTGATAATTACATTGGGTATCCAACAATCAATGATGTGGCTCACAGATGACGCTACAAAAAAAACAGAGATATTAATTTCAGCCCATACGTGAAATTTATTGGAAAAAAGGAAGAGTTTCTGGACAATGAAAAAACAAGCAAGCAATGACTTGCCTCATAGGCGAATTGCTTAAGAAACAAGGCTGTACTGTTCCCAACACAGATGGGGATGCCAATATAGACATTGTTCGTGCTCCAGTCTCATCTTCAGAACATGCACATACCACTGTAATAGGTGAAGATACTGACTTGCTGATTCTCCTTCTTTAACAGGCAAAGGACAATAGCTTCAAGCTATACTATCGCAGTGACATAAGACGAGGATCATGTTACGAACCAGTTTATCATATCCTCAACATGCAATCTCTGTTAGGTCGTGAAAATTGCAACTTCCTTCTGTTTCTGCAGGCTTTCACGGACTGCGATACAACATCCAGAATTTTTTTGATTGGGAAATCCTCATCATTTCTCAAACAGATGAACAAGACAGAGCTCCGTTCTATTGCAAAAATATTTTGTTCAAATTCAAGCCTACATTCAGATATGGCTGAGGCTGGAAGAAAAGCAATGCTTCTGTTTTATGACTGCAAGGCACTGGATTCTATAGACAAACTACGCCACCAAATGTTGGTAAGGAAAGTAACTACAGTAAAATCATTTATTACACCTGAACGTTTGCCTCCGACCGATTCTTCTACAAAATATCATAGCTATCACACTTACTTACAAATAAATATCGGAAGAAAGAACCAAGCCAGCAGAATGGGGCTGGTATGTAATAAAACACTCGTGCTACCCAATACTCTGCGAGTGACTACCAGCTACAGATTATTTACTTAATATGATTCCATGCTCTTGAAAGACAAACTGTGCTACTTTACGATGCTGATGCAAGCGTAATTGATTGCCCTGTTCTACAGCTTCTGGGGTGTGCCAAGTCAATGGATGTAACAAGAACTACCTAACTTCTAACTATAAATATGATGAAAACTATTGATACTTTTATTTCTTCACTGGAACATTTCTGTAAAAATGAACTTAAGCAGTAATTTGTCAGAAATAGTAGACTTTTGTGTACTGTTTATCGTTTTTGACTATACTTCAAAGTTAAATTGTGAAAATAAAGCGATATATTTCCGTAAGCGATATATTCTCTGCCTTAGTTCCAAAAAATACCCTCCGTCATTTTGAAATCCGTATATAGGGGTGTTCCCGTGCTCAGATTTTGTCTGATTTTTAGTATGCTATTAAGCAGTAGTTCCTGATTAAAAAATTCTGTAAAAAGCTTCTATTGCAATTTTGCCCATGTTCAATCACAAAATGCCTGGACTATTCCTTTTCTGCCTGAACATACAGAAAAATCTTTATTCTTTACATCTTATCTTTTTTAAACTACTTTCAATTTCACAAAACACTACTTTTAGCAACTTCCTTTTTGCCATTTTAGAGTATTATTTTAAAAATATTTTAAGAAGCGAAAATACACAATTACACTTAAACACAATTCAATTTGTAAAATAGTATTTCAAATTCTACGTATCTCTGAAGTTTGTTGACTTAATATAAAATCAATATGGTTCTTTGTGGTGGTAGCTAAGAGCAGACATATGACTGGAACAGTAAAAAAAGCCGTGATGGCAGAAAGTAGACATATAAATGAACGCAAAGGGTTAAAGTTTGTTTAAAATAAAAGTTATACCCAACAACTCAAAAATGTACTTAAATTGAACGACAGTTTATGTAATTCAAAGAAAATTAGAGTATAAAAATATAGACCATTATCTGTTCCTAATAAAATTTCACAACACTAGTTATAACACAGTTATAAAAAAAATACCTTTTCTTGAATAAGTGAATCAGTAAAAAATGAATAAGTAATTTCTTTGATATAACATTTTTCATACAAGTACTACATTCAAGATAAATCGCCAAAATTAAGTTAAATCCTTTCCATAACATTTTTCATTTTTGATACAAGTACTACATTCAAGATAAATCGCCAAAATTAAGTTAAATCCTTTCCATAATATTTTTCATTTTTGATACAAGTGCATTCAAGATAGATCATCAAAATTAAGTTCAACCTTACAAAGTAAAATATTTTTATTTGAAATGCAGAAGCACATTTAAAAAAAACCCATTATATACAATTTAAACATAGAAATATGATCTGTCAACAGTAAGATCACACTTCAGTGATTTGAAAATTGTAAACATCATTAGAGAAATAATGTCTCCTTTGAAATTAATATTAATATATAGGGATGAAATTGAAATTGGTGGAAAAAAATAGTACTTAAATTGGAAATGCTAGAAGTTGTTTAAAAACAAAGCTAAATGTTCAGTTCATAGTACATGTTTAAGTATAATATGATCTTTTAAATCAATTGTATCAAAGAATCTTTTTAACCAATTCCTAAAACTAAGACACATCTCGAGAAAAATGTCAAATAAGATTATGTTTCTTTTTTAAAGGCATGATTAAGGGCACTGTGATGCTTTAAATCAACACAATCAAAGAATCTTTTATTACAAATATCACATTTGTATGGTTTTTCTCTTGTATGATAACGAGAGTGCCTACAGAGAGCGGCTTTTGTTTTAAAAGCACTCTTGCATATGTGACAAATGAAAGATTTATTTTCACTGCCATGAGTCAAATAATGAATTCTCAAAACTGCATGCGAGAGAAAAACTTTTGGACATACATGGCATTTAAATAATTTCTCTCCAGTATGGTACCTATAATGCAGGTTTAAAAAAGATCTTCTAACAAAATCTTTTCCACAAATATCACATAAAAATGGTCGCTCACCAGTGTGTTTACTTCGATAATGGCTTATGAGATTATTTTTAGAGTAAAGGCTTTTATTGCATATTTCACACACATATTTTGATTTTCCAGTATGTTCCTTGTAATGAAATTGCATAGTTTGTTTACTAGTAAAGCCTTTTTGACATACATCACAAAAGAATTTTTTCTGCTTTGAAGATATACAAACATGATCATCTAGATCACTTTCATCCGAAAACTGCTTTTTACAAATATTACATTTTAAATCTTTTGTTAGATCGCTAACACTTTCAGTCTTACAGGAAATTTCTTTAACAACCATATCCATGCTGATATTATTTAATTTATATTCTTCAAGTTATCATACCAGGATGACCTGCTTGTAACGCATCAAGGATTTAAGTCTGAAAAAAGAAGAAAAAGATGACAGTTTCTTGAAGACATAAAACTGACCTGAAATATCTTTTCATTAGTCCATACTTGATTCTAACAGACACAGAACTTGTGAATAAGCTAATGATAATAAGGATTTTTTAGCCATAATGTCAATGTTATTGAATAAAGAGCTCTTAACCATTAATCTATTATGTTAGAAAGATTACAAATAATAAATTATGTACATGGTACTGAAGGAATTACATATACTTATATGTATATTTTTATAACACTGGGCAAAAATTGTGTGTTATTATCGACTATTTCAAAGGGAAAAAAAAAATATTAGGCATAATTTCAAACGTAACCTAAAACTTTATGGGGACATGAAAATTTTTACAAGAGTTTAAACCATACAGCAGTTCACATCATGTTATTTTTACCGTATAACGATGAAAAGCTGTATGACGCACAAATAGAAAAAGCATTGTTAAAAGTACCGATAGCTGTCCCACAGCAGCAGAAAAACATGTTCGTGATGTCACCTTGCACATCTCTAAAGATAAACCATAGTCATAAAACAGGATAATCATCATCAAATCACAATAAAATTTACATGTATATCTGCCGACTTACAAAAATTACGATGCATAGAAATAGAAAATACTCAAATGTATATATTATATAATTTTTTTTTTATGTGCATAAATATCATTTCAAGTAGGTGAGACCAGGACATGCAATATTTTTCAAACTATCTGGTAGATGGCATTACGCATTACTAGCTATGTCTTATCATGTCTTCTTTCACTCATTGAAGAAACAATCAAACGAAAGCCACTTTAAATTTTCAACTTTTCACTCAGGTAAGTTTTTTTTTTTTTCACTTATAAATGATGGTTTCTAAATTAAAGTTTCACTTTGGTGAATAGCAATCTAAACTAAAAGATAATTTTTCAAAGCTTATTTTCTACCTACTGATTTTTTAAATAGTATTAAAGAAAATTTTGATATGATGATCGAAAACCAAAATGATGATATGGGACAAGTTGTTGCATTTAATTGCACTCCAAAATTTTGTTTTCTACATTCATAAGCCGATAAATGTCAATAAAATTGCACAATTATGTGTGTTATAGCCTGTTCAGATCTGACATTTAAGATAACTTAGACTGCCGAGAGAGAGTTTCACAAACTCTCTCAGTGGGTTTCAACTTCCTTTATGGCTAGATAGAGCCACTACCACTCACTCAGATTGGCTATAAAGCTCTGCTTTAACTGTTTGGCTGTTTTATTTTGTGTGCATGTGTTACATTTGTACAGACCTCAGAGACAGTGCTGTTCACTGAGTTAACTTAGATGAATTTTGCGATGTGAATAGGTATTCAATTCCGGGAAGGTAGCACCTCAAAAATGGTGGGCTAAGATATCCTAAACATCCAATTGGGCAGAGCAGTATTAACTAATAGAAAAATAAGACAAATTTCTAGGCCCATACATCGGAGGAGCACGGCTTTATAAACAGAAAATAACATTAAAATTCCATTTTAATGCTATAATGAATACTAATATGTACTTTACTATATACATAACTATATATTTCATATTATATATAAGGACATGAGTTTCAAAACTCGCCTTATCCAAATTTTAAAAATCGAGTTTTCTCCATCAATCTATTCTATTAGTGAACTGCATTTAAATAAACGATCAAGTACCAGTATTACTCATGCTCAGAGTGCTCCATACAACAAATATATACATTATTAACTGTATTATTTTTTTTTAAATCATTGCTAAAAGAACATAGGATTGGGTATAGCTATAGCTGTATATACTAGAAAAGTATGAATGGGTATAGTAGGGGAGAGGGGGTACCTTTGAACTGGGGGCGCCTTTGAACACTGTAAATATTTTCCTTTAAACAAATTATATTTTTTAAATATATACGGCAGCACAGTACTACTGCTTCAATGAAACAAAAGTACAAAGCTTTACTATTTTGCATGCACACTACTATCTAAGCAAGATATGAATATTTTGCTTTCTTGAATCTAAACTTAACAAAATAAAGTTGTAAGCTTTTTGTTGATGATCTTGTATCCCTAAAATTATAATTTACTATTTAATACCTAAATAAAGATGTTAGCTTTAACTTATAAGGTTTGTTTTATTCAAATTCTCAAACCTAATTGAGTAAATAGTTGTAACGCTAAACTCCATGTGATGGGGCACCATTGAACAATTAAAACTATGAAGTAAAGAGTTATAGATGTATCTAAATATTATTATTGTTGAAATTTTTTTAAAATATGAAAATTAAGAGATTAATTAAGTATTATTATACTTCATATGAAAGTTGTACTGATGCAGGGCTTCAACTACAGGCAAATTCAGGACACACAACAATAATTCGTGATTTAGCAGATTTGTCTAACAAACCCTATACTGTTTCATTTACAATGGTAAACATTATTTCTGGATTTCATAAAATAGGGTTTTATCCATTTTCTATAACAATTTGAATGAAAATGATTTCATTTTAGTTCAATTTCATGCAAAAAGAACTCTTCATTACGTTGGTCAGATTTAACTGCTTAATGTCAGGTTTCTTCGTAAAAAAAAATATAGGATATATTTTCCAGAGGCATCAGATATCAATTTGGTGGATTTTAAGGATATTATATAAAAAAGTTGCCACAATTAAAACAATTAAACATAATTGGTGGGATCCTCTGTTCTGTCTCAACAATGTGCTTTGATGGATAAAAATTTAGTTATATAATAAAAAAATAGTAATTTCAGTTAAATGTAATTTTATTCTTATTATTTTAAATTTTGGAAAGATACGCAGTTTTTAATAAAAACTGTGAATATTTTCATATTTTGTTTATTTGTTCAAAGGTACCCACCCCTACATGGGGCAGGTTTGAACAGAAAACTTTCAACTTTTTAAAGCCTCATGACATATTTAATTTGATTAACTGTAATTTTTTACTTCATATGATGCAGAATTATATTCTTTCTCTCATGAAATATTTAAAATTCAATAAATATAATTCATATAAGAAATATGTGGATTTAAAAAAAAAATGTTCAAAGGTGCCCCCCTCTCCCCTACCATAAAAGTTCAAAGAGATATGAAGCCTACGTAACATCAAATATTGCTTTTCTGTATAACTCTTCTTTTAATCTTATCCTGATCTGTTTATGATGAACTTAATTCGGTACTGACAATAAAAGTAGTGCATATTTAAACTCATTTGCCATTTCATAAAACTAAATTCAGCGTAGTAATAATCTTTTCTTTTTACAGTGTAGCTGAAACAAAACCCTTGTTCAAAGTTTAAATTTGGCATTGTGCTAAACGCGCTTCGAAAAGAGGTCACAAAAATTGCAACGCCGCCTTGGTCCAAGCTACGTTTTGCGCAGATAGGTTTTTAATTAACTTTTAAAGACACTGGAAGCGTATTGAGAGATCCACTCAATACAAACTCAGCGGTCGAATTGATTAAAAAAAGTCACTAGTCCCAAGGACCAGTAAACATCAGAATTTACTGGTCCGCAGACATCGTCACCCTTTGAGTGACACCCCCCTCCTCCTAGAATATAAGCCAAACTTGCTTTCAGTTACCCAAAATTTTCGGCATATTAAAATGTAAAATTAAAATTTCCTAAAAATTAAACAGTACATAAACAAAAACTATAAAATTATTAATTATGTATTTTATTTCCGATTATTTATTTCAACTTACTATAAGTTTTAATGCATTTTTTTTATTTAATTTTTTAAATAAAATAAAATTCTGTGGTTTGTGTTTGGTTGCGGTTTTCTCAGGGACGGGAAAATGAACGTTTACCTGTCAGTGAGGGATAAAAGTTACTGGTCTTGCAGACCACTACATTTTTTAAATTAGTGGTCCGATTGAATTTTTAGTGGTCTCGGACCAGCGGACCACCAAGGATTTCGAACGCTGAAACTAGTCGCGAATCCCATAGTATTTATGTAATTAATTCTAATTAAATTAGTCTGTTTTTAACAATTTAAGGCTTATTGCTTTTATACTGCTACTGGGCACTGTATTAGACAAATATATCATTAAGAGTTATTATCTACTCTTTTAAAGCCGATGGTACATAGAGTACGCCACCCCTGTCATTATGTGTGTCCAAACCATCCGTGTCTTTACGAGTTAATAACTCAGCTAATTACTGACAATTCTTTTCGAAAATCATTATCAACAATAATTTTATATTTCTGCAACAATAAGTATCTCCAGCACTCCTCAACACCTTTGCTGAATGCCTGCAAATCGAAAGTTGTGGCCAACGGAAAAATGCGCTTTTTTCAAAAACTATGTGAACTAGGGTAATAATCAGTATATACTTTTCCTGCAAGGTTTAAGTTAACGTCTACTACCTCTACTTTTTTCATAATTTCAGTTTCAGTAGATTCGGAAATAGAGGGGGGGTGAACATATTTTTGCACTATATTTTTGATGATGTCTCTGAAAATATAATACATAAAATTAAACGAAATGTATTTTTGAGTTCAGCGTTATGAAAGCTTTCATACGACACCCCCACACAATATACATAGAAAAGATTTTTTTTTCAAGTAACTTAATTAGCCCTTCTACATATTTCCTAAATATACAGTAAAATCTGTCTAAGGTGTGGCGATAAGAAATGTGTTGTGATCGTAAAAGGGTTAAAGTACACGTTGTGAAGTTCTTTTAATAAATTACTATTGATCGTTAAAGAAATAATAAAAACTGGAGACTTCTTACTTTACAGGAGACAGTGAAGAGACAAACTGATGAAACAAACAATATTCTTTATTTCGGTCGTTAGTAGCAGTAGAAGGTTATGATAATACTTGCTTCTGGTCACCATTTTTAAAATAAAAGAACTGAAAGAACGGAATCTCTTAATTAGAATTCTTCCGTGGGATTCCTTTAGATGAGTGCAGCACATCGTTAAAAATTAAATCTTGAGAAAGAACATATCCACATAACCAAAATAAGACCCATAGTACGGCAAACTTATTCGGCCAAAAAAAAACGGCCGGCCAGCGAGCTGGCGCTCTGCTAAAACTACGTTAAAACACTACATCTTTTTCAGACAACATCAAACCAAATTCTGAATTAAAAATTAACGAGTTTTAGTATTTAAATGATGAATACGGGGTTGACAAAGTAATTAAAAGGCAAACTTTAAATTGATTAGCTAAATTAACATTTACGAGAAATTAATGAAAATCGAATTACAAGCTGCAGAATTTAAAAAGTTTTCACTGATTGGAAAACGAAACCAAACGATTCTCCTGTCAGCGATCGGCGTCAAAAGAGGGCGGCACATAATTTCAATGACGTCATCATAAGGCAAATCAACTCTGACAAAATGAGAGCTCCAAGACGTGCTCCTAAAATAGCGGAGTGCGCATGCGCAATCTGCCGATTCGCCTGAAGGCCGAGAGAAACAGATCGGCGGCGAAAAATGAACTTGCATTACGGAGAGAGGTAAAAACGTCAAAATCGCGGCGTAAAGATTGAGTTCAAATAGACATCGATGCAAAAAAACAGCTGAAAGGAAATAAAAATAAACCAAATTTAAATACTGTGAGAAGTATTCTCACATAAGGCGGAATCGATTGGGACCGAGAAATTTTTCCGTCGTATTTTTCCCATGGAAATCAATTAAAAACTGTTGAGTATTTTTTACGTTTTCAATCTTTAGTACCATTCTTTAAAGTGAAATATGATTTAGTATAAATATTTTTGGAGTTTGAATTAGAGGTCTGCACAGGCCGACATTTCCAGGCCTGGGCCCGGCCCGACTCATAGAGAAAAAAAATCGGCCCGGCCCGAGTGAACTTCTACAAAACATTGATTTTTATGTCGAATTTGGTTAAAAATTTGTCTCGTACGAGGAGTTCTGACCAAAAATATTTATCTTAACTTTTTTTTTCATGTTTATAATCTTTACTTTTATAGAAGTGCAGCAGGCTGCGATATTTATTTTTTATTCTCTCTTTCTTGTATGTAAATGTTTCAGTTATCATTAATATTGTTAATCCATATTCCATGTATAGAAGCATTAAAAATCGGAAAAATGCTATACAGTAAAATCTTCTAAGATGGAATTGCATAGAAAAGAAAAAAAAAATGCGTTATAGACAAGTTCCCTTCTTAGCAAGTGTAAATGTATTATATATACTTTTCTTACTTATTCTAGTATATTAATTTTGCATGGATCAACACGTTTTTCAGTTTAAAACAGGGTTCCGTCATAGGCAGGTTCCTTTTCACACATTTTACTGTACTTTAATATAGTTATATTTTAATATGCGTAGAAATCTACTATCAGTCTTCCTGCTGCTTTCATAGTAGAAGGACGTCTTCTTTGGCCTGACGAAGAAAGACTCAGATCTTTCGAAAGGCCTAGCACATTTAATAATTTTTGATGGTGTTTTAAGAAGTTTTTTTGTTCTTGTTCTTAAATCTACTATTCTTTAAAAATAATAAATTTTAATGTTTAAGTGTAGAATAATGGCGATTCAAAAATGTATGCCTTTTTTGCAAAAACTTTTGGGCCAGGCTTAATTTAACTGACCTTTAAATGGACCAGGCCACGCTGAGACAATGATTTTCATACGGGCTGGCTCAAAACTAGGACTGAAAATTTTGGGCTGTGAAGACTAGGAATGAAATACCGGCTCTGTACAGAAAAGTTAAGTTTGGCCCGGCCCGAGCCTTCAGAAAAAAGTATGGCCCGAACAGACTGGAGCCCGAGCCCGGCCCGAGTGCCATGAATGAAAATCAGCCCATGGGCCAGCACGTGCAGATCTCTAGTTTGAATCCCAGCAAAACTATTGTTTCCCAACAAATAAATGGTATATTATTTTTACATCACAATTTCAAATGCATACATGTTCTAAGTTTGAGACAAATAGTTACAAAACATGATTTTGTTCATTTATTTTTTTATTTTAGTTTTTTACAGTGGGGGATAAATATTATATCTTATGAAATTAATGAAAAGTATAAAAGACAAAAATATGCTGAATTTTATTTGTTCAATCGACATTTTCCTTCTATTTACAATTGTTTACAGTTTTTTACACAAATAAACTCCTATTTTTCTCAGCAAAATGGATTAAAATACGGTACATACAATTAAACTAAAATGTTTTAATTTATTTTTTTCAACTATCCTAATATTAGGTTGAGCAAAAAGTTCTGGGAAATTTTTAATCTATTAGTTACCAGAAATTGTATCGCATATAGGAGTACTAGTAATAAATGTACATCTATATCTATAAGAGTATATCTATAAGAGTATATCTATATATAGGAGTATATCTATAGGAGTTCAGGAATTTCGGCTCCAAAATGCCTGTTGAACAGTATCATTTGTGTGTGTTGATCCGGCATTGTTGTTCTTTCACGAATATTAATTTTCACTAAGTCCGTGGATATTGACAGAACAAACAGTTTATTAAACGAAAACACTGCACAAACACATAACAATTAATTTAAAGATAAATTTCTCACACAGATTACTTTTTCATAATAACATCACACAGAATAATATTTTTACGTCTACACTCTTCTACCGTTCGCACGCAGACTGAGTGTGGCGGGAGAAAAGACTGGCAGTGCGCAGGTATAATGCGCATAAAAAATGTTCGCTCGCCTTTAAACCCAACACACCCCTCCTGCGAGAGATACATTTTTTTTTTCTCTTTGAACAATTCCAAAAAACACATATACATATACATACAAAAAAAACACACAAATTACATACAATAATTACACATATCATAATAGTGAAATACTTTCCATAGAATATAACATTTTATCTTCATTTACACCTTTAGTAAAGAAATCAGAAATAATATGTTCACCTTGAACATATTCCAATGAAATAATACCTTCTGACAATAAATCCCTGACAAAATGAAATCTTAAGTTCATGTGCCTAGATTTATTTGAGGATTTTGTACATTTAATCCACTGTATTGCTGCTTGACTATCAGTGCTTAAAATTATGGCATCTTTTATAAATTGGTTACAATTTAACTCAGACAATAAGTTTACAGTCCATATTACATCCTTACAAATTTCTGAAATAGAAAATAATTCTGCTTCACATGTAGAAAGACTAACACTTTTTTGTTTACGACATTTCCAAGATACTAATGACTTTCCTAACAATACAACTCCTCCTGAAAAAGACCTTCCATTTTCTCCATTTCCCCAACTAGCATCTCAACTACTATTTAAACACCCAAATTCGTTGCTGTAAAATAATTTTTTGTCTTTTGTACCTTTTAAATACCTTAATACTCTTTTAGCCAAAATGTAATGCCTTTTCTCTGGTTTGTGATTAAATTGAGACAAATAAGTTGTGACAAATGATATATCAGGGCGTGTTCTATTGGCTAAATATAAAAGCTCACCAATAATTTCCTGATACATAGTTATGTCAAACAATTCATTTGTTGGAGGAAAACTTTTATCTTCACCTTTAACAATAGGTGTTTTCACAGATTTACAATTTTCTAAATTATGTTTTACCAATAATGACTCAATATATTCCACTTGTGACAAACTTATACCTTTTTCATGTTTTTCAATTTCTATACCTAAAAATTTAGAATTCTTATTTTCGTACAATTCGAATACATTTCCAATTTTAGAAACAATATTTTCATACATTATTTGGTTATTACAAAATATAGCTAAATCTATAGGTGTAAATTAGCGGTCGCCACTCGCCACGTGGCGATTAAAGTTGTAAAAGTGGCGATCGATCGCCACTATAGTCGCCACTCGCCAAATGGCGATTAAAAAATCTGTTATCGATTGCCAACTGAAATACAACTTTTTTCATGAAAATATGCATCTCTACTTTGATTACATCTAATTAGCAAACTGGTTAATTTTTTTCCCTACCAGATGCAAGCAAATTTCAATGATTTAGCTGCATTTTCAATATTTCATTTTTTCGCCAAGCTCTTCAGTTGGATTATTTTTTTTACAGTTTTATTCTGCAAAATATATTCATCAGCTTTGATTCCACATGTGTTTCAAATAATTTATTCCTTTTCTTTCACTTTTAAAATGCAAGTGCATTTTAACCCTTTCAGGTTTGGAGTACTATTAATAGTACATGTCTTTTCATCGAGTATTGTTTTGTCTTAACAATTACTTTTGCTACTATCTACATATAGTAATGATAGTATATGGCTATGCCTTTCTTATTATGATTTCCTTTATGTTTGGACATTTAGTAATAACAATAAAAGTTTGCTTAATTCTCTTTGCACCGTTGTCGATTCCTTTATTTTATAAATATATATCACTCTTTAAATTTAAAATAGTATAGGTTACTTTTCTGAACAAATCATGTGTGATAAAACACAAAAAACATTAGAAAGTTGTAATATCTGTTAAACACTGTTGTAATGATATTTTCCAAACGTCTCCAAAAACTCTTCCTTCCTATTATCATATAAATATGAGTTGAATAGTATGCAAAATAAGTACATTCGTTAGAATTCAGACAATGGGATAATCTTTAAACTTCAGTAAATCTATTCGGATAACTACAATTAGCATTATTAAAATAAAAGTAATTTTATTATCAAAGCTGAAGAAAAAAAATCCGACATGAAAGGGTTAAGGACATTGCAATATCTTCAATATGTTAGATTATTTTTCTTCAAGAGATACTGTTTAATCCTGCGAAATACAGTCACCAGCTTAGACTTCAACTGTATGTAATGTGTGTAGCATGTTAATAACGCATTTATTAAATAAAATCAAAATAATGTTTTATTTGATTTTCTTTTTTTAATTGAATACACCTAGCTGTTGGAATTATTTATTTTTTATATAAAGAAAATAAAATGAATTTTGCTGCTTATGAACATATACAAATTATCCAAAAAAATTAATATGATAGCAGATTTTGTGGTTTTAAAGTAATTTTCTTGAATTTCGACTGCTCCCCTATTCTTATTGTGAATAGTTGGCTGGTGTAAAACTGATTTATAGAAAAATATGTATATATACAACGATTATAGTTTATCTAGATGTCAAGAAAGTTTGAAACATTATAGTGGCTACTAACTTTAAAAAGTGGCTACTAATGAAACTGAGTCTACCGGCCACTGGCTACTAACTCAATTTCCCAGTTTTCACCTATAGATCGTCTACATACATACATAATATAAAAATGTTATCATTTTCAACTTTAATGAATACACAGTTATCAGAAGCTAATTGATTTAATCCAATATTACCAAGTTCCTCTTTTATTTTTAAATACCAATTTCTACCCGATTGGGGTAATCCATAAATACTCTTTTTCAGTTTACAAACTTTATTAACCCCTATCAGTTTTTCATATCCAGGTGGTGGTGACATATATAAAGTTTCTTCCAAATCACTGTATAAATATGCTGTTTTTACATCAAAAAACTTAACAGAACGTTCCTCAATCACTTTCTTATTTTTTACATCATAAATACGATATCCCCTCCTATCTCTAGCATATCCTAACATAATTCCACTTCTTCCTGGTACATCGAATTTATTTCTCATTGTTTTAGGAATATGAGAATAAGCTAAACAACCAAATTTTCTTACATAATTTAAATTGGGCTTTTTACCTGTCCAAATTTCTAAGGGGATTTTTTCTTTTCCTTTATGGGTTGTTATATTAGATACCTGTATACTACAATTGATAGCTTCTGCCCAGAATTTGGTGGGAAGTTCGCTTTCATATAATAAAGACCTAGCCCTTTCTAATAGAACTCTATTCGCTCTTTCAGCCTTTCCATTGCTTTCGCTGTTATATGGGACAGTTTTTTTGTGAAAAATACCTGCATTAGCAAGATAATTGTCAAATTCCGTATTTACGAATTCGAGCCCATTGTCACTTCTCACTTTTTTAATTCTTTTACCCATAAGATTTTCATATTTAGCTTTAAATTTATAAAATACATCAAATGCTTCATTTTTACTTTTGAGGAAATAAGTAAAATACATTCCAGAAAAATCATCCACTAGTACCATAAAATATTTTGCCCCCCCAAGCGATTCGGATTGTATCGGGCCACATAAATCCAAATGAAACAACTGCATAATATCAGAACTTTGGTCAATATCAATATTCGGATGACTTCTCCTGGTTATTTTACTTATGTCACATGTATCACACTTAAAATCAGACACATTTACATCTTTAACATCAATATACTCTTTCATTTTTAACATATATTTTGGATTTAAATGACACAATCTGTTATGCCACAGTTCATAATTACTAGCACTCTTATCAGTAAAATTACACTCAGAATTATAGGCAGGTTGAAGTTTAATCTCAAGTCGATTATCATTTTTAAATGTTTTAGTTAGAAATTTATTATATTTGTCAAAAATTAGCACACAGTTACTTTCAGAAATAATTCTACAACCCTTATCCATTAAAGCAGTAACAGATAATAAATTATATCTCAAATCTGGTACAAAACTAACATTGTTTATTGTTAAATGTATAGAATCATTTTTACTTACCGTATTACATGATACCGTACCTGTACCCTTCGAAATTATTTTGGAATTTTTACCTGCTTGATAGATATCCTTTTCTTCAGGAATTAGATTCCTGAACCATATTTTATCTTTACACATATGCGAGCTAACCCCGCTGTCTAATAACCATATATTATCACATAGTTCACATTGTTCCGATGAAATAGTAAGTACCGAATTGTTTCTGTCCTTAACTGGATAATTTACATCGTGGTGCGTTTTTCTTCTTTGTCGATTTCCATTGGACCTGTCATTTCTTGAAATATTATTCCCAGGGTTCGTAAATATCATGATATTTTCGAAAATATCAAAAATATCCGATATTTTGATATATATCCGATATTTTCAAAGCAGTCAACTTACCGCTGATAATAAATGTTTTCGAGCATAATATAGATTAGAAACTAAAATATATTGCACTTAACATGAAAACTTAATCAAAAAATAATATAAAAATGCATTTTTCTTTTCCCCACTTAGAACAAAATTGAAGATGAAATAATTGAAAACAATTATTAGCAACATAATTAGTAACAATTTGATTTATACACTTATAAAAAAACTAACTATAGGATTCAGTATCAACACCAAGTATAAAAAAAAAAATCAGATATTTTCAAAACAAAATTTTAAATACATTTATGTTAAAATTTTTCAATTAAAAAAACTTTTTATGTATTTAAAATTTTGTTTATATACAGCTTCATTAGAATAGAATCTTTTTTCAAGTTCTGGTTCAGTTGAGTTTGAACATACAGCATGTTAGGAAATATGAAATAAAACATTTTATATTTACATTTATGTTAAAATTTTTCAATTAAAAAAACTTTTTATGTAAGTATAAAATGTTTTATTTCATATTTCCTAACATGCTGTATAGTTCAAACTCAACTGAACCAGAACTTGAAAAAAGATTCTATTCTAATGAAGCTGTATATAATTGCTTATTTAAATTAGTCAGTTTATCTTTCAATGGTTTTTCTGAATTATGTCCCACATAATTATTAGTTCAACATTTAAAAAAAAAATGCTTCAAATCTAAAGTTTGAAAAATATATTTGTTTTCTTTTTTGGCTAAAAAAGTCACATCCAGAAGAGACAAGTTCTTTATCTACAGATTCACAGTCAATAACAGTTGAAAATTTGTTTCATTTACACTGAAATATTACAAATTACGACTGAAAATATCAAATGCAGAAAATATGAAACATCTTGATATATTGAAAATAAATATCAAGTAATATGAAAATATTTTAAAGATCTTGATATTTTGAAAATAAATATTGGATATATATCCATTGATATATATTAATGAACCCTGGCTGTATATAAATGATTATCAAAATTACATTTTATCTTTCAATGGCTGTTCTGAATTGACTGTCTAATATAATTATTAGTTCTACATTTAAAAATAAAAGTTTGAAACATAAAGCTTGGAAAAGATTTGTTTTCTTCTTTTCCTAAAAAAGTCACTGCCAGAGTCAAAAGTTCATTATCTACAGAATGGCACAGTCAATGACAGGTGAAAATTTCATTTACACTTGGTTTGAATGTGAAAAATATCAAAATTACCTTGCACGGTGATATTTTGTAAATAAATATCAATATACAAACTATCAAACATCTTGATATTTTGAAAATAAATGTAAAGAATTTGAAAATATCGAAAATATCAAAAATCTTGATATTTTGAAAATAAATGTAAAGAATTTGAAAATATCGAAAATATCAAAAATCTTGATATTTTAAAAATAAATATCGGATATATATCAAGATATATATCATGATATATATCAACGAACCCTGATTATTCCTGTAAAAACAATCCTTGGCTATGTGATTCGGACGTCTGCAAATGTAACAAAGTCTCGGACTTTTATTTTTCCTTGAGTAGAATACTTCAGCGGCGGTCCCTTCAGCACGAGCGGTATTCGTCAGTTCTTCTTCCCGAAGAATTTCTAGTACTTCATCCATACTTTTCTCACGTTGAGTCTTTAATATATCTCTCACTTTCGAGAACTTTCCTTTCAGACCTCGTAACGTGTACAATACAAGTTCTCTATCTGTTATAGCCAATCCAAGTGTTTGACATTTTGTTGAGATGCCTCGAGCTCTGGCTATATAATCATTTGCAGATTCATTTGACTTTATTTCTAAGTTCTTTAACTCGTTGCCGGCATCTATTCTTCTATCTTCTGCTTGACCGGTAAAAGTCGATCTTATTTTTTCCCATAATAATTTCGCATTTTCTTCTGCTGCAAACTGTAGCGCCTGTTCATCAGACAATGACAGCTTTATATATGCGACGGCATCGCTATTTTTTTGGTCCCATTCAGTAGAATCCTTATCACTCAGTCCTTCTGCTTTTACTTCGGATATGAAAGTATCCAACCTTTTAACCCTCCGACTGTCTTGGAAAAGGGCAAAATTGTAATGTTGTTTTCTCTGCATTTTGTTTTATATGCTAAAAAAATATGATTCTTTGAACATTTTATAAAAAAAATTAATAACGAATATGAATACAATCCTTGGAAGTATTAATCATTGTTCAATGTATTAAAAATACATTAAATCAATAGAATTATATTACTTTAAATATTGCTTGTATTGCAGTGAAACCTGGAGCTTAGTGAACGTATAAACACGGGTTTGTCAGTGAGGGGGTTAAGGCTTAAAGCAGATTTTATTTTAAGACTCCATATAAAATAGTTAGTTCCGTTTAATTCGGGGACGTTTAACTTGTCCATGGTTTCTTTTAACAAAACTAATTTCGATTTAGAATATCAACCGCGAACTGCTACCATTTTGTTGTTCTTTCACGAATATTAATTTTCACTAAGTCCGTGGATATTGACAGAACAAACAGTTTATTAAACGAAAACACTGCACAAACACATAACAATTAATTTAAAGATAAATTTCTCACACAGATTACTTTTTCATAATAACTTCACACAGAATAATTTTTTTACGTCTACACTCTTCTACCGTTCGCATGCAGACTGAGTGTGGCGGGAGAAAAGACTGGCAGTGCGCAGGTATAATGCGCATAAAAAATGTTCGCTCGCCTTTAAACCCAACAGGCATTATTGGAGAAAAGGTCTAACGATTCTGAGAGCCATTGGTGAGTTTGCACAGTTGGACGGCGTCGAAATTCTTCCACACCCTGCCTACAGTCCAAACATGGCTCCATCAGATTATGGCCTCTTTCGACCAATGCAACACCTTTTTCAAGGCCGTCAATTTGAATCCTTTAATGAAGTTGAAGAAGCATGTCAAGAGTTTTTCAATTCCAAGGAGCCGCCATGGTACTTCCAGCAAATTCAGTTTCTGGCAGAACGATGGAAGAAAGTCATGGACTATGATGGTGTCTACTTTGATGAATAGTCCTTATTACTTTTCATGTTAATTTGCGCATAACAACGCAACTTTCACAAATTTCCCAGAACTTTTTGCTCAACCTAGTAATTAACCTTTACACGAGGGCTCGGACAACACCTGTCCGGTTTTAGCATGTATTTTCGGACAGATGCTGTTCGATCCCCCATGTAAAGGTTAAAAAAATACATGATTTTTAAATTTTGAATGTATGAATTTTTTTTTTTAATCTGGCAGTCCTATATTTACAATTAAAATAACGGCCTGCAGTTCTTTTTTTAATTATAAAGTAATGCAAAAATTAAAAACGCATACTTTAAATTTATGTACAGTCAAAAAATATATATATTTGTGTTAAAATTGTAAATAAAAAGAAAATGTTGTAGACTGGACGAATACAAAGTGCATATTTTCTTTTCCTTTTCATTAAATCTACAAAATTTCATAAATGAAATTCCCTCTGTAAACAAGTGTATGCATAAAACTATGTTTTTATATGTATTTGATCTCTCTATCAGTTATAAAGTTTCACATGCTGAATGCTTTTAATTTTTTTAATAACATTTTTCCTGTCTTATGCAAATATTTGTTTTCGGCCGGACCTTAAAAACATTTCCATTTCCGCGTTAGGGAGATTCTGGCTTATGGAGCAAGTATTAAAGTTATTTTCAATGTATTCGACGGGACTTAAAAATCTTTCCACGGTAGACAGATTTCCGGCTTACACAGAGTCCGCCTTAGACAGATTTTACTGTATTTGTGAATGTTTAATTAATCTGTAAATATGTGAATCAATTTGAACTTCCCACGTTCCATAGTTTAGGGGCTGTGCATATATAACGTTATCACTTTAGGGGAGAGGGGGGGGGGGCTGGCACTTGATATTGTAATGTATATCTCTAGTGGGAGGGGGTTTTGCTTTTTGATATCATTATCATTTTTGGTTCAATCAACCTTTTCTTTTTTGAGTAACTTTTCCTTCACATCCAAATAGTCTGATACCTTTTATGTATTATTATTTTTGTATGTTTTTATGAAAATACAAAGCTATTATTAAAGCCACTAAAGGTTTATAAAATCATTTCATTCCAAAGTTCACAATACTCCAAGGTTTGACATTCCTGCTCTTCTGCCATGTGTGCATATAATTCGCTATTAGCGAAACCAGGAATATAATATGTTGGGAATGATACTTGCGTTTACCAGTAAAGAAAGAGAAATAATGTTATCCACTGTTTCGCTGATAAGTTCTGCTTTTACTCTTCCCGGGCAGAGGGCAATTGCAAGAAGACAATATTACTGTTGAATTGCATTATATAACAATAAACTACAATTAAATACTTTTAAATAGTAAGACATTGATAACAATATAATCTGGCGGGAGGTCGACGCATGATAACGTATGATATCGTAAGGGGGGGGGGGGAGGGGGTTCAAAATTGGCAAAATGTTGATAACGTTATAAAAGTATAGCCCCTTACGAGTAAATTGGCTATGACAGACAGACACAGGAGTGATCTAATAATGGTTCTGTTTTTGGTTTTTAAGTAAGGTTGGTTTTTAAGGAACCCTAAAAACTCTACAATCTGCAAAAAAAATTAGATTTATCATATAATTTCAGGCATTGTAAAATCTTGGTTTACAGTAAAAACCAATGGACACAGTCAGAGCTTTTTTTTGGCGATTTCCCAAAATTTCATTTTCTGGATAAGGTGAGTTTTGAAACTTATGACCTCATATATATTACATTATACATATATTTTAGTGTTTTATGTAAAATTTATTTACATTATATTTTACATAACATTTAATACTAAAATGCTCAATATTGCTTTTTCTTTTAAGTCACCTCCTTCCCACCCCAGTAGCAGAAAGTTCGAGACGCCAGCAGATCCAGCAGGCCATCGCAGATTTTCTTTTCTCTTTTGCAGATTTTTTTTCATCAAACCTTTATTTTGCTTCATATTATGTTTAGCTCTTTATTACTTAATACAAAAAGTTGC
Organism: Maratus speciosus; assembly: GCA_963932465.1. Classification (NCBI taxonomy): domain Eukaryota; kingdom Metazoa; phylum Arthropoda; class Arachnida; order Araneae; family Salticidae; genus Maratus; species Maratus speciosus. The sequence continues at coordinate 286,384,363 of OZ010794.1, read as the reverse complement.
GATTATTACCGTAATTTCGGGGAGATAAGCCGCCCTACCATATACGCCGCAATTGCGAAATTCGGTTTAATAAAAACAAAAATTCTTCGTATAAGCCGCACCATCAGATACGCCGGAGCACGAAATTTGATCATGTTACAGATTATTCACCAACATAACACTTGTCTAAGTTTTAAATTAAAATAATTATAAATAACCAATGTTTAAATAATAAAAATTATTAAATAATTAAAAACAAATATTAAATAAAGAAATAAAAATAAAATAATAACGATCTTACTTTAAATCCGTAATTGCGAACATCAGTGATTTTCCTCCTCAAAATTATAAAATAATTGGCTTTATTTTTAAACAAGAATTATTTATTTATTATAATTTATTGAAAGCCATCAAAATCAGAATCATCACTTTTCGAATTAAACAGGTTTAAAAATTCATTTCCAAGTTCATTATTGTCATTTTTGGAATCACTAAAGTCCCTTTCACTTGACATTTCATCTCTTTCGTCGATGATTTGCGCTTCTGAAAACCCCGACTTTATTACTTTCCCATCCACCGAGTTCCAGGCTTTTGAAACCCAGGCAGCGACCTCTTCATTTTTCCGGACTTTGTGAATTCATGTAACCCACCCTGCATCCAATCTTCCCATAACTTTTGCACTTCATGTTTAAAAACCCTGTTTACTGTCACGTCTAAAGGCTGGAGAAGTTTCACACTTCTTCGGGTGCGTTTTGTCTTAGGCATTTTAGCAAGATCTTCTTTTTCAGCTTTCCACCGCCGAATACAGCGTTCATCGGCACCATATTCCCTCGCTGCAGCACGATTTCCAACTGATATAGCTTTTTGTATTGCTGCGAGTTTAAAAGCAGCTTTTATGCTTTACAGGAGCCATACTTCAAAAATAAAGAAATTTCGTATTGAAAATTTTAAAAAAGAAAATCTGTAATTAAAATTTAACTAGAAATAGTAAGTAGCACGCTCTTTGAATGGCTGTCAAACAGTAAAAGAAAATAATCCTACGCTTCCCTCTCTCTATCCCGGTTTATGCTGAAAAATGATAAGAAAATACTTTCTTCCATTCTCCTGATGAATACCCCTTACTCTGGTCAAAAAGGGAGCGTGTTTTAACACGACGTCAGAGATGACCGTTATCCTGAAAATGACAATGAGATTTCCTATCTTCGGACTTCGAAAACTGATTCTAAAAGTTCTTAAATGCTTTCTTTCCAGAGTTGGCTTTTTACCGGTAAAAAATGGTTTTCACCAGGACATGGTAAAAACTAGGTTTTTACCAGTAAAAACCTGGGAAAAAGTGGTAAAAACCTAAGGATGCAATAAACTCTGCTAGTCATTAAACTGTATTTAAATACTATTGATTGGAACTGTATTTTCATGTAACTGATACACACACACACACACACACACACACACACACACACACACACACACACACACATATATATATATATATATATATATATATAAGAGATGGGAAATAAAGAATTAATTCTCTAAAGTTGCTGATATAGTACTTTAATTACATAAATTTTACCATATTTTCAATTCCCCATCTATAAATAGAACAACATATGTTCAGTATCGGTTTCACAAAGCAGGGTTTCCATTTCACTTGTACTCTAATATGATTGTTTATGGATGTACAGCACATTGGATGAACTTACTGGCAGAAAATAAAGCTCCAATATCTATTACTAAACATGTTGATATACGGAAGTATTTTCGAAATCATCATCTGATAAGTGAAACACCAGTTGCCAAACGAAGTATGATGGAATAACCATATAGAATGTATCTCCACATTTATAAGAATAGTCCTGCATTGCTTGACATTTGCAAAAATCATGAAAATGATATTGATATTAGAATTCAAAGATTAGTGAATGACTAATTTATTTAAACAAGTGAAGGGTCTATTTCAACAGCTATAAGTAGCCAAAGCCTTAAATAATCGTCAGAGCAAATGCTTGTTCTGAATGGCTGAAATTAGTGCATTGTTCTGAATTAATTCCATATAAAGATCTTGTTAAAAAACAAATTGATTTGGCTTTAGAGCCCTTTCCCCTTTTAGCATGTATGACAGATCCAATGCACAAAAATCAAGATCTATTAAGTGAAACACAAAAGGAAATGGAAAGGGAATGGCTCATAGATTTCATGCCAAATTCTCTTTCACTCCTCTTGGCATATGAAGTTGAAGGACAGACATTTCCAAGAAGCTTCTTTAAAACAAAAGATATAAAAGCCAAAGTTTGGTGAAAACACTAAATAACAAAGAAATGAATCCTGAATTCATACATTTAATAATTAATCTCCACTCCATACCTTATAGTTCTTCATCCATAGAGCTAATTTTTTCGAACTTGTCACATATCCACAGTAAATTAAGAAATAGATTAGGGTGTGCAGAAAGCTACAAAGCTTTTTATAAATTGTTAAAAGGCTTCAAGGATATAGACTGGTAAACTGTACTAACATTTGTACAAACTATATTATGTGATAATTAATATTGTAAGCATTTGGTTTTTGTTAAAATGATTAAGGTTTTTAAATATGATAAAAGTGTACTTATAATTTTCCATTTCCTTTCAATAAAAATTAGTAAACTAGTCTCCATTAAGATAAATAATATTGTAATGTGCATTCTCATAATGATAGTTATAATAAGCATTAGGTTTTAAAAATGATAAATGTGCAATAATATCTTTAAAATTTTGAATTCTTGTAGCTGGTAAACATGGATGAATGTCTTCCGGGCTTTTTATATTCCTTAAAAACTGCTATTTTCATATAACATTCTTTTAATTACCTAATCAGAAACTAAATTAGGTGAATATTGCTGAATGGAAATAGTGGTATAAAATACCCGGAAAACTTTCACCCCTGGGAAAATGAAAAATTGAAAGATAAATTTTCATAAAAGTGACAAAAAACAGTCAAACTCATGAGTTTTTCAAAGGTGGTAAAAACATGTTTTTCCAAAGACGGTAAAAACTATGGTAATAACTGGTAAAAACCATCAGACAGTAAATACCGTCCAACCCTGTTTCTTTCTTATGAAAAATAACTAAAGTTGTGAGGAAAATAATAAATTCTGCCAATTAAGACTGTTTTAAAATCCAATCTGACTACTTTCTTCTGGAACATTTTTAAATTCATTTTTTCCATAAACATATCAAATCTGCAGATGCTTTCATTCAGATTCAGAAACTATGTTATCAAACTGTTTTTTGTTTTTTTTCTATCATTTTTCAATAAAAGCAGAAGATTTTTCAGAAAATGCTCTCAAAGTTTGCGTTTTGAATCGAATTTCCGTATGCCACAGTGCAGAAAAATAAAAATTGCTCGATTACATCTCTTCAATAATCACGCCTGCAAGTACATTTGAACTTCGAAAATCTAGAATCGGCAGGAACGCAGCAATTCCGGATTTTCGAACTTTCCCTATTTTGGAGGTCTGTTAAAAAATATTTTTATGACTATATAATAAAATATAAAATGCATTTTTTCCCTAGTGCAAATTAATGACAATCAAGTAGGCAAATTAAATATTAAAATAGGACTACTAAACTAACACATAACACTTATGCTGAAATTGAATGTACATATTAACTCGGGAGAACGTGCGCATACCCAGAGTATGAATGGTTTTTACTTTGTCAGCAATAAATACAAATGATAATCGTCACCTTATTTAGACGGAGACAATTCTGCAATAAAATAAGTTGAAGATTACTTTGAAAAAATAGTGATGACAATTGTAAAAAAAATACGCACTCCGGGTCTATCAGCCCCGGCGAACGTTCTCTCAGGCTAAAACGCAATAAATTAAAATATGGTACACAATAGATAATCCTTAAAATTATTTAACCATTAAAAAATATTCAAATGAAAATAAGGAAACTGACAAAGTCTTTTTATGTTGATATTTTTTTAACATTTCAGCAATTGATAACTGATGTCCAATACCCAGAATAATACATAAACCAGTATTTTTAAGAATCTCAAGGGGGAAAAATAAGGAAAAAAAATAATTTTGCATGTTTTAAAAATATTTCTGGCTCAGAATTTACACCCATCATAAGGTTATTACGGAAAGGGAAAAAAAATCCAGAAATCCAGCTTGTAAAAGAAAACTTTTTATCTCTTTTTTTCTGCTGCATTCAAACAAACATTTTTGAAAGAACGACTTATCGGCTAATGTACTCATCAAGGCAATGTGTTACTAGGTCGATCATTCTGCCAGAAGGGGAGAAGGTGAATATCAAGTGTGTTTATCTTTTAGTTGAGTCAGTCGAAATCGTGTACATTTATACTTGTTTTTTTAATTATAAGTTACGTACTTGAGTGATTTTGTTAGAATTAAAAATATATGAAGCTTCGAGTCATCAGCATATCAGATCGAGTACGTTCTCACAGTTTAAAAAGTGCAAAATTCCTTCACTTTAGTTAAAATACTGTTCCTGTTTTTTTATGCCTTTTTTAATTTGACAAATTTTATAATAATTATAGTCTTTATTTAACTGTTAGGCAGTATAAAAATATACCAGAATATGCCCATGTTTATTTATTTAGTGTTTATTTAAAAGGGTTTAACTGCATTCCATGAGAAGTATGGAAATTCAGCTACATCATATTGTAAAAATTAATAAAACTGAAATCGGAAAAATGTCCGAATTTTAGAGATCAGGTTGTCTTTACATTACATATTAGCAGAAGAAAGATCATTTTGTTCTTTGTGGTATTGACTGGGTCGGCATTTGCATGCTAGATGCCCTATTATGTAAAAGTTTGTGCAAGCGAATTATTTAGATTTGTGCTTACAAAAAATCAAAAAGATAATCAGATAGAGGCACAAGAAGATCTGCAGAAGGTATTGAAAAGGGAAAATGTTATCTTTATCACTTTGCATTTTTGATGAGTTGCTCAATGATTGAGAAAATCTTGCCTCCTTCAAGGAAAGAAAAAAAAAACCAGCAGATACGCCGCACTGTTAGATAAGCCGCATGCGAGAAAATTTAACTTTAAAAATCGTATAAGCTGCGGCTTATCCCCCCGAAATTACAGTACTAATAAAAATTTATAAAATACCAAAAGACACTACAGGTAAGTGATTGTTTGATTAATTAATGCTTCAATTGTAAAAATATTTTACCTGCAGATTATTTTTTGTCCCTGAAGTAGTATCTGTAGCAGACAACTGGAGAATTTTCTGCTATGGGGTTCCCCACCCACTTGCCAAACCATATTACACAATTTTTTCAAAGGAAGAGGAAACGGGGAATCTTTTTGAGGAGAAAATGTGGAATCATTCCCTGCTTGACAGTATTTTGACAAAAAAGGATAAATGCACCAAATCTAGCAACCTGTTTATCTAGTTTGAAGAGAACTTTTCTTTTTAAGCAGGTGATCTTTCCTTTTTCGCACATGAGGTGTTAATTTTTTTGTGTTTGGACTTTTAACAAGGGAAAAAATACTAGAGAAAAAATCATTTTGAATCTGTCTGTCAGACTATCACATCTTTGTTTTGAAAGTTCCCATTACTCATTTGAATTAAGATTTTGTATTCAGCTATTGCAGTATAAATGCACGACACATACATTTCTCATACAAATATTTCATTAAATGCGTTCATCTTGATGTTTTTTAATTAAATATAGGGCTTACATGTGTTTGTGGTCTGCAAAATTTCGCGAAAAAAAAAAAAACTCGCCAAATGTGGCGATAAATTCACATTTCTAGTAACCCTGACAAAACCCGTGCTAAATCTTGTTTCTGGCAACCCTTTGCGCAGCTTCCACGGAGCGATGCGAGGGAGAAATATTTTTGCTCCTTTGATGTCATTTTATTACGCACCTGTGCTCTTTGACTTCTGCGCAACTCTTAATTCAAACTTATCTAACGGAACTTTTCCCGCATCCATTTCTTCTACGGCGACATGTCAGCTATGGCCGATATAATTTTGCGAGATTCCTTGTATTTTTTTTTTTAATTACTTTTTTCGCTGTATTTTTGATAATGGCTTTATGCCCATTTTATATTCAGGTGGATTTATGATTCACAAAACGTGGATCGATATTGATTGCAAAGATTGGCATATTGTTTTGACAGAGGCAGCTGAATGAATCTTCGATTGTTTTTTACTGCACGCAAAGTGTATATAGATTTTTTTCTTTAGAATCCAAATTATTCTGCTCTGGTTTTTTTATTCTTTTTTTTGTTTTATTCTTCAAAATTTCAAGGAATCTGCAAAATGTAAGTACCTACTATTTTTGTTTTATTTGTATTTTTCCGTGCTAAAAATGTGTTTTCGAAAGTGATTGCAATTCTGAAGCACCAACGAAATTTATTTTCAAATATGGCGATTATTTTAAATAGTTAAAAGCTTTTAAATTTATCTGCTAAAATTGTGTGTTTTTATACCTTTTTAATGAAATATATATCGGCAAAATTTTTCTTCCTGAAAAAATTGTTGTTGAATGGGGTGGGTTCAAGGGGGCTGGCCCCCCTGATATAGAAATTATTAGTTTTAAATATTTATTTTCGTTGTTAAAAAAAAACGCGGATTTTCATGAGTTGATGATCACTTTCGAAGACAACATTTTGGCGCGGAAAAAAATCGCCAAGCTTGTGGTGCCACAGACACATCTGTTCCAAATATAGACTGTTTTGTGTTTTAAAGGGCATGTGTTTACATTTCTTTTGACCGTGGCAATGATTTGAATATTATTTGATTAAGTTTAAAAGAATTTTTTTTTACTTGGAGCTATTACTGTCCTTAGCATTACAATTAAGTGTTTAAGTCACTTTTGATTACATTTTCGCCAGACGGCCTTTTTGTTTTCGAATCAAAACTATGTTACACTGCCCCAATATTTTTTTCCCTATGAAACAAGAAAATATTGTAGAGTAACACTTTGTTTCAAAATGGAACATACTTTAATATTTAAGGAATCGTCATTAAAATTCATACATGGCTTCCAAGGGCTGAATCCAACCTTAGTGAAATATGACTGAACCACAAATTAAAGTTGCATGATTTACTTATTGAGGAAGCAAAAATTTTTTTTTTTAATTTTTTTTCAAATATTTATCAATTGAACATACCTTCATTGGGCCATAGAGTCTTCTACAAATAATGATCACGAAGATACTTGAAAAAAATTAAATAAACAAACATAAACAACGCCAACACATTTTGACTCATTCACTGTGATTCATAAATCGTCCAAATTCAGGTGATTCAAACCATCGAGGTAAAAAAGATTCTGTTCAAAAAGAACGCACGCGCTCAGGAGACAGGAACGGCCGTGTCTATTGCGCCGTATGATACGGCTGAATAACTGAAGATATTAAAGAACCGTCATGTGCAGTAATGAAAAATAGGGAACTGCGCATAAGAGCCGTAAGACGGCTAAGTTGGAAGTCAGAGTGAGGGGTTACCTTTGTTGGCGATAACTCGATTGCAATTTAGCAGATAGTTGTAGTGATAAAGAATGCATTTTAGGTATATTTGTTTGTGTCAACCTTGGTTTGTGTTTATTTTGAAATGGATGACAATGTTTAGCTTCGCAGAATTGTAGTTTAACTTAATTGTTTAATTTATAGTAATTAAGTTAGTATTTAGGAAACATATATTATTTATTAGCATTGACAATTTAAAGTTATTCAAAATATTTGTTTTGAAAAATCAGAAAAAAATATTAAACTGACCAAAAAAGTTTAAAAATTCTTGAAACCAAGCTTAATTTAATTATCATATTTTAATGTAATTAGAAATATTCAGTACTTTTTTTTCTAGATAAAACATATACTAATAACGGTGAAAAAATGTAATCATCATTTTGTCTTATTTAATCTGAATTGAAAAATAAAATGAGATTAGACAAATCAATAAAATTAATGTTTTGCTGTAAAATGTTTAATTATATAAAATCAACTTGCATCTATGTAATATTTGGCTGAAGTGTTTCCATTTCTTAAAAGAAATAATTTCCAGATGTTTTCACTAAATAATCTCTAAGTAGGTGCATATGTTCAAATTCTTTTTTGTTTCTTTTTCCTTATTTTTAAGTAAACGAAAACATGCTGTTTACAAATACAGGAACTTAAATATAAAACACCGAAAATAGGATTGTTTATAATTGCAGTAAAAGCTTGTAAGATAAAATCACAATGCAGTATAGAAAAGGATGTTTTACAAAGTACATTTCCTTTTACATTTTTTTTTTTTTTTTTTTTTTTTTACTTAATGCAGGATTTAGTTGTATAGGATCTGTTTTCTTGTGTTTTAATGTACTTAACTAGACATACTTAAGTACAAGAATTTGTTTATTTACTTTTCAGTACAGAAATAGAACTTGAATTATCTTAACTAAAATCACCCTTTTATCAATTTCAGGAGATAAAAAGTTGCATTTTCAAGAGAAAAAAAAAATATTGAACTGCAAGTTTTATACATTTGTTCATAAATCAGAGTTAGAAAAAACCCAGCCCGCTGGGCCCACTAGTCTAAAACCCAGGTTTTTTCGGGCTTTATTGAGTTTTTTTGGAGAACACTTTAAACTTCTAATTTTCATATACATAATACCTAAATTCTCCATTTATCAGTGAAACGTGGGCATAATTTTGCATTAATTGAGTATGAATTAGCAAAAAATGTGTAAAATGAAAATTATTTAAAAAGTACATCTGTATCTCATGGGACAAGTTTGCTGCACTAAGCATATATTAAGTGAACCACAACTGGATTTCTTTATGTAATTCTTACCTTAAGTTAAATATGCTAAATTTATATAGTTTCTTTCATTTTCTTCAAATCAAAAATCAGTTAAAAGCTTTTTTTTTTTAATTAAGAAATAGGATTTGTAATAATATATTTGAAAATTTTTTCAAAATTTGCTACAATATATATTGCAATAGTATTAAAAGTTGGATTAAATTGTCATGGAAGTCAGTGTCAGTGATATTTGCAAATTTAGATTGCAAATAGCGATACACTTATTACTAGCTTTGCTGCTTTATCAACTCCAAAATGATTACATAACTTGCTCCAAACTAGAGATGCAACGAATATTCGGCCTGTCTGCCGAATATTCGGCCGGGCCGAATATCAAGTCCATTATTCGGCCTTGGCTGAATAATACTGTAATAAATGTTTTTATATTTACACAGTGTAACTTTTTAATTTGACGATTTATATTCATCATGTATAATGAAAATTTTATTTGAAATTAACTAACACTTTTTTTTCCATTAACTTTCATACCCCGAATGGGTTTTATCTACCCATTTTTATATAAGAGACTAATTTAGGAATCATGTTGAAAAATTTTTATGCTGTATCAGCAAGTACAAAAAGTATCTGTAATAAGCTAAAATAATCTGTTAAATTTAAAATTAATCTATTCAAAATTATTTTAATACAGCTGTACAAACAAATTCAATTTTTTTTTTTATCATAATGGGAAGTTTAACATTTATCCCTTGTTACATAAAAAAATATTTCTTTCAATAATATTTTGAATTATACCTATAAAGAACATAAATATATGATTGATTAGATATAGATTTATTATATGTATAAGATATTTAAGTCGTATATGTTGCAATACTTAAGAGTTTTTTTTTAAGCAAAATACGCTTAAAAGTTAAATACAATTTAAGTGATTTTTTTAAGTGTGTTACTATTTCTTATAAAATAATGAAAGAAATGTAAGTACTAAATTCTTTTAATTAGTATGTATTTAAGTTTTACATATTTTTTTCAAGAATAGCATTGTACTGTTTATATTTGCCTTAAAAAACTGTTAAAATATTTTCAATAAACGTAGATTGTGATGCAGAAATAATAATAATTCAGCATTCTCAGGTGATAGTCTATTTCTATTTCTATTTCCTTTTTTTTTTTTTTTTTTTTTTCGTAAATGCTACCTGCTTCTGAAAATAATCTCTCACTATAAATGGTACTTCCTAGAGCAGAAAGGTACTTTTTGGCTAATTGTGAAAGGTTTGGAAAGTCTTCTGAATTTTTCGCCCACCACTCCAAATGACACTGTTGTCTTTCTGGTAGTGGCTGGGAAAGAAAATCGCTAATTTCTTTTACTTCTTCACATTGAAAGGAACTTTCTATATAACTTCACTCTGCGATTGGCTTGCAATTTCATTAAAGCATGCCCACAAAGAATTTTGAACTTGTGAAGATGGAATGGTTATGTTGGAAATATTTTGTTCACATTCTGTTACTGGTTTCATACTAGTCTTTCTTAGTCTTACTAAAGCAGTTAATTTGGACTTTACTCTTACATCCTTTGCTTCATCTTTGTTGAAAAAGAACACTTTAAATCTGGGGTCCAAAACTGTAGCGATGGAATAGAGTGTTCATTGTCTTGAATCGATGCAAAAGGTTTCTCGAAATTTTGTAGAAGAGTGTCTTTCATGGTGCCTACACCAAAAAAAATCTCCAGATTTAAATAAATATGATTTTAATGCTGTAACTATTGGGATGACTTCAGAAATTAATAATCTCGATGAGGCAATTTGTTTTGTTATTTCTTCAAATGGTTGTAATAGATTGAGCAATTTTTCTAAAATAGTCCCCTGGTTTGCTGTCAGATTATTTATTTCTCCAAATTTAGTTGCATATAGAGAAAGTGCATTTTTTTGTTCCTCTCCAACATATAATAGGTGCTATTCCAGCATGTTGCCACACTTTGAACTAATTTCTTCTTAGGAATTTTTAACTCATTAATTTGTATATCAGTTAATCTTGAACATGTTAATGGCGAATGATTAAAATGTGTAAACGATTTTTTTACCTACAACAATTAAGTCATTTATTGATCTTTAGTATGTTAGAGCATCAGATACTGTTAAATGCAATGAATGTAATTTGCTTTTCCTTACAGATGTTTCCTTCCTCAGAATCTGAAAACATTCACTATACACTTCTTAATAGTGTTTTCTTCGCCATGACAGCAAAGAAAAAAAAATGATAAATTTTTTTTTGTTAATTGTGAGCTTTATAAAGTCTACAATGATCTCTTTCGACCATTTTAGAGGATATTCCTTTCATCCTTTCTATCAGTGGTTTTTCTTAAAATATTAAGATTTCTTATTTTTACTTTCTTCTATCTTTACAAGAAGAAAGTATTGGATTTGTGAAAAATTTCGACTTCCGATTTTCGACGTAATTATACGTTTTAGAATGCTCAGAACACGATTTGATGGTTTTTAGAAAATGTCTGTCTGTGAATCTGTCTGTCACTCTGTCTGTGAGTCTGTATGTGACAAAAATTTTGTGGGCGCTCTATCTCAAGAACTAATGCACGGAATTTCACAAAACTTTATATTTAGTTAGACCTTCATATAAACTAGACCTGATTAGTTTTTGGTGAAAATCGCCCAACAGGTGGCGCTGCTATGCGGCATTTTTCACGATTTCTGCAATAGCTATATCTCAAGAACTACTGCACGGATTTTCATAAAACTTCAGATTTAGTTAGTCCAGGACATAGTTTGGTGCTGATTACTTTTTTGTGAAAATCGCCCAACAAGTGGCGCTGCTATGCTGCATTATTCATGATTATCGCAATAGCTCTAACTCAAGAAAAAATGCCCGAATTTTCATCAAACATCAGATTTAGTTAGTCTCTGATATAAATTAGTGCTGTTTAATTTTTGGTGTAAATCGCTGAACAGGTGGCGCTGCTGTGCTGCATTTTTCACGATTCCCACAAGAGCTGTATCTCAAGAACTATTGCACGGATTTTCCTCAAACTTCGGATTTAGTTAGTCCTTGACATGAATTGACGTATAAATTAGTGCTGTTTAATTTTTTTTGTAAATCGCTCAACAGGTGGCGCTGCTATGCTGTATTTTTTGCGATTTCCGCAATAGCTTTATCTCAAGAACTAATGCTTGGATTTTCAACAAACTTCAGATTCAGGTATACCTTGATATCATTTAGTGCTGCTTATTTTTGGTGTAAATCGCTCAACAGGTGGCGTTGCTATGCTACATTTTTCAGAATTTCCGCTATAGCTCTATCTCAAGAACTAATGCACGAATTTTCATCCAACTTCAAATTCAGATATACTTTGATATGAAATTGTGCTAAATCGTTGTTATTTCTTGTACTATTTAAATGATTTAATAGACGTGATTTATATAGAAGAAGTTTTGTGATGGCCACAACATACTAGTTTATTTTATTCCATCTGAAAGCTGAAACTTATGTTTCCTAGTACTTTTAAAATTTTGTCATTATTTTGAAATATAACAACGCACATAATATCTATTAAAATGTAGCTAGACAATACCTGATGAGGAACTTCTTTTTTTGGCTGAATTATATTATTGATGCAAGTTTTAGGCCGAACACAGCCGAATATTTTTTCAGAGTAAATTAATGCTTTCAAAAATTAAAAATTTGTATATAAATAATTTTTTAAAAGAAAACAATACATTTTAATTATGAAATATACAAGAATTGTGCATATAGTGCATACTATATTTTGTTTTTAGGCAAAAATAAGTTCATTATTCGGCTGTAACTTGGCCGAATATTCGGTTATTCGGCCAAACCACTATTTGTTGCATCACTAACTCCAAACCAGACCAAATGTAGAAAAGTATTGTTCGATTGAAGCAAAGGTAAGTGGTACTGAATGTGAAGAAAAGAAAAATTGACAAAATCCGGGAGGAAACTTATCTGTTTCACTCTTTTTTGCCATAATCTTTACCATTTTTGTATTGAAAACTCCTATATAACACTTTCATTGAAAATTGAAGCAGGATAATAAATGGGATGATTAATCTTAAAAGCTATAGTAACAATGCAAACAATCAGGATGAGGTTCAAGTGCCATCTTTTTGCATGCATTAAGATTTAAATCATTTGGATACATTTTAGATTACAGGCATGGAAATCTTTTTTCTTTTTTTGGTCAGTTTATCTCTGCTTAGAAATTCCTTTAAATTTTGTTCTTTTGAAATATATTTAAATTGGCATTTATCTTTGCATTATCATACCTCAGATTAAATAATGATACAGTTGTGAAAGCACAAGAAAATTTGAAAAAACCCACAATAGATTTTTTCGACGCCCGGAAAAACACGGGTTTTTTCGGGCGGGACCACTTGGGCAAACCCTGTCATAAGTATATTTTTACATTTTTGTTTAAAGTTCTAATTCCTATTTAAAACATTAAAATTTTTGTTTAATTGCAATTTTCAAAGTTTATACTTCTAAGTCTGTATTTCACCAATTTCAGAACTAGTACAGTACACTCCCTCAAATCCGCAACCCTAAAATATGTAAACAATGAATAATTTCAGTTCAAATGTAGATGCAAAATTACAATTTTTTTTTGTTTTATTTCCTTCCGTATGTATTTTAACATGTAATTCTCTATAATATGACTGAAATAGTGGTTTTTCATAAAGGAAGTATAAATTTATTTGTGAAAAAAATCAAGATATTGCTCATACCACTTGTAATCAAAATCTTTTTACCAAATATATTTATGCATTAATCAAGCTTTTTTGGTTATTAAGACTGGCTAAACCTGAAATAAATCTTCCTCACATTATGACTTTTATGTGAATTAATAGGTTACCTTTATGAAGACAGTTTTATTTAATAATTATAGGAAAATGTATCGCATCTTTATTTTGCATATTTAATTATGCATTATTAATTATTTACTTGACCTTTACTTTTAATAATTTAACCATTTTTAAAATTATCTTATGTTTTATCATTTTAGTTTATTACTTTACTCCGTTATTTTAATGTTTTACTATATTGCAAGCATTCATTATAATTTTGATTGCATTATTTCATTCAAATTACTATTTAAAAATGTCAACCAAGCAATGACCAGAAAACCACACTACTTCTGGTCCCAAGCTGTGTGGATTTGAGGGAGTCTACTGTATACAGTAATATTCAATGTTACCATCTTTTAACTTAAAAGTCTAAGTATTTCTTTACATATTTTTAGATATAGCATGCCCATTTACATAAATCCACATCAGATCATCCAATTTCCAAATGATTCAAAATAAATGCTCAAAATTTTTTATTTACATATTAAAAGTATAAAAACATCAGACTAAATTGACAATATAAACTACAAGCAAAGACAATTACTAATAATATAATTACAAATACTAAGTAATCTATAAATATCTCAACTTCATGAGTCTTTTTGTTATTCAGTTGTACATTATAATTTAATATGATTGATCGACGTGATACGTTCTTAAAGACACAGAGTAAGCTTATAAATTAAGAGCCTATTTCAGTCAAATGAAAAGACGCGTTCGCTAATGCTAATCCTATGGAAGAAATTTATAAAGATATCTCGGTCGCATTTAAATATTTTTAAATGACTTTTTTTTGCATTGGATAACTGAGATCGATCTGTATGCAGGCCGTTGTTTACTTTTTCGATTTCCTTTACAGGTATTTTTTATGAGGACACTTTCATTTTCGGAACCGGTTTCGAAAGTAAAAGCATCCTTATAAAAAAAAAATCTGCAACCAAAATCGAAAAAGTAAAAAACGATCTGCATACAGCTCGATCTCAGTTATCCAATACAAAAAAAAAAAAAAAAAAATCATTTAAAAATATTGAAATGCGACCGAGATAGCTTTATAAATTTCTACCATAGGATTAGCATTAGCGAACGCGTCTTCTCAGTTGACTGAAGTAGGCTCTTAAATATGCCAGTCAATTCATCGGGTATTAATTTGACAAAGAACTGAATAATTATTCAATAACTTTGTAATTAACTTATGTAAAAAAATGAAACTTTTTAAAAAATATATAAAAAGTGGACTATATTTTTCTGTTATACCAATACCATGCCAAAATGTGTTCTAATGAGAAAATTTCATGAAAAAGAGACCAGTATATATGACTTTTTATTTATTTATTTTCCCTATTAAAGCTGCTAGTCACTCAGCTTCTGAATTCCCCTTGGTAATGTTAAGTCTATGGGCATTTGATGCATTCTTATATTCAAAACATCTCCTCGGAAAATTAATATTTTTAACTTCTTTTTTCTATGTTCTCATCTTAAAGGATGTCACTTTTTTTTTTTCTTAGTTTTAACTAACAAAAAAAGAGACACCCTTTAGATGAGAGCACTAAAAAAAAAGTTTAAAATATTAATTTCCCGAGGAGATATTTTGAATATAAGAATGCATCAAACGCCCATAGACTTAACATTACAAAGGGGAATTCAGAAGCTGAGTGACTAGCAGCCTTAAGGAACAATTAGGGGGAGAAGATTTTTTTTTTAAAATAAAATTTTAAACTTTGTGTGCTGAAGGGGGAAAGCATAAATTTGGGAGGGATACATGGGTGTGATTTACATGACTGATTATTCATTTAGTATTAGTACAGTATGCAACAAATAGAGCATAAATATAGCAAATAAAGCCTTTGTGAAAGAATATTAAAAGGCAGAAAACCAACATTTAAATATGCACAAATTGATTGCATGCATGCTTCTTTTTGTGTATTATTTGTGCATATTTAAACGTTGGTTTTCTGCCTTTTAGCAAATAGAGCAGATTTTTAAGAATAAAGAATTTTATTATACATTTGAATCTTTGTATTCTGGTGGAGAAAAAGCAAGAGGCGTTAACTTCCACCTTAAATCCCCATTTTCGAATATTTCAATTTCAAATATATAAGAATTTAACTCTCATTTGCTAGGATAAATGTGATATTTCAATTAGAATATTGAGAAGACTACTTTAACGTTAACTCCCCTGCTCCATTTTTTCCATTTTGAATATAAAAATTTCAATTATGCCAATATTTAGCTCTAATTTGTTCTGTAATATTATAATTTGATCCTTTTCCAAAGTCAAAATTACAATTCACTTAGAAGGCTAAGGATGACCAGAAATGGCAGGAGGAGGGGCTGAGATTTCGAATATTGAAATTTTAAATACAGAAATATTATTTGATTAATTTTAACACAATTATTCAGTTGATAAATAAATCATATGAGTTGTAAATTTCCAGGTGGCGAAAATTGTCCGGTCGAGGATTTTTCACTCACTTAGAAATTTACAATTCATAGAAATATTATCTCTCAATTTGTTCTCTTTATTATTACAATTCTGGTTCTGGAATCCAGCATTTCAATTAGAACGAGGGGAGGTATATGAAGGGGGTGAGGAGGGGGGGGGGGGGGCTTTCAATAATGAGAAACATCTACCACTCTTTTCTAATAGTAATTTTTACCTTCTTTATGGCAAAAATTTTGCATTTAAATAAAGCGACTGTTTTTATTTGGAAGCAATCTTACTTTCTATCTGGGACACCTACACCTGCTGTGATCAGGCTCTCAGCAAATGGACGTATATTAATGTAACATGCTTACAATTAGAAATTTTATTACATTTTCTTAATACTCTTTTGGTGCTCAGTTTATAGATTTTACGTGCATGCACAGTATTTCAGCACAAAAAAAAAAAAAAAAAAAAAAAAAACATTTTTAAAGATCTAGAGCAAAAATATTGTTTTACACAGAGGAAACATTATTTTGAGTTATGTAGAAAGACTCGTGACTCCTAAAAAGACCCTATTTAGCAACCAAAGACCGCTCAGGGAAGCTGCCTCGTTTGCCCGATGATTGCTCTCATGGGCGTATCCAGTGGGTGGGCTGATGGGGCTACGACCCCATTCCCCTCCCCCCCTCACGAAATTTTTGAAAGTTATATGAAAAAAAATTGCTATTTTTTTCTATCATACAGCATAATAGCAATTCTCATTAGTCCCATATTAGTCCACATTGACGTCACAGAAGAGAAAGGGGGGCTGATTCCTTCCGAAATATTCGAAAATTAAATGAAAAAAGTGTTTTTTTCCTTACTTTTTAAAATAAATTTGTAATTTTTTCTTCTGTCATACAGCGAAATAGCCATTCTCGTTAACCCCATATTAGTTCACATTGACATCACAGCATGCTCAAAGATGGGGAGGGGGCTGATGGAATTACAGCTCCCTCATCTCAAAATAGTCGAAAATGAAATGAAAAAGTGATTATTATTTTTATTTTTTTGTTTTGAGATAATCTGCTATCATTCAACAGACTAGCCGCTCTCTTCTCTTTAGTTCCATATTAGTGTACAGTGATACCACATTATAACCAAACATGTGAAAGGGGCTAATGGGGTTACAGCCCCCTCCTTAACCCTTTCCGGCACACTGTGCCTGGGTCGGGATACCTGATTTTAATTCCAAACTTAGGAACGGCACCAAGAATATTTTAGTAAAATTTTGCTTTTACAATGAACATTAAAATGAACATATTTTTACTTTCTAAAAAAGTTTTAAAATTCCAGTCTCAGTCAATCATTTCATCATTTTACAACAAAAATTGCCTGTGACGGAAAGGGTTAAATTGTCGAAAGTGAAAGGGAAAAAATGCTGATTCTTTTTATTTTTGTTTCAGATAAATTTGTAATTTTTCTCCTATCATTCCACAGACTAGCCACTGTTTTCTTAGTCCAGTCAATAGGGGATTTTACCTAGCAAAATTAATAGTAGTTCTGGAAATCGGCTTACTTTATGTTTTTTGGATCGCTGAATCCGAATTTTTAACTTTCAACCAAAATTTGGTAAAATGCCCCACAAAAAAGGTTTTTATTAAAAAAATATTTTTTTTTATTGTTTTACGGAAAAAGTATCTAGAAATTCAGAAAGTAGACAAAATTTGTAACAAATAAGATGTATGACATTATGACGTGGAATGAATAGGGAGGGGGGGGGGGGATCTGTCTCGGAAAATGCGCCGCGGTGCTGCGTGGACTAAGTTGCGCAATTCCACTTAACTACTCACATCGTTTACATTCGCCTTCCCGTCTCCCCTCCGAACTTTCCCTATAAGGTTTACTTTACGTTTTTTGGGTCGCTGAATTCAAATTTTTAACTTCCCCTCGAACCCCCCCCCCCCCAAAAAAAAAAAAAATAGTTGTTTTTAAATTAAATTTTTTATTGTTTTAGGGGGAAAGTATGTAGAAATTCAGAAAGTAGACAAAATTTGCAACAAATAGGATATATGACATTATCACGTAGGATAAATGGGGAGAGGGGGCTGCCTCGGAACATTCCCCGCGCGCTGTTCTCAAAAACCAAATTTTTTTCAAAAAATCAATTTTTTGGGGGATTTGCCAGGTGAAATCTGCGTGGGTAGTTACAAATTCGGATTCAGCGACCCAAAAAACATAAAGTGAGCCGCTTTCCAGAACTAGCATTAATTTTGCCAGGTAAAACCCCCTATTGCCTGGACTTGCATAACTTAGTGCACGAGTGCCGCAGTGCATGTTCAGAGGCAGCCCTCCCCCTCCCCGTTCATCCTACGTCATAATGTCATGTATCCTATTTGTTGCAAATTTTGTCTACTTTCTGAATTTCTACATACTTTTCCCTAAAACAATAAAAAAATTGATTTTTTTTAATAAAAACCTTTTTTGGGAGGCTTTTTATCAAAATTTAGGGGGGAGTTGCCGGGGGAAATTTTGGTGGGAAGTTAAAAATTCGGATTCAGCGACGCAAAAAAACATATAGTAAGCTTTTTTCCAGAACTATCATGAATTTTGCTAGGTAGAGTCCCTATACGGTCTCTATTGCCTGGACTATCTCTTTAGTTCCATATTAAAGCACGGTGACACCACATTAAACCCAGCAAAGAAAGAAACAGTGGGCCATCAGGTGGAAAAAAGATGGCAGCCAGCAGTGCCATTACTTAAACCTGTCGAAAAGTGTCCAAGCCGAATGTAGCTGGCCCATCAGTGATGGCCAACAGCAGGCCAGCATTGGTATGCCATCACATTACTTCAATCCGACATTTTTCCTGCAGTGCTAGCACATATCCCACTGCTATTCCTTTGCTGGCCTAGCACTTCCTAACAAAAATTTCTTATAGAATTCTATAAAAAAACAAAATATTACATAATTATGGCTCTTTTTTCTATAAGCTAGTTTCACCAAGAGCTATAGAAATATCTGTAGAAGTGTCTATAATAGAAATGTCTATAGAAATATTTGAACTGCATGTGGTCACCCTCCCAAGTACTGACCGCGCTCGATGCTGCTTGGTTTTTGTGATCGGACATGAACAAGTGCTTTCAGCATACGCTATGACTGCTCATAGTTTTCAAGTTCTCATTACACTATTTGATGTTTGTTTCTGTTGTGATTTACGTTCCCAATCATTAAACCGGTATAGAAGTTATTCTATTGTATAGAAATCCTACGTATACGCTTTTTTTTATTATTGATTCTGAACTGCATAAATTATGAAAACTGAAATCCTTTGCAACCTAGTAAAACCAGATTTAAGGAGAAGAAAAAAGTGCGTTGAAATAAAGAATTTATTTATTTATTCATTTACTTACTTATTTTGTTGGTGGCAGTGGTGCTATATTTTTTACAGTTTCAAAAAAATTTAGCTTCACAGCTTAAATTGTGTTAAGATATTCATTTCAGATTTGTGTTCAAATACTCAGTGTCTTCGATATTCGCAGCGCCACCTAGCGTAAGGGTTCCCAGCAATAATACTGCAAAAGTTCGTGCACTTCCATGTAGTGGTGGGCCAGCGCATGTGATAAAATGGATGCCCACCAAAATTTTATCTGATGATTTCCAACAGCAAAGTTGACTGAAGCTGTCCAGCAGTGGTCATGTAGTGGTAGACCATCAGCCAGCACTTCTCCATCACTGCCAGCACCTATCTCGCTGCTGGTCAGCAATTTCCTCTTTGCTGGGTATCCAGTGAAAGGAGCTAATAGGATTACAGCTTCCTACCGAAAATGAAATGAAAAAAATGCTGATATTTTTTATTTTTTTGTTTGAAATAAATTTGTAATCCCCCCCCCCTATCATTCAACAGACTAGCCGCTCTCTTCCTTTTAGTTCCATATTAGTGCACAGTGACACCACATTATACCCAAAGAAGTTGAAGAGGGTAATGGGGATTACAGGGAAGTAAGACCTGCGCCAAAATCGCTTTCCTGCGTCAAGCTGCTACAAAACAGCTATTTTTTTCCATTTTGCGCCAAAACGTACTTGGCTCCAAAATGTAATTTAGCCCGATTTCGTCGATCAAAGGAACAACAACAAAAAAAAAATTCTAGGCCGCTAATTTCGTCAAAAAAGCAAAAAACCGCGGTCAAAATATTTCTAAAAACACGCAATGTTTGTCAAATGGTCGCGGAAAAAAAACGTGAATACAATTAATTCAAATTCAAAGGATAAAAAGTAATTTCAAAGAATCGCTAATTTCGTCAAAAAACGAACAAAACGCGGTCAAAAGATCGCGAAAAAACGCGATTTCGTTAAAAGATCGTGAATAAAACGCAAATTTTGTCAAAATATCGCGAAAAACACGAGAATTTTGTTAATAGATCGCCAAAAACACGCGAATTTCGTCAAAGAATCGCGATAAAAACGCGAATTTTGCCAAAGGATCGCTAATTTCGTCAAAAGATCGCGAATTCCGTCAAAGGATCGGGAATAAGCGGGAATTTTGTGAATAGATAGCTAAATTCGCCAAAAAAAGAACAAAACACGGTCGAAAGATTGTGAAAAAACTCTAATTTCCTTAAAAAATCTCGAAAAAATCCACAAATTTCATGAAAAAATCGAGAAAAACACGCGAATTTCGTCAAAAAAAACCGTTAATTTTGTCGAAGGATCGCAAAAAAACGTGAATTTTGTCAAAAGAATCGCTAATTTCTTCAAAAAATGAACAAAATGGTTCAAAAGTTTGTGAAAAAACGCGAATATCTTTAAAAGATCGCGAAAAAACCGCAAATTTCATCAAAAGGTCGCAAAAAATTGCAAATATCGTCAAAAGATTAAGAAAAAAACACTAATTTCGTCATAAGATAGCGAAAAAGACGCTGATAAGGATCACGAAAAATATGCGAATTTTTTCAAAAGATCGCGAAAAATACGCGAATTCTGTCAAAAGATCGCGAAAAATACACGAATTCCGTCAAAAGATTGCAAAAAATATGCAAATTTCGTCGGTAGATAACGAGAAATACGCAAATTTCATCAAATGATCGCAAGAAATACACATGAATCTCCTCAAAAGATCGCGAAAAACATGCGAATTTTGTCATTGTATAGCTAAAAAAACGAATTTTGTAAAAAGATCACCAATTACTTCAAAAAACGAACAAAACGGGGTCAAAAGATTGTGAAAAAACGCTAAATTCGTTAAAAGATCCCGAAAACAGCAAATTTTGTCAAAAGATTTTGAAAAACACGGTAGTTTCGTCAAAAGATAGCGAAAAGCACAGTGATTTCAACAAAAGATCGTGAAAAATACGTGAATTTTGTCAAAAGAACGCGATAAAAACGCGAATTTTGCAAAGGATCGCTAATTTCGTCAAAAAACAAAGAAAACACGGTCAAAAGATCGTGAAAAAAACGATAATTTTGTTAAAAGATGGCGAAAAAGCGCTAATTTCATCAAAAGGTCGAAAAACCTCATAAATTTCGTCAAAAGATCGCGAATAACACGCAAATTCCGTCAAAGAATCGGAGAATAAGCGGGAATTTTGTCAAAAGATAGCTAAATTCGCCAAAAAAAGAACAAAACACGGTCAAAAGATTGTGAAAAAACTCTAATTTCGTTAAAAGATCGCAAAAAATCCACAAATTTCATGAAAAGGTCGAGAAAAACAAGCGAATTTCGTCAAAAGATCACGAAAAACGCGAATTTTGTCAAAGGATCGCAAAAAAACGTGAATTTTGTCAAAGGATCGCAAAAAAAACGTGAATTTTGTCAAAGGATCGCTAATTTCTTCAAAAAATGAACAAAACGAGGTCAAAAGATTGCGAAAGAACACGAATTTCTTTAAAAGACCGCGAAAAAAACAGATTAATAGATCACCAAAAACACGCGAATTTCGTCAAAGAATCGCGATAAAAACACGAATTTTGCCAAAGGATCGCTAATTTCGTCAAAAGATCGCGAATAACACGCGAATTCCGTCAAAGGATCGGGGAATAAGCGGGAATTTTGTCAATAGATAGCTAAATTCGCCAAAAAACGAACAAAACACGGTCAAAAGATCGTGAAAAAACGATAATTTTGTTAAAAGATGGCGAAAAAACGCTAATTTCATCAAAAGGTCGAAAAACACCACAAATTTCGTCAAAAGATCGCAAAAACACGTGAATTTCGTCAAAAGAGTGCGAATAACACAAGAATTCCGTCAAAGGGTCGGGGGATAAACGGGAATTTTGTCAAAAGATTGTGAAAAAACTCCAATTTCCTTAAAAAATCTCGAAAAAATCCACAAATTTCATGAAAAAATCGAGAAAAACACGCGAATTTCGTCAAAAAAAAAACGTGAATTTTGTCGAAGGATCGCAAAAAAACGTGAATTTTGTCAAAAGTATCGCTAATTTCTTCAAAAAATGAACAAAATGGTTCAAAAGTTTGTGAAAAAACGCGAATATCTTTAAAAGATCGCGAAAAAACCGCAAATTTCATCAAAAGGTCGCAAAAAATTGCAAATATCGTCAAAAGATTAAGAAAAAAACACTAATTTCGTCATAAGATAGCGAAAAAGACGCTGATAAGGATCACGAAAAATATGCGAATTTTTTCAAAAGATCGCGAAAAATACGCGAATTTTGTCAAAAGATCGCGAAAAATACACGAATTCCGTCAAACGATTGCAAAAAATATGCAAATTTTGTCGGTAGATCGCGAGAAATACGCAAATTTCATCAAATGATCGCAAGAAATACATATGAATCTCCTCAAAAGATCGCGAAAAACATGCGAATTTTGTCACTGTATAGCTAAAAAAAACGAATTTTGTCAAAAGATCACCAATTACTTCAAAAAACGAACAAAACGGGGTCAAAAGATTGTGAAAAAACGCTAAATTCGTTAAAAGATCGCGAAAACAGCAAATTTTGTCAAAAGATTTTGAAAAACACGGTAATTTCGTCAAGAGATAGCGAAAAGCACAGTGATTTCAACAAAAGATCGTGAAAAATACGTGAATTTTGTCAAAAGATCGCGATAAAAACGCGAATTTTGCAAAGGATCGCTAATTTCGTCAAAAAACAAAGAAAACACGGTCAAAAGATCGTGAAAAAAACGATAATTTTGTTAAAAGATGGCGAAAAAGCGCTAATTTCATCAAAAGGTCGAAAAACCTCATAAATTTCGTCAAAAGATCGCGAATAACGCGCAAATTCCGTCAAAGAATCGGAGAATAAGCGGGAATTTTGTCAAAAGATAGCTAAATTCGCCAAAAAAAGAACAAAACACGGTCAAAAGATTGTGAAAAAACTCTAATTTCGTTAAAAGATCGCAAAAAATCCACAAATTTCATGAAAAGGTCGAGAAAAACAAGCGAATTTCGTCAAAAGATCACGAAAAACGCGAATTTTGTCAAAGGATCGCAAAAAAACGTGAATTTTGTCAAAGGATCGCAAAAAAAACGTGAATTTTGTCAAAGGATCGCTAATTTCTTCAAAAAATGAACAAAACGAGGTCAAAAGATTGCGAAAGAACACGAATTTCTTTAAAAGACCGCGAAAAAAACAGATTAATAGATCACCAAAAACACGCGAATTTCGTCAAAGAATCGCGATAAAAACACGAATTTTGCCAAAGGATCGCTAATTTCGTCAAAAGATCGCGAATAACACGCGAATTCCGTCAAAGGATCGGGGAATAAGCGGGAATTTTGTCAATAGATAGCTAAATTCGCCAAAAAACGAACAAAACACGGTCAAAAGATTGTGAAAAAACTCTAATTTCGTTAAAAGATCGCAAAAAATCCACAAATTTCATGAAAAGGTCGAGAAAAACAAGCGAATTTCGCCAAAAGATCACGAAAAACGCGAATTTTGTCAAAGGATCGCAAAAAAAACGTGAATTTTGTCAAAGGATCGCAAAAAAACGTGAATTTTGTCAAAGGATCGCTAATTTCTTCAAAAAATGAACAAAACGAGGTCAAAAGATTGCGAAAGAACACGAATTTCTTTAAAAGACCGCGAAAAAAACAGATTAATAGATCACCAAAAACACGCGAATTTCGTCAAAGAATCGCGATAAAAACACGAATTTTGCCAAAGGATCGCTAATTTCGTCAAAAGATCGCGAATAACACGCGAATTCCGTCAAAGGATCGGGGAATAAGCGGGAATTTTGTCAATAGATAGCTAAATTCGCCAAAAAACGAACAAAACACGGTCAAAAGATTGTGAAAAAACTCTAATTTCGTTAAAAGATCGCAAAAAATCCACAAATTTCATGAAAAGGTCGAGAAAAACAAGCGAATTTCGTCAAAAGATCACGAAAAACGCGAATTTTGTCAAAGGATCGCAAAAAAACGTGAATTTTGTCAAAGGATCGCAAAAAAAACGTGAATTTTGTCAAAGGATCGCTAATTTCTTCAAAAAATGAACAAAACGAGGTCAAAAGATTGCGAAAGAACACGAATTTCTTTAAAAGACCGCGAAAAAAACAGATTAATAGATCACCAAAAACACGCGAATTTCGTCAAAGAATCGCGATAAAAACACGAATTTCATCAAAAGGTCGCAAAAAATTGCAAATATCGTCAAAAGATTAAGAAAAAAACACTAATTTCGTCATAAGATAGCGAAAAAGACGCTGATAAGGATCACGAAAAATATGCGAATTTTTTCAAAAGATCGCGAAAAATACGCGAATTCTGTCAAAAGATCGCGAAAAATACACGAATTCCGTCAAAAGATTGCAAAAAATATGCAAATTTTGTCGGTAGATCACGAGAAATACGCAAATTTCATCAAATGATCGCAAGAAATACACATGAATCTCCTCAAAAGATCGCGAAAAACATGCGAATTTTGTCACTGTATAGCTAAAAAAAACGAATTTTGTCAAAAGATCACCAATTACTTCAAAAAACGAACAAAACGGGGTCAAAAGATTGTGAAAAAACGCTAAATTCGTTAAAAGATCGCGAAAACAGCAAATTTTGTCAAAAGATTTTGAAAAACACGGTAATTTCGTCAAGAGATAGCGAAAAGCACAGTGATTTCAACAAAAGATCGTGAAAAATACGTGAATTTTGTCAAAAGAACGCGATAAAAACGCGAATTTTGCAAAGGATCGCTAATTTCGTCAAAAAACAAAGAAAACACGGTCAAAAGATCGTGAAAAAAACGATAATTTTGTTAAAAGATGGCGAAAAAGCGCTAATTTCATCAAAAGGTCGAAAAACCTCATAAATTTCGTCAAAAGATCGCGAATAACGCGCAAATTCCGTCAAAGAATCGGAGAATAAGCGGGAATTTTGTCAAAAGATAGCTAAATTCGCCAAAAAAAGAACAAAACACGGTCAAAAGATTGTGAAAAAACTCTAATTTCGTTAAAAGATCGCAAAAAATCCACAAATTTCATGAAAAGGTCGAGAAAAACAAGCGAATTTCGTCAAAAGATCACGAAAAACGCGAATTTTGTCAAAGGATCGCAAAAAAACGTGAATTTTGTCAAAGGATCGCAAAAAAAACGTGAATTTTGTCAAAGGATCGCTAATTTCTTCAAAAAATGAACAAAACGAGGTCAAAAGATTGCGAAAGAACACGAATTTCTTTAAAAGACCGCGAAAAAAACAGATTAATAGATCACCAAAAACACGCGAATTTCGTCAAAGAATCGCGATAAAAACACGAATTTTGCCAAAGGATCGCTAATTTCGTCAAAAGATCGCGAATAACACGCGAATTCCGTCAAAGGATCGGGGAATAAGCGGGAATTTTGTCAATAGATAGCTAAATTCGCCAAAAAACGAACAAAACACGGTCAAAAGATTGTGAAAAAACTCTAATTTCGTTAAAAGATCGCAAAAAAATCCACAAATTTCATGAAAAGGTCGAGAAAAACAAGCGAATTTCGTCAAAAGATCACGAAAAACGCGAATTTTGTCAAAGGATCGCAAAAAAAACGTGAATTTTGTCAAAGGATCGCAAAAAAACGTGAATTTTGTCAAAGGATCGCTAATTTCTTCAAAAAATGAACAAAACGAGGTCAAAAGATTGCGAAAGAACACGAATTCCTTTAAAAGACCGCGAAAAAAACAGATTAATAGATCACCAAAAACACGCGAATTTCGTCAAAGAATCGCGATAAAAACACGAATTTTGCCAAAGGATCGCTAATTTCGTCAAAAGATCGCGAATAACACGCGAATTCCGTCAAAGGATCGGGGAATAAGCGGGAATTTTGTCAATAGATAGCTAAATTCGCCAAAAAACGAACAAAACACGGTCAAAAGATTGTGAAAAAACTCTAATTTCGTTAAAAGATCGCAAAAAATCCACAAATTTCATGAAAAGGTCGAGAAAAACAAGCGAATTTCGTCAAAAGATCACGAAAAACGCGAATTTTGTCAAAGGATCGCAAAAAAACGTGAATTTTGTCAAAGGATCGCAAAAAAAACGTGAATTTTGTCAAAGGATCGCTAATTTCTTCAAAAAATGAACAAAACGAGGTCAAAAGATTGCGAAAGAACACGAATTTCTTTAAAAGACCGCGAAAAAAACAGATTAATAGATCACCAAAAACACGCGAATTTCGTCAAAGAATCGCGATAAAAACACGAATTTCATCAAAAGGTCGCAAAAAATTGCAAATATCGTCAAAAGATTAAGAAAAAAACACTAATTTCGTCATAAGATAGCGAAAAAGACGCTGATAAGGATCACGAAAAATATGCGAATTTTTTCAAAAGATCGCGAAAAATACGCGAATTCTGTCAAAAGATCGCGAAAAATACACGAATTCCGTCAAAAGATTGCAAAAAATATGCAAATTTTGTCGGTAGATCACGAGAAATACGCAAATTTCATCAAATGATCGCAAGAAATACACATGAATCTCCTCAAAAGATCGCGAAAAACATGCGAATTTTGTCACTGTATAACTAAAAAAAACGAATTTTGTCAAAAGATCACCAATTACTTCAAAAAACGAACAAAACGGGGTCAAAAGATTGTGAAAAAACGCTAAATTCGTTAAAAGATCGCGAAAACAGCAAATTTTGTCAAAAGATTTTGAAAAACACGGTAATTTCGTCAAGAGATAGCGAAAAGCACAGTGATTTCAACAAAAGATCGTGAAAAATACGTGAATTTTGTCAAAAGAACGCGATAAAAACGCGAATTTTGCAAAGGATCGCTAATTTCGTCAAAAAACAAAGAAAACACGGTCAAAAGATCGTGAAAAAAACGATAATTTTGTTAAAAGATGGCGAAAAAGCGCTAATTTCATCAAAAGGTCGAAAAACCTCATAAATTTCGTCAAAAGATCGCGAATAACGCGCAAATTCCGTCAAAGAATCGGAGAATAAGCGGGAATTTTGTCAAAAGATAGCTAAATTCGCCAAAAAAAGAACAAAACACGGTCAAAAGATTGTGAAAAAACTCTAATTTCGTTAAAAGATCGCAAAAAATCCACAAATTTCATGAAAAGGTCGAGAAAAACAAGCGAATTTCGTCAAAAGATCACGAAAAACGCGAATTTTGTCAAAGGATCGCAAAAAAACGTGAATTTTGTCAAAGGATCGCAAAAAAAACGTGAATTTTGTCAAAGGATCGCTAATTTCTTCAAAAAATGAACAAAACGAGGTCAAAAGATTGCGAAAGAACACGAATTTCTTTAAAAGACCGCGAAAAAAACAGATTAATAGATCACCAAAAACACGCGAATTTCGTCAAAGAATCGCGATAAAAACACGAATTTTGCCAAAGGATCGCTAATTTCGTCAAAAGATCGCGAATAACACGCGAATTCCGTCAAAGGATCGGGGAATAAGCGGGAATTTTGTCAATAGATAGCTAAATTCGCCAAAAAACGAACAAAACACGGTCAAAAGATCGTGAAAAAACGATAATTTTGTTAAAAGATGGCGAAAAAACGCTAATTTCATCAAAAGGTCGAAAAACACCACAAATTTCGTCAAAAGATCGCAAAAACACGTGAATTTCGTCAAAAGAGTGCGAATAACACAAGAATTCCGTCAAAGGGTCGGGGGATAAACGGGAATTTTGTCAAAAGATTGTGAAAAAACTCCAATTTCCTTAAAAAATCTCGAAAAAATCCACAAATTTCATGAAAAAATCGAGAAAAACACGCGAATTTCGTCAAAAAAAAACGTGAATTTTGTCGAAGGATCGCAAAAAAACGTGAATTTTGTCAAAAGTATCGCTAATTTCTTCAAAAAATGAACAAAATGGTTCAAAAGTTTGTGAAAAAACGCGAATATCTTTAAAAGATCGCGAAAAAACCGCAAATTTCATCAAAAGGTCGCAAAAAATTGCAAATATCGTCAAAAGATTAAGAAAAAAACACTAATTTCGTCATAAGATAGCGAAAAAGACGCTGATAAGGATCACGAAAAATATGCGAATTTTTTCAAAAGATCGCGAAAAATACGCGAATTTTGTCAAAAGATCGCGAAAAATACACGAATTCCGTCAAACGATTGCAAAAAATATGCAAATTTTGTCGGTAGATCGCGAGAAATACGCAAATTTCATCAAATGATCGCAAGAAATACATATGAATCTCCTCAAAAGATCGCGAAAAACATGCGAATTTTGTCACTGTATAGCTAAAAAAAACGAATTTTGTCAAAAGATCACCAATTACTTCAAAAAACGAACAAAACGGGGTCAAAAGATTGTGAAAAAACGCTAAATTCGTTAAAAGATCGCGAAAACAGCAAATTTTGTCAAAAGATTTTGAAAAACACGGTAATTTCGTCAAGAGATAGCGAAAAGCACAGTGATTTCAACAAAAGATCGTGAAAAATACGTGAATTTTGTCAAAAGATCGCGATAAAAACGCGAATTTTGCCAAAGGATCGCTAATTTCGTTAAAAAACGAACAAAACACGGTCAAAAGATCGTGAAAAAAACGATAATTTTGTTAAAAGATGGCGAAAAAACGCTAATTTCATCAAAAGGTCGAAAAACCTCATAAATTTCATCAAAAGATCGCGAATAACACGCAAATTCCGTCAAAGGATCGGAGAATAAGCGGGAATTTTGTCAAAAGATAGCTAAATTCGCCAAAAAAAGAAGAAAACACGGTCAAAAGATTGTGAAAAAACTCTAATTTCGTTAAAAGATCACAAAAAATCCACAAATTTCATGAAAAGGTCGAGAAAAACACGCGAATTTCGTCAAAAGATCACGAAAAACGCGAATTTTGTCAAAGGATCGCAAAAAAAACGTGAATTTTGTCAAAGGATCGCAAAAAAACGTGAATTTTGTCAAAGGATCGCTAATTTCTTCAAAAAATGAACAAAACGAGGTCAAAAGATTGCGAAAGAACACGAATTTCTTTAAAAGACCGCGAAAAAAACAGATTAATAGATCACCAAAAACACGCGAATTTCGTCAAAGAATCGCGATAAAAACACGAATTTTGCCAAAGGATCGCTAATTTCGTCAAAAGATCGCGAATAACACGCGAATTCCGTCAAAGGATCGGGGAATAAGCGGGAATTTTGTCAATAGATAGCTAAATTCGCCAAAAAACGAACAAAACACGGTCAAAAGATTGTGAAAAAACTCTAATTTCGTTAAAAGATCGCAAAAAATCCACAAATTTCATGAAAAGGTCGAGAAAAACAAGCGAATTTCGTCAAAAGATCACGAAAAACGCGAATTTTGTCAAAGGATCGCAAAAAAACGTGAATTTTGTCAAAGGATCGCAAAAAAAACGTGAATTTTGTCAAAGGATCGCTAATTTCTTCAAAAAATGAACAAAACGAGGTCAAAAGATTGCGAAAGAACACGAATTTCTTTAAAAGACCGCGAAAAAAACAGATTAATAGATCACCAAAAACACGCGAATTTCGTCAAAGAATCGCGATAAAAACACGAATTTCATCAAAAGGTCGCAAAAAATTGCAAATATCGTCAAAAGATTAAGAAAAAAACACTAATTTCGTCATAAGATAGCGAAAAAGACGCTGATAAGGATCACGAAAAATATGCGAATTTTTTCAAAAGATCGCGAAAAATACGCGAATTCTGTCAAAAGATCGCGAAAAATACACGAATTCCGTCAAAAGATTGCAAAAAATATGCAAATTTTGTCGGTAGATCACGAGAAATACGCAAATTTCATCAAATGATCGCAAGAAATACACATGAATCTCCTCAAAAGATCGCGAAAAACATGCGAATTTTGTCACTGTATAGCTAAAAAAAACGAATTTTGTCAAAAGATCACCAATTACTTCAAAAAACGAACAAAACGGGGTCAAAAGATTGTGAAAAAACGCTAAATTCGTTAAAAGATCGCGAAAACAGCAAATTTTGTCAAAAGATTTTGAAAAACACGGTAATTTCGTCAAGAGATAGCGAAAAGCACAGTGATTTCAACAAAAGATCGTGAAAAATACGTGAATTTTGTCAAAAGAACGCGATAAAAACGCGAATTTTGCAAAGGATCGCTAATTTCGTCAAAAAACAAAGAAAACACGGTCAAAAGATCGTGAAAAAAACGATAATTTTGTTAAAAGATGGCGAAAAAGCGCTAATTTCATCAAAAGGTCGAAAAACCTCATAAATTTCGTCAAAAGATCGCGAATAACGCGCAAATTCCGTCAAAGAATCGGAGAATAAGCGGGAATTTTGTCAAAAGATAGCTAAATTCGCCAAAAAAAGAACAAAACACGGTCAAAAGATTGTGAAAAAACTCTAATTTCGTTAAAAGATCGCAAAAAATCCACAAATTTCATGAAAAGGTCGAGAAAAACAAGCGAATTTCGTCAAAAGATCACGAAAAACGCGAATTTTGTCAAAGGATCGCAAAAAAACGTGAATTTTGTCAAAGGATCGCAAAAAAAACGTGAATTTTGTCAAAGGATCGCTAATTTCTTCAAAAAATGAACAAAACGAGGTCAAAAGATTGCGAAAGAACACGAATTTCTTTAAAAGACCGCGAAAAAAACAGATTAATAGATCACCAAAAACACGCGAATTTCGTCAAAGAATCGCGATAAAAACACGAATTTTGCCAAAGGATCGCTAATTTCGTCAAAAGATCGCGAATAACACGCGAATTCCGTCAAAGGATCGGGGAATAAGCGGGAATTTTGTCAATAGATAGCTAAATTCGCCAAAAAACGAACAAAACACGGTCAAAAGATTGTGAAAAAACTCTAATTTCGTTAAAAGATCGCAAAAAAATCCACAAATTTCATGAAAAGGTCGAGAAAAACAAGCGAATTTCGTCAAAAGATCACGAAAAACGCGAATTTTGTCAAAGGATCGCAAAAAAAACGTGAATTTTGTCAAAGGATCGCAAAAAAACGTGAATTTTGTCAAAGGATCGCTAATTTCTTCAAAAAATGAACAAAACGAGGTCAAAAGATTGCGAAAGAACACGAATTCCTTTAAAAGACCGCGAAAAAAACAGATTAATAGATCACCAAAAACACGCGAATTTCGTCAAAGAATCGCGATAAAAACACGAATTTTGCCAAAGGATCGCTAATTTCGTCAAAAGATCGCGAATAACACGCGAATTCCGTCAAAGGATCGGGGAATAAGCGGGAATTTTGTCAATAGATAGCTAAATTCGCCAAAAAACGAACAAAACACGGTCAAAAGATTGTGAAAAAACTCTAATTTCGTTAAAAGATCGCAAAAAATCCACAAATTTCATGAAAAGGTCGAGAAAAACAAGCGAATTTCGTCAAAAGATCACGAAAAACGCGAATTTTGTCAAAGGATCGCAAAAAAACGTGAATTTTGTCAAAGGATCGCAAAAAAAA
The DNA here is from genome assembly GCA_963932465.1 of Maratus speciosus. Classification (NCBI taxonomy): domain Eukaryota; kingdom Metazoa; phylum Arthropoda; class Arachnida; order Araneae; family Salticidae; genus Maratus; species Maratus speciosus. The sequence continues at coordinate 286,352,496 of OZ010794.1, read as the reverse complement.
CGTGAATTTTGTCAAAGGATCGCTAATTTCTTCAAAAAATGAACAAAACGAGGTCAAAAGATTGCGAAAGAACACGAATTTCTTTAAAAGACCGCGAAAAAAACAGATTAATAGATCACCAAAAACACGCGAATTTCGTCAAAGAATCGCGATAAAAACACGAATTTCATCAAAAGGTCGCAAAAAATTGCAAATATCGTCAAAAGATTAAGAAAAAAACACTAATTTCGTCATAAGATAGCGAAAAAGACGCTGATAAGGATCACGAAAAATATGCGAATTTTTTCAAAAGATCGCGAAAAATACGCGAATTCTGTCAAAAGATCGCGAAAAATACACGAATTCCGTCAAAAGATTGCAAAAAATATGCAAATTTTGTCGGTAGATCACGAGAAATACGCAAATTTCATCAAATGATCGCAAGAAATACACATGAATCTCCTCAAAAGATCGCGAAAAACATGCGAATTTTGTCACTGTATAACTAAAAAAAACGAATTTTGTCAAAAGATCACCAATTACTTCAAAAAACGAACAAAACGGGGTCAAAAGATTGTGAAAAAACGCTAAATTCGTTAAAAGATCGCGAAAACAGCAAATTTTGTCAAAAGATTTTGAAAAACACGGTAATTTCGTCAAGAGATAGCGAAAAGCACAGTGATTTCAACAAAAGATCGTGAAAAATACGTGAATTTTGTCAAAAGAACGCGATAAAAACGCGAATTTTGCAAAGGATCGCTAATTTCGTCAAAAAACAAAGAAAACACGGTCAAAAGATCGTGAAAAAAACGATAATTTTGTTAAAAGATGGCGAAAAAGCGCTAATTTCATCAAAAGGTCGAAAAACCTCATAAATTTCGTCAAAAGATCGCGAATAACGCGCAAATTCCGTCAAAGAATCGGAGAATAAGCGGGAATTTTGTCAAAAGATAGCTAAATTCGCCAAAAAAAGAACAAAACACGGTCAAAAGATTGTGAAAAAACTCTAATTTCGTTAAAAGATCGCAAAAAATCCACAAATTTCATGAAAAGGTCGAGAAAAACAAGCGAATTTCGTCAAAAGATCACGAAAAACGCGAATTTTGTCAAAGGATCGCAAAAAAACGTGAATTTTGTCAAAGGATCGCAAAAAAAACGTGAATTTTGTCAAAGGATCGCTAATTTCTTCAAAAAATGAACAAAACGAGGTCAAAAGATTGCGAAAGAACACGAATTTCTTTAAAAGACCGCGAAAAAAACAGATTAATAGATCACCAAAAACACGCGAATTTCGTCAAAGAATCGCGATAAAAACACGAATTTTGCCAAAGGATCGCTAATTTCGTCAAAAGATCGCGAATAACACGCGAATTCCGTCAAAGGATCGGGGAATAAGCGGGAATTTTGTCAATAGATAGCTAAATTCGCCAAAAAACGAACAAAACACGGTCAAAAGATCGTGAAAAAACGATAATTTTGTTAAAAGATGGCGAAAAAACGCTAATTTCATCAAAAGGTCGAAAAACACCACAAATTTCGTCAAAAGATCGCAAAAACACGTGAATTTCGTCAAAAGAGTGCGAATAACACAAGAATTCCGTCAAAGGGTCGGGGGATAAACGGGAATTTTGTCAAAAGATTGTGAAAAAACTCCAATTTCCTTAAAAAATCTCGAAAAAATCCACAAATTTCATGAAAAAATCGAGAAAAACACGCGAATTTCGTCAAAAAAAAAACGTGAATTTTGTCGAAGGATCGCAAAAAAACGTGAATTTTGTCAAAAGTATCGCTAATTTCTTCAAAAAATGAACAAAATGGTTCAAAAGTTTGTGAAAAAACGCGAATATCTTTAAAAGATCGCGAAAAAACCGCAAATTTCATCAAAAGGTCGCAAAAAATTGCAAATATCGTCAAAAGATTAAGAAAAAAATACTAATTTCGTCATAAGATAGCGAAAAAGACGCTGATAAGGATCACGAAAAATATGCGAATTTTTTCAAAAGATCGCGAAAAATACGCGAATTTTGTCAAAAGATCGCGAAAAATACACGAATTCCGTCAAACGATTGCAAAAAATATGCAAATTTTGTCGGTAGATCGCGAGAAATACGCAAATTTCATCAAATGATCGCAAGAAATACATATGAATCTCCTCAAAAGATCGCGAAAAACATGCGAATTTTGTCACTGTATAGCTAAAAAAAACGAATTTTGTCAAAAGATCACCAATTACTTCAAAAAACGAACAAAACGGGGTCAAAAGATTGTGAAAAAACGCTAAATTCGTTAAAAGATCGCGAAAACAGCAAATTTTGTCAAAAGATTTTGAAAAACACGGTAATTTCGTCAAGAGATAGCGAAAAGCACAGTGATTTCAACAAAAGATCGTGAAAAATACGTGAATTTTGTCAAAAGATCGCGATAAAAACGCGAATTTTGCCAAAGGATCGCTAATTTCGTTAAAAAACGAACAAAACACGGTCAAAAGATCGTGAAAAAAACGATAATTTTGTTAAAAGATGGCGAAAAAACGCTAATTTCATCAAAAGGTCGAAAAACCTCATAAATTTCATCAAAAGATCGCGAATAACACGCAAATTCCGTCAAAGGATCGGAGAATAAGCGGGAATTTTGTCAAAAGATAGCTAAATTCGCCAAAAAAAGAAGAAAACACGGTCAAAAGATTGTGAAAAAACTCTAATTTCGTTAAAAGATCACAAAAAATCCACAAATTTCATGAAAAGGTCGAGAAAAACACGCGAATTTCGTCAAAAGATCACGAAAAACGCGAATTTCGTCAAAAGATCACGAAAAACGCGAATTTTGTCAAAGGATCGCAAAAAAAACGTGAATTTTGTCAAAGGATCGCAAAAAAAACGTGAATTTTGTCAAAGGATCGCTAATTTCTTTAAAAAATGAACAAAACGAGGTCAAAAGATTGCGAAAGAACACGAATTTCTTTAAAAGACCGCGAAAAAAACAGATTAATAGATCACCAAAAACACACGAATTTCGTCAAAGAATCGCGATAAAAACGCGAATTTTGCCAAAGGATCGCTAATTTCGTCAAAAGATCGCGAATAACACGCGAATTCCGTCAAAGGATCGGGTAATAAGCGGGAATTTTGTCAAAAGATAGCTAAATTCGCCAAAAAAAGAACAAAACACGGTCAAAAGATTGTGAAAAAACTCCAATTTCCTTAAAAAATCTCGAAAAAATCCACAAATTTCATGAAAAAAATCGAGAAAAACACGCGAATTTCGTCAAAAAAAAACGTGAATTTTGTCGAAGGATCGCAAAAAAACGTGAATTTTGTCAAAAGTATCCATACAGTAATACCTTTGTACAAGCAATCGCAAGCGACAGAAACAATATTCCGTTAAGACAGATTTCTGGCTAATTCAGTAAAATTGCACGGTAATCTTTCCTTCTGGAGCATGAAAAGTTTCCATTTAAGACTGGATAATGCCACAGACAGGTTCCGTTTTGACAAGTTTTACTCTACGTATATCATAAATATCTATATATCTAATAATAAAAGACAAAAACGCTGCTTGTGTGTGTTTATTGCCGATGGCTAGGAAAATCTACTGCCCGCAGAGGTCTGAAAATTTATATGAGAATAGTTCAATGAGGTATGGATACCTCTGAGGCTCACACTTTTAATTTTTTTATAATTGGCCGAGATAGTAATTAAAAACTCATTAAAAAAAGAGATTTTATTTTTTTAATTGGCGGAGGCGCGCTGGTGCATGACCAGAACCTGCTTTTCGAGAGGAAAGGAAAGAAAAACTAAATACATCAGCCATGCCGTTTAAAATACGGAAAAACGGACGACTTATAGTTCGTACTTTTACGTCTCAAACGCCTCAATCAGTTAAAAAAATATGGTTCTTAACTCTTTGAAAAAAAAATTCAAACAGGGATTTCTCAGTCGACTTTTTGTCCCTTTCGCCAACGCTTACTCAAATTTTAGGGGTACCGATTCACAAAATACACGTACACTGTTAAAAAATTTCCGTTAAAATACGTAAATTGCACTGGCAATCGAGACGCCAGTACTATTTCCGTATTTTAACGAATTTTTTTTCCGTAAATTCCACAAAAAATTTCGTTTTTTTTCACAAAATTTACGGAAACAAAATTTCGTTAAAATGCGGAAATAGAACTGGTGTCTCGATTGCCAGTACAATTTCCGTATTTTAACGGTAATTTTCTTTTTAGATTGTTTTTAAAGCTAAGATCTTCTTCTCGTCGGTGGTGCAATCGGTTTTCTAAAAGACTAATTTTAATTCTTTAAACAAATTTGCGACCGTAGGTCACTTCGTGCCTCACTGTGACGAGACTATCTTTTTTCCACAATCTTTTTAGAGCATTTCCACAGACTGGATTTTACATCTATTACAAAAATTTCGTACTGTTCAAACGAGTAGAAGTATTTAAAAATAAAAATAAAATCTTAGAAAATTAGACGAAAACGCTCAAAAACGGTCTCGGCGCGGTTTCGCTTGGCTTCGGCACACGTTTTCACTATTAAAAATGCATGTTTTTCATGAAATTTTATAGAGTACTCGGGTACAGTTAAATTTATAGCATATTAACATTTCGGACAGTTCGGACAACGAAAAGTATCTTTTGTTTGTTATCTTAAAGAACCCGACGCGAAAACAAGAAAACTAGTCTGATGTGACAATCCTAAAACTTTCTTCTATCTCATACATGTTAAAACTTTAAAAATCGTTATCACAGTGCCAAAATTAAATGACAATCTATGCTCATCTCCATCATAAGGATTCTAAAGATATAGGTTCATTAAATTGTGTGCATTTTAAAAGGAGAACTTTGAAAGAAACAACTGAATTTTGGCATCCACCCTCTTAGATGTCTGCAAGCAAAATTCTCAGCTCAAAGAGCATAAAAGCGACACCTGTCGCGCTGTATACACCCAAGCTAAAAAAAAAGGTCTATGTGAAAGTGTAACAGAACATGAAGTCTGATTAAATTCGGTGTATTAGTTTTTGAGACAGAACAATTGCGGGAATCGTGAAAAACGGAGCATAGCAGCGCCACCTATTGAGCGATTTACACCAAAACGTAAAAAGAACAACGTATATCAACGTCTAACTGAATTTGAAGTTTGATGAAAATTTGTGTATTATTTTTTAAGATAGAGCTATTACGAAAATCATGAAAAATTCTGTATTGCAGTGCCACCTGTTGGCCAATTTACACCAAAAAGTAATCAGCACCATTTAATATCACGGACTAACCTAATCTGAAGACTGATGAAAATACGTGCATTAGTTCTTGAGAATGAGCTATTGCGGAAATCGTGAAAAATGCAGCTTAGCAGCGAAACCTGTTAGACGATTTACACGAAAACGCAATCAGCACGAAAAAATATCAAGATGTAACTGAATCTGAAGTTTAATGAAAATCTGATCATTAGTTTTTGAGATGTAGCTATTGCGAAAATCGTGAATAATGCATCATAGCAGCGCCACCTATTGAGCAATTTACAACAAAAATTAATCAGCACCAAACAATATCAAGAACTAACAGAATCAGATGTTTTATGAAAATCCGTGCATTACTTCTTGAGATATAGGGCAATTTGCACCAACAACTATTAAGCACCACTTTATCCTCCTGAGACCTGGCATCCATTTAAATGGATGTTTTGCTTTCGCCTTCTATTTCGTTAAATTTCATTGTAGAAATCTAAAACCAGTTTGGCATGGTAATGTATGAATCAAAAATCAACATTCAGCTTTTGGATTTTGGCAACAGTAACTACTTTGTTTACAAAATGGCGTAAAATGAGTCAAATTGGAATTCTACGTTCTGCTGGTAAGTTTCGTTTTTATGTTATTTTAATTTGTTTAAACTTTTTTTTTTTTTTTTTTTTTTTTTTTTGCAATTTTAATAGCAGATGTTAATACTTGCCTTATGTTCTTTATAGTAAATTCTATTCTTTCTCATACTTTTAGCATTTTTTAAATTATTTTAAAGCGAGTTATGGCCTGAACATCCATTTAGATGGATGTGCTGTAAAACAAAATTAAAAAATCGAAATTTATTAATTTCTTAAAAAACATCATTTTTATGTCTATGGAAAAAACTCATATTTAAAAAAATATATGCATTGTATTTTGCTTGGGTCTCAGGAGGATATATCAGGGACTAATCGAGCCTAAAGTTTTATTAAATTCCGTACAATAGATAGAGCGCCCAAAAAATTTATGTCACACATACAGGCAAACTCACAGACGATTCACAGATAGACATTTTGTAAAAACATGTTTTTCGGGATCTGTGACCGCTAAAAAGTGTAAATCCGTCGAAAACTGGAATTCGAAAATTCTCCTGAATCCAATACTTTCTTCTTGCAAAGATAGAAAGTAAAAAGGAAGAAGAAAACACACGTCTTTTAGAATCAATATTTTTTTCACGAAACTTTTACAGGGGTTCAGAAACGGTTATATTTATAACGATAAAAATTTTAAAGAGTTCCAAAAAAAACTATTTTTAAAAAAAATTATGAAACGACCGTACGTGAAAAACAGAAAATAACTCCTTACGAGCGCTTTTACCATTAAGGCTAATGTCAGACGAACGTCTTTTTGCACTCTTTTTCCCCTACATATCATCCCTACACAATGCCGCTAGCATTTCGTCTGACATTAGCCTTAAAGTCAATATTTTTTGGAGAATTTTTCGTTTAAAAATATAAATTCGACAAAATCGGATTAAAGGTATAAAATCATACAAATTTGTGCTTTATTAAAGGTTATTAACACGGGCCCGGGCAACACCGAGCGGGTCCGCTAGTCTATAATAATAAGGAAAGAAGTTTGTCTGTCTGTCGACCATGTTCTGAAAAAAATCGCTGCGCGCAGAGCTACAAAATTTGGTATGAAGGTACCTCTATGTATTTAGCCCGATTTCGGAGTTTTTGATCAGACTTTTTCAATATAATTTTTAATGCTATTTCTAACGTTTTTCACGGTTCGAGGCGATTCTTTTTTTTTTTTCTTATTATTAAAATAAATCCGATTTCAATCTTTTAGCGCATAATATAGTTAATTTTGTCCTCTTTTCAAAAAAGTTTATTCGGAATTCGTACAGCGATTTTTGAATTTTTCGCAAATATTTGCATGCGATTTCGTGTTTCGCAGCGATTTTTTTATATAAAAGAAATTTGGTTTCAATTTTTTAGCATTATACAGTAAATTTTGTCCTTTGAAATTTTTGAATTTTTAATTCTATTTTTAATGCGAGTTTTTGTGATTTTTCGCAACGAGTTTTGACAGTCGTGAAAGAATTACGTTTAAAATGTTTTAGAACAATTGTAGTAATTTTTCGTCTTTGCGACTTTTGGAATTTTTAGCGTTTTTTAATGCAATTTTCAGCGGTTTTTCGCGTTCCGCAGTGACAGTGATTTTTTTGCATTCCGTGGAGATTTTTTGACATTCGTGAAAAAATTCCGGTTAATGCTTTTAGTCCACTATAGTGAATTGTGTTCTCAGCGATTTTTGAATTTTTAATGCTCCTTTTTGCGTTTGTTTGCGTTTTTTTCGTATTCCGTAGCGATTTTTTGGCATTAATAATTTTTTGGCATAATAATTTTTCAGTTTCAAACTTTTAGCCTGATATAACAAAGTTTCTTTTTCGCAAATTCTGAAAAAAAAAAAAAAAAAAAAATCCGCATTTCAATACGATTTTTAGTGTTTTTACGCGTTCCGTGCCTTTTTTTTACATTTATAAAAGAAATTCGTTTCAACCTTGTAACACACTGTAGTAAAATTTTTCCTCCGCAATTTTTGATTTTTTATCGATTTTTAATGCGATGTTTAGCGTTCCGCTGCTATCTTTTGACATCCGTAAAAGGAATTGGGTGTCAAACTTTTAGCCCAATATAATAAATTTTGTTACATTTTCAATAAAGTTTATTCGAAATTCGTACAGCGATTTTTGAATTTTTTGCGAATATTTATGCATTGTTTAGAGATTTTTCGCATTCGCGGTGATTTTTCTGCATTCTTAAAAGGAATCATGCTTTAATATATCAAAAAAATCCCATAATAAGAAAATTTTGTCACCTGCGATTTTTGAATCTTTAGCGATTTTTAGAGTTTTTTCGCGATTCGCTACAATTTTTCCAAATTAGCAAAATGAATCCGCTTATCTTCTATCCCACAATAGTAAATTTTGTTTTCTTTTCATTTAAATTTATTTGGAATTCGTGCAGCTTTTTTTTTTTTTTAATTTTTCGCGATTTTTTATTACGATTTTTTGAATTTTCGTGTTTTGTACTATTTTTCAACTGACCGGACGACGCCGGGCATGTCAGCTAGTTAGTTTATAAATGCATAATATAAATAATACAGGTTTGCGCACGAAAAAGCGGCCCTGCTGTGTTTGCTATGAATGCGCATGTACAGATAGATACTTTTATATGAACATCGAAAAGTTTGAAAATAACACGAAAATCATATAACAGGAAATAACACGAAAATAACACGACAGCACGGGAGAAAATGAAGTTTAGGACTGGCCCGGGTTTACTCAAAAAATTTAGACCCGGTCCTTACTCAGCCTGATAATAATGAAAGAAAATAGAAAATGGGCCTGAGAAAGGGTTTCTTGTTCGGCCGGAATAAGAATAACTGAATATGTATTGTTTATTGTTACCAGATCCTGGTGAATCGTCATTTACTATGTAGAGACCGCTTGATTGATTTGGACTATTTTAATAAATATGACCTTTATGCATGATTTAGAGACAAATAATTTCTTCCTTTATATTCTATGCTTTGGAGACACTGGTGATTCTTCCTGGCTTCTAGTTTCATCATTTGCAGCAAAACTTAAAGCCTCATCCCCTTCCCTCCCGAGTTCTTCAAAGCTTGTAAATTGGAGTCCCTTTCTTTGTAGCTTCGGAAAATAGCGAATCACCTGTGCTCTAATCAGATCATATCGGACACAATATGTTGTCCGTTAAAAACGTGAATTTATTGCTCTATGTTTGTGACGCCGAATTAGAAAAAGAATTTCTTCCCAGAAAGTGTGCCCAGTGTCCAAAGAAGGAAGAAAAACCCACCATGGAGAGTGCTTTGTTTTTTCTCATATGCCACAATAAAATTCTCCAGTTGTTATACTTGTTTACAAAGAATAAAAGAAAATAACGAATTTAGAGAAAGAACAATTATCCATCGAAAACATACGCTAAAAACTTTTGTGAATTATATGAAATTCCGAAATCTGAGTTTTTTCTATGTCAGTTGGCGTGAAAAAATTTAGCCCATCTGAAAAATTATTGGAGGGGCCCGAGCCCCACGGGCCCATATAACTCTACGCCTATGAACGCAGTATAACTAGTTTTGTAGTCATAAAAAGACCAGAGGATATACGCTATAGGCTGTGAATATACGGAAGAGAGTATACGCTATAGCTTTACCTGAGAAACTGAAGGTATACGCCGTAAATCTTCCATTACACCCTTCGATTTAACATATGAGTGGTTTAGACAATTTTGGACAAAAGCTAATCGTCAAACATCTTGGCGAGCCTAGAAAATACCTAGGATTGCTAAAGAAAGACGCGCCACACACCAGGGAGACATGCAACAAAAAAGCGTGAGGCATGCGACAATTTCACCCTGTTAACAAAGAAAAAACCGATTTGAACAGCAGAATTTGCCTCATGTCTCACAATTATTGTCGCATGTCTCTCTGGTGTGTGGCGCACCTTATGACAAACGCGTCTGTCTAAGCACAGTTTGAGCACTGCATGTCGCCCCTCTCATATAGAGGCAGTTCCACCTTACATTGCCTCACTCGCATACTAAAATACGCCCAGGCGAGAATAGCGAAGTTTTAAAATAGAGAATGCCTAGGTTTGCCATAGTTTGGATAAGCGCGTCTGTCTAAGCATCGTATGTCGCCAATCTCATATCTATACTCCCAATACTATGAAAGAGGTGCTGGAGCAAAGCAAGATGACAAATAAGTTAAATAAGATACTAAGAATAAAAAAAAAATAGATATGAAAATTTGAGTAAAAAGCAAAAAATATCAAAATTAATTTAGAATTAGGAAAGTTACAAAATGCGACTGTTGTAAATAAACACTAGGCTGCATAACGTCATGAGCTAGCCAATTCTAGATAAAATTTTCTTTAGCAGGGAATTCTGTGTTCAAGTGATCCCAGAAAGGTTTCTTGAAGTTTTTGAGCATCGGACGAAGTTATTATATCGTGCAAGGATAGTAAAAGGACGTTTCAACAAATTTTTGGAGAGTTCGGTGACCAAAAATTCATCCTGAACTAGGACAGGACCGAATTACACTGTTAAAAATCTGCAGTTTTAGCTGCATAGTCAATCCACCGCTTTTATAGAATATCTCCATTCTAACCAATGAGAATGCTCCATATTATAGTCAAGTAATCGTTTTCTATAAAAGCCGTGGAGTGACTATGCAATCAAAGCTACAGATTTTTAACAGCGTAGTAGAATTTTGACAGCAAAGAGTGGGATTTAGGGCTACAACTTTATGTGCGCTCCTATGTCCTTTCAATACCAGTACGAGATTTAAATTCATAATCTCCAGTTATTGAGAAAAAATTGGGATTTACTTCCTAAGTCATGGTCAGAATACGGCATAAGTGCGCATTCAGGCCGCTAAAAGCAGCAACATTCGCAATGTCCTAAAATAAAAACGACTAGCTAAAAGGCTAATACAGAAGGTCGGGTTTAAAACGATTTCTCCTTCCGTATCTCGTAAATCGTTCTCCTTTTGACATATAACCTGCCACAAGCTAGTGTTCGTCAACTTATCTTATTCGACTAGGCGAGAGTATCAGTAAGTTATGGAATGTATATTTGTCATAGTTTGGACAAAAAGACCTGCCTAAGAAGATTCTGAGCATGTGTACTATAGCGCCTAGAATATATAGTGTGGAAATTGGCTATCACTGTAATACTACAACGTCTAGAATACCTAGTGTGGAAATATGCTATCCAAACAACGCTAATCTTTTTTATCCCTTAAATGTGCAACGATACTGCTAAAATCCCAAGTGTCGATCGCAGCGACATTTGTGGGATTTTTGCATTACATTGTATAGACTAGCAATATCTTGCAGTTGTAGAAAATATCCTGCATATGTCGCTGCGATCTGCATATTTCAGCAGCATCGTTGCACATTTAAGGGATACAATATTTTAGCACTTTTTTAAGTATTACAGGGATAGCCAATTTCCACAGTATATATTCTAGATGCTATAGTAATACTTAAAAAAGTGCTAAAATATTGTATCCCTTAAATGTGCAACGATGCTGCTGAAATATACAGATCGCAGCGACATCTGCAGGATATTTTCTACAACTGCAAGATATTGCAAGTCTATACAATGTAATACGAAAACACCGCAGATGTCGCTGCGATCGACACTTGGGATTTTAGCAGTATCGTCGCATATTTAAGGGATAGAAATTTTTAGAGTTGTTTGGATAGCATATTTCCACACTAGGTATTCTAGACGCTGTAATGTGTACTTTGCGTAGGTATGTCGCCGCTCACATGAAGATATCCTATAAAAGATAGAATAGACTTCTTAGAATTAGACGATGCTTTGTGGATCTGGCTACTTGTTTTCAATATGAACGTTTTTCACAATCACAGCTAAGTCTCCGTAAAATAAGATGTTCTGCTCTCAAAATTGGCAGAGATGAGGTGTTGCCTTGAAACTCAATCACACTCGTCGGTCTGGGACCACCGTGGCTGAGTGGTCAAGGCATCACACCGCTAATCGCTTGCGAGTGTAGGTGGGTGCCAGTTCGAATAACGCTGGCTCCGTTGCACTCTCCTTGTGGAGTTCCCGGCTGTATTTCTCTGTGTTGTAAATTTCGTTGTGTGTACTATCTCGTCCCTGTATATATTGACGATGACTTATAAGCGGACGCTTGACGCCAAGCACACAGGTCAGGTGTATGTAAATAAAATGTCAAATGTCAAAATGTCATCGGTCTAACCGCTCAGAGTTTTCCGTGGCTTTCTTCGAACCTTGTGTAAATACGGGTTAGGTTCCCTTAAATAGTTCTCCATGAAAGACACTTCTGCCTCGGGCCTATATCCCTCGTGTAGGTAATTCATAATCGGCCATCATAAACAATACCAACACCTAGAAAATAGTGGCGATATACGTACAAGGTGGTTATTCAAGCTAAATGGTTTGTCCAAACTATGTTAAACAATATTCCAGAACTTGCAAAACTCCTCGGAACGTGGAACGAGTTCGACAAGCCAATAAACATTAACTTAACAATATTCGTACGCGCACTAAGCTATTGGTGATTAGTTTTTGTCCAAAATCGTCTTGATTTTCCCTTAGTTACCATCATGTTATAGAAATCTCCTAACCACAGTTGGCCGAAATGTGCGATTGGTGAAGATCTATATGAGATATGTCTATATGAGAATGGGGACATATGCGCAAGACACATGTTCAAAAGTTTTTGTCCAAACTATAACAAACTTATACCTCAGAATGGCGATATTCATTTGGATAAGTTCGATTAGACGAGTAAGAATAGTTAATCTATTAGTTTGGTGAAAATGGTCTCTAAGATGTTTGGCTATTAATTTTTCGTCCAGTCATTTCAATCAATCAAATTTTATATCCCATATGTCGCACACTAATACACTGCTCAAAACAATTAAAGGATATTGCAGTTTTAGGTGGATTTTGTATCTGGTAAACTGTTTAGCTGATTGATACATGGTCGACAGATATAGTAGGTTATATGAGAATAAATTACACATGTTTGGCAGAAAAAAATGCATTTTATTGCGCATTTGTGTACTAAAGGAAAAAAACACAATTTGTGCATATGAGAAAAAAAGAATAAGAAAAGGTGTTTTCTTCAAAGAAAATCATTTTCAGTCGGGGGTATGGTTTCTACGGGCGGCCAGCAACATTGAACACCTTTGAGGCATGGACTCAATGAGGCTATTAATGACGAGTTGGGGTATTCTGCCCCACTCTTCCAGAAGAGCTCTTTCCAGTTCTTGGAGAGTTTGTGGGGGTTGTTGGCGGCCAGAAACTCGTCTTCCTAGAGCGTCCCAAACGTGCTCGATTGGATTCATGTCTGGAGAACACGCTGGCCATTCCATTCGAACGATTCCTTCCTCGAAAAGGAAATCCTCCACCAGGTTTGCACGATGTGGCCTGCAGTTATCGTCCATTAAAATGAAGTTATCTCCGATTGCTGCAGCGTAAGGGACTACAATAGGTCTGAGGATCTCATCCCTATATCGGCGACCAGTCAGAGCTCCATCTCGAATGATGTAGAGGTCAGTGCGCCCGTCAATGGAGATGCCACCATACACAAACACTCCTCCACCGCCAAATCTGACACTTTCGTGCACGAACGCAGGATTATTCCTACTGCCACGGTCCCTCCAGATGAAAATACGCCTATTATCCGGATGCATAGAAAAACGGGACTCGTCAGAAAACAGAATATTGCTCCATTCATTTCTCCTCCAGTTGACATGCTCGGTTGCCCACTCCCTGCGGTCGCGACGATGCCTTGATGTTAATCTAACACATACCATCGGTCGGCGAGCATACAGACCTACAGCATGGAGACGGTTTCGGACAGTCTGAGTTGAAATCGTGGTGCCTGTAGCCGAGCGAAGGTGTTGTTGGAGAAGAGTAGCGTTCATGGTTCGGTGTCTCCGAGCTGTTAACGCTAAATACCGATCTTCATTGGGCGTTGTTGCCCGTCTACGACCTTGCCCTGGTCTTCGGCCTGCACATCCACTCTCCAAAAAACGGTTCCAGATCCTGGAAATGACACTTTGTGACACTCCAATGGCTTGCGCTACTTCGGCTTGAGTTTGGCCCCCTTCTAACCTACCAACAATTCTCAAAGCTTATGAATCTGTCAAATGACTTCGCTGAGACATCGTACTCATCGAAACAAAGCAATCACTGAATGCCGATCATCCTTGTCTTCATTCTCTTTTATCCAGTTGAAAGTCAAATTTCATTCGCTGCCGCTGAAGCGACGTTTTTGACGTCGAACTCAAAATTTGCATACTCCACAGTTTGAAAACCAGAAAAATTTGCATTTGTGATTCTCTTCTTCTATTTTCGGCAAAAAAAATTTCGTTTATATCTTTATTTTATATAAAACTTCAAATATCCTTTAATTGTTTTGAGCAGTGTATATAAGCACCCTAGGCTCATTGGACATTACTCATGAATAGCAAGAGCCACTTGGTCATCAGGGAAGCAGAATTCAAATGCTCTTCACCCCTATTGGTGTTTATTTCTATACATTCTCAGCAGACGCGGATCCACGGGGGGGGGGGGGCGATCGGGGCGACCGCCCCCCCCCCCAAAAAAGATATAAATACACCGATGACTGCAAATTTCGACAAATGGTCGCCGAAAAATCATTTTCGTCAATCGTTCGCAAGTCAAAGAATCGCAAAAGAAACGCGAATTTTGATAAAGGATCGCGCAAAAAACGCCCATTTCGTCAAAGGACCGCGAAAAAAACGCGAATTTCGTCAAAGAAAAGCAGAAAAAACGCCAATTTCGTCAAAGGATCGCAGAAAAAAACGCGAATTTCGTCAAAGGATCGCAGAAAAAACGTGAATTTCGCCAAACAATTGTGGAAAAAACGCTAATTTCGTGAAAGAATCGCTTAAAAAACACAAATTTCGTCAACAGATCTCTGAAAAAATGCGAATTTCTTCAGAGAATCACGAAAAAATAAGCGAATTTCGCCATAGAATCGTTGAAAAAACGCGAATTTCGTCAGAGGGCCGCGAAGAAACCCACAATTAGTACCGGGAGCTGATTTCCCCAGGCGCGCATCCACGGGGGGGGGGGGTCAATCGGGGCAAAGAAGGGAAGAACAAATTTACCAAGTTGTTTACAATAGATGGCGCTGTAAGCAATAGGCGCTAAATACAGACTCGATTTTTTGGCCTTTCTCTTCTTCCATGCGGAAAAAGGAAATTAAAATGTATTGAGCGGGTCCGAAAGTACCAAAAATCGAACCTTAATTTAGCGCCTATTGCCCACAGCGCCATCTGTTGTTTGTAATTCAAACAAAAACCGAAAATCACTGTAAAAAACTTTTGACCTTATGCATAACCCTCCTGCAAGAATTTTTTTAATATCTGTCACCATTTGCAAGTTATTGAATTTTAAAATCAGTCAGTCATTTTTAGGACACCCAGTATATACTTCTTAATTGATAAGCTGCCACCACCGGTATAGGTGCTGGACAAGAAGTAAGGAGGCTGGGAATCAGTCCTTAGAATACTTCAAATAATATTAAATAGAATTTTTTTTTTACAAAATACTTAAATATTTACATTAAAACACAATATTTTCATTTATAGGCCCAGATACAGCAGATCCTGCCCTAAGTTAAATAACCATTTGGGCTATTATCTATGCACTAGATTAGGGATGCACAACCTATGGCCCGCGAATTTCGTCAATTTATAACTGGAAAAAATGCAATTTTTGTCCATAAATCGCAAGAAAAAATCGTGAATTTTGTCACTTTGCCGAAAAAAACTGAAAATTTCGTCAGCCATTTAAGAATCGCGAATTTTGTCGATCAGGCGCGGAAAAATCGCAATTTCGTTGATAAGGGACGGAAAAAACGCGAATTTTGTCACTAGGGCACGAAAAAAAATCGCAAATTTCGCCGATCGGCCACGGAAAAATGATTAGTTTTGTCTATCGGGCTCGGGAAAATTTGAGAATTTCGTTGCTCGGGCACGAAAAAATCGCAAATTCTGTTAATCAGGCTCGGAAAAATCGCAATTTTCGTTGATCGGGCACGGAAAAATCGCCAATTTTGTAGATGATACGCGGAAAAATTGAAAATTTTATTGATCGGCTGCGGAAAAATCATAAGTTTACCCAGTCGTGAGAAAAAAACCCCACGAATTTCGTCAATTTGCAGCAGGAAAAAATGACAAATTTTGTCATGTCAGTTAAGAATCGCGAATTTTGTCGATTAGGAGAGGAATAACCTCAAATTTCATTGATCGTCTTCGAAAAAATCGCGTGTTCTTCTGTTTATCGGGGAAAAAAAATCGAGAATTTCGTCAATTTGCCGCGGGAAAAAGTTACAAATTTCGTCAGAGCCAGTTAAGAATCGCGAATTTTACTGATCGGCTGCAGAAAAATCGCAAATTTAATCGATCCATCTCGGAAAAATCGCAAATTCTCGATCGGGCACGGAAAAATAGCGAGTTTTGTCTATCGAGCTCAGAAAAATCGAGAATTTCGTTAATTTGTCCCGGGAAAAATTACAAATTTCGTCAGAGCCAGTTAAGAATCGTGAATTTTGCTGATCTAGCGCGTAAAAATCGCGAACTTCGTTGGTCGGGTTACAAAAAATCGCGAATTTTGTCGATCAGGCGCGTAAAAATCGCAAATATCGTTGATAGGGGCACGAAAAATTGAAAATTTCGTTGATCGGCAGCGGAAAAAACGCCAGTTTCGTCAGATTATCGGGAGAAAAATGCGAATTTTGTCAATTTGCTGCGGGAAAAAACAGCAAATTTCATAAGAGTCAGCTAAGAATCGTGAATTTCGTTTATCCGGCGCGGAAAAATCCGGAATTTTGTCGATCAGGGCCTGAAAAGTCGCAAATTTCGTCGAACAAACACAGAAAAATCGCGAGTTTTGTCAATCAGGCTCCGAAAGATTGCGAATTTTGTTGGTCGGCCACGAAAAGATCGCGAGTTTTGTCAATCAGGCGCGGAAAATTTGAAAATTAAGCCTATCAGGCGCGGAAAAATAGCGAATTTCGTCAATCAGACGCGAAAAAAACGAATTTTGTCGATCGGTTTCGGAAAAATTGCGAATTTTGTCGATCAGACATGTAAAAATCAGTTTTTTGATCGGTCGCGGAAAAATCGCGAATTTCATTGATCTGCCTGAATTCTCATCACATGCACTTCTCAAGGAAACACTCTGTGCAAACAGCATAAGCCACTACCTTCAACCTCCACTTCAGACTTTCAACATAAAAAACTGATTATCTTCTGCTCTCAATATCCCTTCTTCCTTCCAGACTCTGGGGTTTACACCTGTATTTTCAAGAGCACCCAACGTGATCTACTGGCTTGCTTGCCTACCGACAGGTCATCATAAGAAATTATCTTTTGTTCACAACTTTTCCTTTCATTGTCAAATTCCTGGGTATTGTACTATCTTTGTTCTATTGGGAAACATTAGCCCCTCTTTTGGAATAATATCCTTTTATACACTTCACTCATCTTAATATCATAGAAAAGAGAATGTGTACATAACTCAAGTACGTAGATAATGATACTCAGATAAACACAATACATAAAGGAAATAAAATTAATCAAGCAGTAACTTGCATTAAGCATACTACTCATTAACATTAGACCTGACAACCGCTATGCTGGTGGTTCCAGAGAAACAGGAAAGGTCCATGCTTCAATTTCACCCCTAATTTAAGAGAATGGAGTTATGCCACAGAATATTTATTATAACCTACTTTAGTGTGACATCATTTGTCATATAGGGCACATTTTTTGAGTTAGACTGTTGGGCATGCCACATGCCACACAACAATTAGACATGCAGCACAAAGCATGACCTGTTTCCTACTTATTTCCATCCGGCTATCAAATGAGAAACAGGTTTGAATTTCAATGTCTCCCCGGAAAGATATATAGCAGTGTTGAATTCAGGGGTGGCCCGGAGGGACATCCCCCCCCCCCCCCCCCGGAGCAATGAGATGTCCCCTTGGAAGATTTGAGATTTTGTATTTTCGATGTTCAAAAAGTGCAATTTCCCCCGGAAGTCTATAATGCCCCCCCCCCCCCCCCCCGCAGCCACAGAAATCCCTCCCAGAGAAAAGTGTCCAAATTCAACACTGAACTCATGTACATAGTACTACATAATATTACTTCGAGGAGATGAGAAGTAAAACCGTATAATGCCTCAGAATCTGTCAGGTCCTTAGAGGTTGATCTTTTAACCAGAGTGATTGAGATTTAATATAAGGGTCTTTTGGAAGCCTATTGTCTAGATGAGCAAAGATTGTGTCTATGTTGTGGACCCTTATAGCAGCAGGATACCCAACACTAGGTGCATTTGGAACAACCCAGCACATAAACAACTCTAAAACAAAACCCAGGGAGGCCCAAGATTGGCAAGATTTTGGAACATTTATGTACAGTCGTGGAAAAAAGTAAACACCCACTACTAACTCTGCAACCAATTATAATAGAAAAAAGTTACTGGTACCAATGGATTGGAAATAAAGTCTACTTTTAAATGATGTATATAACATTTGCTTAGGGGCCATCTACAAATCAAAACCAGACCAAACTTAGTTTTTTTCAATGGCAACACCCAAGTTTGACAATATATTTTAAATCTTTGGACCAAACATGCCTAGAAACAAAATTTCAAGTCACTTGGATGGTAAGTTTTAGAATTATAAATATTGAAAATTTACAGCTTGTAATGTTAAATTACATTTTCATATTTTAATTAATATCTCCTGAAATTATAATCCTAGTGTGATAATTTTTAGCGTGGATATAATACTAAAAAATCCAAACATTAATACATTGAATTTGTAATTTAAAAATATGAATTATGAAATTAATATTCGAAAAAAATATGAATTACAACCTGCATTTTTTTTTTATAGATTTATATTTATTATGTCCTGCATGCGAATTCTCAATTTCAAATTTTTCTTTCAAGTAGTTTTCGAATTATTATTAAAAAATGTCAAAAGTACAGTTTAAGGGCCATCTATGATGTACAGAGAAGCATAATTTGAAAAAATATATTTTACTCATTTTATTGAAATATTTGTGCTGGCAATAGTTGAAACATATTAAGCGAGTGAAATGGTCATATTGGCAAGAAATAACACAACAGAAGTGACATAGCCATTCTGTAGCATTTCAACAATCAAGTATACTGATATAGCCCCTAAAATAGGCTAATTTTAAAAGCATTAATTTCTCGGAAACTAATCGTATGGATTTCATGAAAATTTGGATTTGGACATTGCTATTGAAATATGCAGATGACCTCTAAGCAAATTTTATATACATAATTTAAAAATAGACTTTATGCTTGATACCTGTAACTTTCTTCTACGATAATTTGTTGCAGAATTATCAGATGGGTGTTTACTTATAAACTTGTACCATCTTTAAAATAAAGAACTGAAAGAGTGTTATTATTTTTTTATTAGATTAAGAAGACTTTGAACTCCTGTTTAAGATAATTTACAAACACAAAAACATATAAAGGAAATCAAAACTTAAAATTGTCTTTCACAGGGGATGCAAGGAAAATCTTAGTTCCCTATTGTTAATAATTTTAAATCACTCGTCAAGAATAAATGTTTCTCCTTTTTTTTCAAAATCATGAGAGAAAAAGAAAACCTGTTTAGTTAAATTTGATAATTGAGGGAGGAACAATTGGCCTGCCTTGCAGGTACCCATGACCCATATAATTTCAATAGGCTTCTCAAGGAAATCTCTATTCTCCCTACTTCATCCTTTCATTGTCATGGGAAACTATGGAAAATGTTAAACAATGTGAGTCTGGATATTTACATTAAACGTGCTTATAAAAAGTGTGTGTCCATGTGGCCTAAGTCAGTCTGTGGTTCTTTATCTCAGAACCTTGTGAATTCAACAAACTTTATTTAAAGAACAATAAAAAGCATAAAAATACAAATACAAACTACATCACATAAAAAGTGATGGGGATTAAAACACAATAACATTAAAAAATGCAATTTATCTGGCTAAACAGTGGGTATGACTGTCTTTGACGACTCCCTGAACCCTGGAGAATTTGTCTCATGCATTCAAAATAGATGTCCAGTGAAAACAAGATAGTTTAGCTGACTATTATTCGTCTGATCACTTTAGCATATTTGTAAGCACATATTCAACATATCACTATCATTTGAAGGGTTTCAGGATCCAAGAGAGCCGACAACAATCGATTTGACCTTACAGTGCAATTGTTCACACTCAACTCCTTGGCAAGATCTTCATACTTAGCGAGTTCCGGACTGATAAAAGCTCAACATTTATTGCACGCTTGCAGTGACCCGGAGCTGAACAATTTTTGATGCTCCAGCTCCGCTCCTAGATAAAACACTGTGGCTCCGGCTCCAGCTCGGCTCCGACTTTGCGCTTTTGAGTTGCAGATTTTAATTTACACATTTAATTTTTTGCTCACAAATTCTTTCTTCCTTTACCTTCATTAAAGATCTGACAAAATGCATTTTTCTTCTCATCAAACTTGAAACGTTTGTTCAGAAAATATGACATCTTTTAGCTTTTGCTTTTAAAATAGAAAGTTTGGTGGAATTTTAAGCACAAAAATCTTAAATTTCTTCTACACTTTTCAAACAACCAAAATTGTACAACTACACATGTAGACAACAAATGGCCATATTTTTCAAATAGTGTTGTCACCTAGCTCAAGTAGAAAGTAGAAGTAAAGTAGTGTTACCATGTTTTGAGAAGTTTTCAATCTCTAATTTAAAAAAAAACCCTCAAAAGGATATAATTAAAATACTGAATAATGATGTAAGTAAAATATTTTAAGCCTGGAAATTTAAAAGACTGAAAAAAAAAAAAAAAAAGATTTAAAAGAATATTAAAAACTAAAGGAGCTTTGGAGCAGGGGAAAATTAAGAGCTCCAACTCCAGGGAAAACACAGCTCCGGAGCTCTCCGGCTCCAGCTCTCTGCATGTTTGTAAAATAAAAATAATAATGTTCTTATAATTTAGCCTACTCTTTCGACATGTTCATGAAAGATGTCTAAACAAATTTTTAAAATCTCTGCTTCACTAGCACACATTTATTCATATTATCAAGAATTACGGCTACGCTTTTTTCTAATTTTTATCAACTTTTTTAAGTTGACACAGAATTTCTATGTATATCTTTAAATCCTGTTTATAAATGTTGCCTTGCGATTAAATGAAAACAGAACAGCGAATTCACACCTTCTTACAAAAATATAATGAGTCATTGGCCTGAGGTAGCAGCAAAGAACAAAAGATAAGTTTAATGCAATAATATTTAAATAATAAATAAATTTATGTATGGTGAATTGTAATTACAAAAATAATGTGAAAATATAAAAAGTGAAAAAACATTTTTATGTATTGATTATGTACTCTTTTTTAATAAAAAATACATCCTCTCTAAAAGCTTAATTATTTTAAAGTTTTCTTTCTGTTTTAATATTCACATGCAACCATATTTTTCAGCTGAGAGATATTTGGAAATATTATTTATGCTTTTTTACTAATTGCAACAATAAGTGAAAAAAAGTTTTTTTCAAAATATGAAATAAATCTATTGCAATAGTGAAATTTTTAATAATAAAAATAATAATAAAAACAGATAAATAATAATAAACTAGAGAACAGGAATTCTGCTTTTTCAGAATTTAGTGTCGCCCCCGGCATTTCCATTACTTCATTTTCTTCTGATGGACTGATGGCTTCTATTATTATGAAACAGCCATTATAAATGAAGCGTTAGGTGAAGATGAAAGAGCAGCCGTAAGAAGATAGAACTCTGATTTTCTGGTCAGAATGGGGAAAAAAATGGCCATAATTTTTTTTGGCCATTCCCCCCCCCCCCCCCCCCACCATTCTGACCAGAAAAAATCAGAGTTCTAACTTTTTAAGGCTGCTCTTTCACCTTCATCTAACACTGCATTTATAATAAATGTTTCATAATAGAAGCCACCAGTCCATCAGAAGAAAATAACTCGGTTAAGCGGGACTCTACTGCAGTACAAAACATATTTCCATTTTAAGGCTTAAAGCACGCGTTTTATTTTATGTAAAATGACGTCATTTGCATCCGCTTAAGAATTCCACATTTACGATCTACTCTTAAACATGTACAGTAAAGCACGCATAGCACATTACTATCACGAAATAACGCACAAATGCAGCAAAAAGATTCCGTCATTCAAGAAAATCGAAAAAAAAAAAAAAAAAGTCCATCTAATGATTCATAGATACTTAAAATTAAATATAGTTTATAATAGCTCCATTGTTTTAACAGAAATCATTCGTTTATATTTTTTTCAAAATAGCACGTATTTTAATTACATTTTCTTTCGGTTGTTATGAGAAAATGGCAACAAAAATATATAATTACTATTTTAGAACTATTTTTCCTTTACTTTCTACAGAAATGGAGTACTTCCATTGCCAATATTAAGCAAATGGCTCTAAAAACTACAAAAAAAAAAAAAAAAAATAATATTTCAAAAATAAATAGAGAAAATGCATTTAAAAGAAATTTTTTTTCCAATATGACGGTATAAAAATTGAAAATGTGCAATGCTTAGAAGTTAAAAAAATTTCTATAGATTATTTAATCATACTGCTTTGTTTTACGGCTGGCTTCTGTAAGGTAACGTTATTTTTTGGAATACACAAAATAAGCAGGGAGAAAGAAATAGCATACCGTACCGGGGCTAAAAAAAGATTGCATACTGCATACTACAAAATAGTCAAACATGTGCCTGCAAGAGATTGTTAAATTGTTATGCATAGTTTTTGATCCTATAAAACTTTAACCGAACAATTTTGTGCAACTTTAATTTTAAATAGCGCTTAAAATAATTCTTTGATTTGAAAACTGTCTACTACTGAAGCATGTTTATCAACATTTCTCTATAAAAGTACCAGTTTTCATATTTTGAAAAGTCAAAAGGTCACAGTAGAACAAATTGCGACAGCAGTTACTTTTTTAGAATTGAGATTGAATCGAAATTAGCTCTTCTATCCAACAATACATGAATCTACTTAACTATAGGTACATATGAAATACAAGACTTACCAAACCATGTTATATCACAATACAATTTTTCAATTTGATCTCCCAGTAGCAAAATATCTGTGCCAATTTGCCAGTCAACAGTGGTGAACCATGCCTACTATTATAAAAAATCAAAATATATAAAATTCGAAAAAATTACATACTAAAAAAAAATCTAGAGACAAAATTTTATGTATTTTTAAGTTGTTAGATAAGATTATTCAGAAAGGTCTAAAATAATCTGTGGCGCCTACTGCCATGCTGCACTGTACTGCTACTGGCTCTAATCCTATTAGTGATTGCTTTTACATCTATAATAGTTATTCCTGCCTTAAGTTATAAAATTTTCATAAAAAGGTCGTAAGATTTAATAAAATAAAGAAAGATTTGAAACATTATACTTTGTTGAAACATTTTGGGTATTGTTTTTATCTTTGTTTTCAAAGGTTATTAGCAGAGAAATTCATGACATAATCAGCTAACAAGACGAGGTATTATATTGATACATTAGGTAAGAAGAAACATGTATTATAACAAGGAAATCTCTGAAAATAAAACTTGTGTCACCAGAATTCTGTATTTTATATACCCTTTAAGGATAAATATTTTAATTATTGTAAACATTATTTATAAACAGGACAATAAAAAATTAACTTATTGAAGTATTGAATGAAATGCTAGGGTGGGGGCTTTTGCAGGAAACATTGGACTTTTTAAATAGAGAAAAGCAATATAAAAACCAGCAATAGCCAATATTACTTAATAAACAATATCATTAAATAAAATTATACCTTTAGGTAATGCTGAAGTAGAATGTTGAATTAGAATAAAGCAGCCATTCCAAACTCTGTAGTAAATTATACCTTTTTCATTTCCACAGCCAACATCTATAAAATTAGGTGTAATTGAGAAAGTATTGTCAATGATATGATTTGACATTTTTGCATTTGACGACTATTAAATATTTTACAACCTTTATGTATCTTGAATAACAAAATTTCCTTTTATGCCTTTCTGTTAATTTCTTTATTATTTCGTGGTTATTTTACTTTTAATACTTTAATTAAAAGAAAATTTTTATCATTATATTTTACTACTTCTTACTGATGTTTTGCCCATCGTAAAATGTGTATACTATACTGAATGTTTTTATGCATATATTAAATTATTAAAGTCATTACAAGCACAGGTTTCATTTCAATGTGGCATTTTCTTCATTAAAATCAACTTGTTATTTCATCATCACTTAAAAATAAATAAATAAGATTTGAGGCTGTCAAAGATTAAAAAATGTTTTATTTCTATTTTTAATTTTGTAAACTGATTATTAATTACAACGGAACTGCCATATAAACAAATTAAAATTTACTGCAAATGCATATGCTTTACAATTGCTATTTATTACATTATATCTAAATATTGATATACATTTTATTTATAAACATGTTTGCATAAAAAAATTTCCAAATGAACAGTTTTTCATGTCCACACAAAATATTTCACATATAC
The DNA here is from genome assembly GCA_963932465.1 of Maratus speciosus. NCBI lineage: Eukaryota > Metazoa > Arthropoda > Arachnida > Araneae > Salticidae > Maratus > Maratus speciosus. Next base: position 286,328,089 of record OZ010794.1, on the reverse strand, counting down.
TGCTGTGTATGTGTGATATTTTGGTATAAAAGTTGTTTCTTGAATGGGAAGAATCAATATATTTATTTATTATTGTTAAGTTCTGTATTTTAATTTTCAATTTATTAAAAGTGGACAAAATGATATTTTGTCCGGGACAACCCTGCATCTATCGGAAATAAACATGTGAAAGTAAGGATGAGTACACGAAAACGAAGGTTTAAAAAAAAAAGAGTAATAGAAATAAGATAAGTGAACCATATATAACTATTATGAACTTAATAAAGTATATATTTAATAAAGGAGGAAATAAATAGAGGAATTTAATAACAAGTAAACAAACCTGTTGAACAGAAAGTAAGTATATTTAATAAAGATAGTAAGAGTTATAACGTGAATGAAATTATTTAATTACAATAGATATGATTAATAAAAGTAAATAAAAGATATAAAAAATGGAGATACTGCCAGAAAGTGATAAGAACAGGTATGACAATATTACTATCATTTAGTAACCATATCTTATGGTGCAATAGCCGTTGTCAAATATTAATTCATTAAAACTTTGAAAATGGAATTGAACCGAAAAAAAATTCTGCTTTATACAGGATCTTTATCCTGTATCATACTTAGATCCTTCTATGCTTTGACATACCCCAGAAAGAACGATTTTAACAATACAGTACTGAATATAGACATGCAAAAAACGACAGACAAAATCTTCATTTGGCACCCTTTTTGCCTTTTGATCTGGCACCTGGGGCACACACACAGGCATATGAAAGTGGGAAATGGGAAAAAAGGTGGAATTTTTTTTCCTTCTATACAATAAGGCCAAACTCGTATAATTTAGACACATTTTAACAGTTATTCATACAATAAAATGAATTATAGCTGTACATATGATTGTTATTTCCTTTTTGTAACTTGCAAAGTATTAAAAAAAATAACAATAAATGTATAAATTCATTAAATCAAAACAGAAAATGGGAAACAGTTTGCTGTCAAGTATAAATTCTTCCAAATGTATCTGATGAACTTATGTGTAGTACAGAGATTGAGATTAATTTTTCAAAATAAAAGCATTATTTTGAATGATTTGACTGTTTAAAAACTTAAAAAAAAATCTCTATGCTAAATATACTCCTATGCACACCAAATTGATCTTTGGGCGATTCCATGCGGAGAGTCACACACATAACGCAGGCTTTAATTTGCATTTATTCAATTATTTATTATATTTTAATGTTAATTCTGATTTTAGGTGGTATGGTAAATAAGTTATTAACATATTTTTTAGTTTAAATGTGTGTAAGTAAAACTCACAGAAATATATCATTTAATTTCATACTCAAAATGTGCTTTTTTTCTGAAGTAGAAAAAAAGCACATTTTGAGTAATGAAATTGAATGATATATACTTCTGTGAGTTTTATTGCCACACATTTAAACTAAAAAATATGTTAATAACTTATTTACCATACCAATTAAAATCAGAATTAACATTAAAATTTAATAAATAATTGAATAAATGCAAATTAAAGCCTGGGTTACGTGTGTGACACTCTCCATGGAATCGCCCCTTTACTCCAGAAATACATTTGCAAAAATGCATCACTGAAATTACCCAGAAGTGTTATTTAATTTCCCTAGTTTAAGAACTTAATTTACACGACTTTCAGATGCTTATAATAAAAGCTCGTCTTTGATTTGATAGTACAGTAATTCAGAAACAAACTCTAAGGATTTGAGCAGACAAAATGTCTAATGATTAATCTTTACAGATCACCTCCCCCCCCCCCCCATATGCTTCTAATATTTTCTTAGCATTTTTGCATCAATCCAGAGACTTTCCAAATTTGTTTTTAAAAAGATGGAATTCCTCCTTCAGGAGGAACTCTTTCATGTCTGGGCACATGATCCCCTTAGTTTAGGACCTAAAAGAAATTCATGACATAATCAGCTAAAGACAAGGCATTATATTGATATATTAGTGGTAAAAAAAAATTAAAAGTTATCGTAACATGTAGGGTAGATGTGCAAGTAATGGACACATCTCAAAGTTTTTGCTTTATAACAAAAAATAACCAATAAAAATTTAGCTTTTGTTATTTTTTTCATAATTCCTCATTGCATGTTTTATAATTTGGGTTATTGTTGACACTCTGCATCAAACCAATTAGGAAGCAGAAAATGCTTTGAAGTTCCGCTGCTTTTCAGTGAAAATCTTAATGAACATGCTAACAGCTTCAATTAATAAATTTATATATCTCTTATGGAATGCTTAATTAGTCAATTTCCAGTAATGGACACCCTATGTATACATTGCTAAAAATGCAATTCCAGTAATGTTTATAGTGCATAAAATCTTTTGACTTATCTGAAAACCTAAGTAATCAAATTTAATTTTTAAATTGCTCTTACCAGTATGTAATACGAAATTTTTTTTTATAATTAGCTGCTTTAATTAATTTTGTGTGGTTAATAAAATTTTCAATATTTTAATGAAGTTAATTTTTCTTATAACAGGGTTCATACTCTATAAAATTCAAGCACGTAATATGATACATATGATATCTGTACATATGATAAAATTCAAGTACCTTACCCAAATTTCAAGCACCTTTCCAGAAATGAAAATTTGTTACAAAATTCATGTGAATGTAATTTTGTAGTATGGTAATATACCATACTACAAAAGTGTCCAGAGAAAAAAAAATTATTTTTCATTTTCACATTTGTTTTTAGGAGAATGCGATACATAACATACAGTAGCTAAGGCTTAAATGTGAGATGTTATGAGAAAGTCTTCAAAAAATAAAGAAAATCTTTTTGCATTCTACTTTGAAAGTCATTTGTTCTAAACACATTAGACAAAGTAGACACTTGATAATTTTGCATTGTTATGATATTAATCAAAGGTGATTCTGAGTAAAAAAAAAAAAAATTCTGAAATTCACAGCAATTTTCTGAAAAGTTATCGGGGGAGGGGGTTACCACTCCTGGTACTAACTATGCGTATTTTCCGCAGCCCTTTAACGAAATAACAAAATTTGTATTTTTTTTTGACAAAATTTGCGGGTTTTTTTTTTTTTCATAATCTTTTGACGAAATTTGAGGTTTTTTTCGTGATCTTTTGACAAAATTTCAGGGTTTTTTTCTTAATCTTTTGACGAAATTTGTGGGGTTTTTAGTGATTTTTTGATGGAATATACGTTTTTTTCTGGATCTTTTGATGTAGTATACGGTTTATTCTTGATCTTTTGATGGAAAATGCATTTTTTTTTGGATCTTTTGATGGAACATGCAGTTTTTTTTTTTGCGATCTTTTGACGAAATATGCAGTTTTTTGCAGCCCTTTTGACGGAATTTACGTTTTTTCGCGATCTTTTGAGAAAATTTATGGGGGTTTTCGTGATCTTTTGAGAAAATTTAAGGTGTTTTTGCAATCTTTCGATGAAATTTGTGGGGTTTTTTCGCGATTCTTGGACGAAATTTCCCCCCCCCCCCCCCCATGATTCGTGAACGAAATTTGCATTTTTTACGCAATACCTTGACGAAATTTACATTTTTTTTCTGCAATTCTTTGATGAATTTTGTGTTTTTCCGCAATTCATTGACAAAATTTGAGTTTTTCCCACAATTCTTTGACAAATTTCGTGATTTTTCTGCAAACAATTGACAAAATTAATTTTTTTTGGCGACCATTTGTCGAAATTCACGATATTTTTTATGCCTGAATTTTCGGATAAATGACCAATTTTTAATGTTTTAGAAATGAATGCCTTCAATTTTTGGAACAGAATCTCAACTAATTACTGTATTTTATGGAAGAAGCGCTGCACTCCTCAAAATTGGTCTGAATAAGCTTAAAAATATCGTAATCGCCGCACCTGTCGTAAACGCCACACCTGAGGGAATGCTGCTTTTGTCAACAGTGTCTCACTGAAGTAACTTTAATCAAAGTTTTCTGAACAGTGTAGGGTGCCTCATTTTTAATAACTTAAGATTCTAAAATTTTATTAAATATTTAAATTGGGTTTTAAATGGTTTTACGTATTTTTTTTAAAAAATTAAGGTGATGTCAATTGGTATTAAAACCATCCAGAGCGCGGGAAGCAGACCCCTCTCCTTAGACGCTCCATATTTTTGTTAAGTTGTCGGCGCAACTTAACACGTTTTTTAAGTCGCATCCCCTTTAGTCCTTTTTTAGTTTCTATTTGAAGCCTTCAAAATCTGAGTGGAAGAGTTGTAAATTTTCTTTGTCTACCTGTATGGTTTGGTCATAGAGGTGAAATTATTTCAAGTCTATGGGTTTGGTATCATCATCGAAAATGTCACAGTTTTCATTATCGGCAAAGTCAGAAAGCAGGGTTGGCACGGTTTAAACCAATTGGTTTTAACCATGGTTTAAACCAACTGGTTTTTTTCTCAAAAAAAAAAAAAAAATTTTTTTTTTAAGAAGAAATCTAATAACAGTTTCTCTTTTTTCTTTATAATTTAAATGTTTCACATTATCGGATGTATAAAACTTCTACTTTTAACACTTTATTTCAGCAATAAGCATTAGATATAGTGGGTCTAGATGTTGTTTACATGTATAGGATAAAAATCAGTGTGTGTTGACGAACATACCTATTGCTCTAAAGAAAAAATTTTAAAACGTGAATTTTTCAAAGTTAAAATAGATTTAAAACATTCAATATTTACTATAAAATATTTTAATTAAAAAAAAAATGGAGATTATTTAAAGCAATCTGCCATAACACACATGGTGATTTTGAATATGGAGCCACATAACTGCACATAGCACAATGATCTTTAAGATTTTGGTCGAACTGTAAAAGAAATTTCTCTTGATTGGGAAAATTATCTCCAAGAATTAAAATCAAAATATGAAGTGGAATAAGAAAGTATTCAAAATTGGGTGCTAGTTATAGCATTTTAATAATACCAATATGTTGTGTATGTATATATATATATATATATAAATATATATAGATTTTTTTTTTCTTCTGTTATCTGCTGAATCTTATGACCAAAAATGTTGACTCGGAATTGTCACTCAAATTGTGAATTCCAAGATACATTTGAAATTTATTTTTGACCAACTGTGAAAAAGAATATTATATTCAACAGACTACATCAAATGTTTATTACTAGTAATCAAAAGATTGTTTACAAAGGTTATCAGGGTATCAGTGTTTCACTGCGTAGAGCAATTTGTTCTATGAACTTAACTGTTTACAGATATTGTTTAAATTAAAATATGAATTTTTTCAATTTTCTACATAAATTGACTGTAATTATTTAATTTAAAATTATTTTCAAATGAAGTTATACTACTTATATATCCAACAATGCCTATTTTTATCAATAAATATGCATGTATATGTAATAAGATTAAAAAAACCTGGTTTAAACCAAATAAACCGTTTTTTTAAAAAAAAAAACCTGGTTTTTTGCCAACCTTGTCAGAAAGTTTCGCGTTGTTGATCAGGGGACTTGAGAAGTCTTAAGGAGTTTTTACTTTATCCCAATTTTAAGCGCTCAAAAAAAAAAAAAAAAAATCGTAATTGCCGCACATGGTGTAAATGCCGCACTTGACAAAAAATTAACTTTCAAACTTGTAAACACTGGGGCGTTTCTTCCATAAAATATGGTAATACACAATTTTAAATTTTACAAAAACTAAATGAATTTTTTTCTAAACTTGCCTTAATTTGAAAACATCCATTAAATCTTTTTTAAAAAGGTATATTAAACACTCACAAAACAGAAAAATTTGCATATTTCAGCATGAATAATTTATTGCATTTTCACAATTTAAGCTCTTTAACTGCATTTTCTACTTTTTTTAAATCAAACTTCAGCCTCTTTTTCTTTTACAATTTATATGGTCCACATTGCCATTTTCTCTATTGTCCATTGGGAGGGGATTTACATTGGAGGAATTTCCATTCTTGCGATCGACAGTAGCAGCAAGTACATGTCTTTTCATTTTCTTTTGTAAAAACTTAATCCTAGAGAGGGAAGGGAGAAAGGAACAAACCGAAGTACAAATGCTCATACTCTGAGCTCCTGAAAGGAAAACGATCTCAGACCAAATATTTTCACCTGATTAATTAACTTTTTATTTTTATTTTTTTAACATTTGCAACTCTTATTTTATTTTGAACATCTGAATAAAAAAAAATTAAGCACCTATAAAAAAAAAGTAATGAAAATTAAGCACCTTCATTAAAATTTAAACAAATTCAAGCACTTTCAAGGACCTTTTTTCTCTCTTAAAAATTCAAGGACTTACAAGCACTTTTAAGCACCGTATGAACCCTGTTATAACTCTGCCTTGCATATTTTATAATCTGGCAATTAGTAAAACGAATCAGGAAACAGAATGTTGCTTAAGGGCAAAGGAAAAAGAGGGGCTCATACGGCTCAATCCCCCTGCATTTAAATAAAAATAATAAAGTTACAGAAGTTGATAAAAATAAATCTATTATTATTATTTTCTGTCTTAAATGCTTGCTTATTCATCTCTAACAACAAAAAAAAAAATTGTAATATTAAAATATTAATTAAATTTATAGTAGTAATGAAACTGGTAAATATGTAGATCAGTGGCCTCAAACATCAGTTTAGCGGTTTTATTTTGAAATTATTTTATTTAGTACCTACAGCATTCAACCCGCAGTATTATTCATTTCATATTTGTATAGTTTCTGGGAGTTCTGTTATAAATAGTGAGAAATATACGAATCTATGCATTAATATTCTAAAACTTTATTTCTAATTTTTTTATTACTCCTCTAAATCCCTGACTGTTTCAATAATTTAATAACTGTAATTAGCTGACATTTAGTAAATTAAACCGCCTAAAGTAATTAAAATATTGTTGTGATAATTTATCACAATAATTAATTTAAACAGTGAATAATTTTCACAAATATTTTATTAATTATTGATATTCTAATTGTTAAATTTATTTAAAAATAACTATTTCTGTTTCATTATTATTCTATCATGAAATTTTGGTTCTAAATAGCCATAAAAACAACTATTTTTTTTTTTTTTTTTTTTGGGGGGGGGGGGGGGGGGTCCATTACTGGAATTTTGATATATTTCTGTTATTTACGATAAAAGTTTGATTAATATTGAGAAATGAGACTATGAGAACGGTTAAGTATTGTTGATAGATTATGATATTGAAAAACTGGAATATAATAATTATAACTATTAATTAAAAAATAGTTTTTAAAGAAATTCCTTAAGGGTGTCCATCACATCTACCCTATTATAACAAGGGAATCTGAAAATAAAGCTTGTTTTACCAGAATTCTATACACCCTTTAGGCATAAATATTTTAATTATTGTAAATATTTATAACAGGGCAAAACAAAAAATTGACTTAATGAAGTATTCAATGAAATGCTAGGGTGGGGGTTTTGCAGGAAACATTTCACTTTGGACTTTTTAATAGAGAAAAGCAATATAAAAAGTGACAATAACCGATATTACTTAATAAACAGTATCATTAAATAAAATTATACCTTTAGGTAATGCTGAAGTAGAATGTTGAATTAGAATAAAGTCGCCATTCCAAACTCTGTAGAAAATTATATCTCTTTCATTTCCACAGCCAACATCTATAAAATTAGGTGTACTAATTGAGAAAGTATTGTCAATGATATGATGTGAAGCATCAAACCATACAGCAAAGACAATATTCATTCAATTAATATCCTGGGAGTTGCTATAATACTGATGATGGGGGAAGAGGAAAGCAGGAACTGTCACTAAAAAGAAAAAAAATAAAGTTTGAAAGAACACAGATTTAATAAAATACAGTCTAAAATAGTTCATGCTTATTTTAAAAGTGATGTTGCGATACAATTATATTTAATCATGCAAACTATTTTCTTATATGTAAAAAACTGCTTTAAAAGTTGTACAAACTTTGCACATTACTAAATAATCAAGGTAGTATAATTAATTTTGTTTAAAAGAAAAAGCAGCATTTATAAATGTCGCATATTCTGTAATGTTTGCCCTTTTTTTGTTATACGAAGATCACTTCGATCGATGTACAAGTTTGGAAAAGGCATTTTTTCAACAGTATTTCATATACTACTATTATAAACAATAAATATTTTAAAACTTACTTTATAGAAGTTGCTACAATATCTAAGCTAAGTAGAAACAGAAAAATGAGATGAGATGAAAAACGTTAGTGACGCTTACAAATAACAACAACAATGCTACCCATGGGCATACCTGGAGAAATGAAAAATCGCCAAGCCAAGCTATACCGCCAAGCCGCCAGAGGTTACCATGACGGTTCAATAAAATCATCATTTATGTAGCCGTATCTTACGGCGCAATAGACACTCCCGACAGGAACATGAAGTGGGTTTTTATCGAGCCGAAGCTTGCAATCTTATTGGTTACTCAGTGCGGAGCATGTTGTTCAACCAGTTTTGGCGACTTTGCACTAGTTTTGAGAAACTACTTTACAAACAAAATAATGCAAAAATGCGTTTTTTACAACACAATGGGTAATCTGTTGAATGTTATTAAATGCATTTTGTATAATTATAAATAATGATTTAGTAATATGTCTCTTCAATACTTTTTTAATTAATTTTTTGAACGTTATATTTTTATATCCAAGTATACTTAATATTAATTTTTATTTATTAAATAAAGACGAATGAAAGATTGATATTTTTTTTCCGCTCTTTGTAATAAAATTATTTATTTAATTTCTTTTTAATGAATGTATTTAGGCAATATTGGGTTCATTTGCTTTTAGAAGGATGCTATTTAATGTATTTTGTATATTTATAAATGCACATTTAGTAATATTTGCCTTCAATTTTATTATTATTATTAATTTTCTTAACCATTATATATTTTGTAACTAAGTATACTTAAATTTTGTTTTTATTTATTAAATATTTTCTTCTAATACAAATTTATATTATACGAATTTGATGCTATATTTTTAAATGCAGATTATTTATGACTAATTGCACTGAATATTTGCTTCTACTTTCATATTATTATTATTATATTATTTATTATATCATAATCAATAATTAACTTAATAATAAAATTATTACTATATATTTATTACATTGATTTTAAAAATATTATTATTAAATATTAATAATTATAAAATGTTCATCTATTTTTTTCTCATTTATATTATACAATTAGACTATTTTAAATAAATAATAATAAATGTTTATACTATATGCTAATTATAACTATATTTATATTATATACATACAATTAACTTATTTTAAATAAATAATAAATGTTTAGACTGAATGCTAAGTTAATCCTAAGCATTTGTGTTTTTTCTTTACGTTGGTTTTTAAATTTGACGTATTCATTACAAAATATTTTTACACATAATCAACAATTTTTTTTTCGGTTTTCCACTTTGTATTAATAATGATTATTCAAAGTATATAACTTCTTCCAGAAAAAATATATTAACTGTGCCGCTATATTTTATAATAATTGCTTGTCAAATGAAAAAAAGAACATCCCCCCCCCCCCACACACACACATACATACCAAAGGGTATACTTTATATACTTTATATATATACTTTACCCACGAATGGCAACAGCCACGCCTATGCGGGTAGATACCCTCCGAAAAGAACTGTTTATTGGACGAAGGGGAAGCAGTGTTAAAATGTTCTTCACGCCTATTGGTGTTTTTCTTCTGTTTACCTGCTGCTGACGTCACATGGGTAATGTCCATTAATGCTACTGCAAAACTGTAATTTATCTGCACCAGAAACTAACATTACACACTAAAGTGTAAAATTTCAGCTAAAATGACATTTAAGTCGCAGAGACAAAAATAAGTAAAAAATAAAGACAAGTATTTTTTTTTCCTTGTTTTCACCCATGTAATGCAGAATTTTGAACTATATTCCATAAAGGTATAAGAGCATACAATTACAAATTCATGGGATTGTTAGGGGATCCTTCCTTCACCCACCCCTCTTCCGGATTTCAGATTTTACGTTTTTTTATAGATTAAAATTACAAATTCTTCCTGTAACTGCAGTTGGAAAAACAAAATGTATATTGTTTTTTTTTTTTTTGTTTTTTTTTTAATCCTAAATAGCATTTAAAAATATATATAAATAATATAATTATATGAATATTAGTATATAATAATTAATTAAATAATATAATTTTTTTATTTATATTTAAAAAAATTATACATTTTTTTCTAATATAAATAATATAATATAATTAAATTAATATTATTGTATAATAATTAATTAATTAATAATAATAATATTAATTATTTTTACTTTATAATATATTATATTAATAATTATATAATAATATAATATTATTTATATAAAAAAATTATTACAATTTTTTAAATATAAATAGTAATATTCTCCCTGGAACTGCAGCTTGAAAATCCAAATGTATATAGTGTTAATCACAAATGACAATTTTTAAAGAATATAAATAATACAATTATATTAATATTATTATATAATTATATTATATAATATAATAATTAATAATAATAGTTATATTATTATTATTATTATTACATAATTATATTATATAATAATTAATTAATAATATTAATTATTTTAATATTATTACATAATTATATTATATAATAATCAATTAATAATATTAATTTTTGTAATATTATTAATTATATTTTAAAAAATTATTATAATTTTTAAATATAACTAGTAATATTCTCCCTGGAACTGCAGCTTTAAAAACAAAATGCATATAGTTTTAATCACAAATGAATTTTTTTTTAAATATAAATAATATTATTATATTAATATTATCATATAATTATATTAATAATTATATTATATAGTAATTATAGTAATAATTATATATTATATTATAGCATAATTATATTATATAGTAATGAATTAATTAATAATATTATACAAAACAAATAGGTGTTGCTATCCAACGTACAATTTATACACAAGTTTAACATAAAACTCTACGTTTCGGTTTGTAAGTTGGATACAAAGTTGGTTTGTAAGTTGGATAAGTTGTTGTTGTAAGTTGGATAGCAAGGAAGAGACTCAAGGGTGAAAGGTTCCATTCTCCCATTGGTTGAGAAGAAACCAGAATCCCGCGATTGATTCTCAAGGTTACAAGTCCTGATAATTGAGCAGTGGTAGACAATTCTAACTAACAAATCAGAAGGCACATAGCATTTCACCACCAAAACAAATCGCCAAGTGTCACTTGAGATTATTTCAAGTATTAAGTTGCAATCATATTATATTTTCTTTACGACATGTAAGGAATTTTAATTTATTTCTCATATAAAGGGATTCACGGATAACAATGATATGGTATTTTTTAAAATATCCTTTTTTCCCTGCAAAAAATTGATAAAACTGACTTTCTTTTAAAAAAGTAACCAATTTAAATATTTTAGACTTATTATTTTGTAACTTACTTTTAAATTACTCATTACATATATTCCTTTTGTATATACAGGTGTATGTAAATTTAAACTAAGAAAAAAAAAAAAAAAAAAAACATATCCCATATTTTAAAAGTATAAAATTGATATTTATACGAAAAGTAAAATTTAATATTTTTTTATTTATAGCTTTGCATCAGGAGGACAGAAGCTTAGGGGATCCCCCCCCCCCACCCCCGAAATAATATCCTGGCTACGCAACTGCATTTAATTACCTATGTGTTTTGACTGTAGTTATGTGTGCAAAGCAACAGTAAACTCAAGCACCCCCTCCCCTTCTTTGATAGCTGATGTGTTTTTTAAAAATAAAAAACTACATAAAACAATTAATAAAAATACTCAGTCAAATTTTATCCATTTTTTTTTTCATGGCACTTTGTGTGCGTAAATATAAATAATTAAATGGCCAAACTAGTACTCAAATAATCAAAATTGTCAGAAAGGAATTTAGATCATCTAAATTCTACCTTGCCCGTATAGTAATTTGCAATATTAATATCTATTTATTATTACTGCAAAATAACAAACAGGGCAAAAAATCAAAAAATAAAGTATTTCTTAGCTAGTTAGATAGTGAATGAAAAAGGTCAAGCTAAAATAAATTATAGCTCACACTTGTAGTGAAATATAATGAAAAAATAAATTAAATAATAATGACTTTTTTTTTTTTTTTTTACTCACTTAAAAGAAAAAAAAAGTTGGAACCCAAAACAATAATATCTGAGCAATAACTACCAAAAACTATAAGAAGTTTTTATAATGTATTTTGTTGCATTAAATATTTCTAGTTAATGATTACTTGGACTAATGCCTTTAACTTAGTTTTCAAATATTTAGGGTGGTAATAGTGAAGGAATAATTTATGATAATTTTTTTAATAAAAATAATTTATGTTTTTGACTGAGTTTTCAAATAATATATATATATATAATATATGTATTGTTTTAAAAAGTAGTTTATTAGAATTTTTTAATAAAAACAATTAAAAATTTTTTAGCAAATTTTAATAAAAAGTACTTAACAATTAACTATTACAAATTGATTTAAATAATTAATTACTTATTAAGTTAATAATATTATTAATATAAATTCATAAATTAATAAAATTTTACTTTCAAATAAAATAATCTGAATATAGTTATGTATTCAGATATATTGTTAAATAATATAACATAAAAATAAAAATATTTTATATAAGTGTAAGAAATAACATTATATTTTCAAAAATATTCATTTTAAGGAATTGAAATAAATAGCTTTTAAGTAATATGAGTTTTAAAAATTAATTTCATTAACAGTATTTTATACATAATAAAAAATTACAAAGCATTTGATAATAAAATAATAAAGTTTTTATGTGTGAAAAATACTAATTAATTTTAAAAGAAAACTTTGATAAATTAATTTTGCTAATTTAATATTTATCTGATACTAAAGTTATAAGGGAAAAAAATGATGTAAGTTTAGGAGATATTATTATTGAATTACAATAAATGCTCACTTTAATTCATAAAAAAATAGCTTATATGAATTTCGAAATTTATTTAAAACTAAATTTTATTTTATTTAATTTAATAACAATTAAAACTTAATTTAATCAAAATTTTATTTAATTATCTAATTGACAATTAAAAAAATTGGAAATGAACTGATAATAGAAGTCTACAAATCTTTATTAACTAACTTAATAAAAATCGAAACAAAACACAAATAAAAAATACAAAAGCAACAGAGAGGATAGAACTCGCCTACTTAAGTTTGCTAGACAAGCGCGTTAACCACTAGACAACATCGTCCACACAAAACGCTCACCAAAATAGCATGAATTAACTAGGTACGATATTTCTCAAAGTGCTTGCATTTCATCGCCAAATCATCCCTGCGAAGCAAGCCAAGACCGGTTTCTGATCAACCAATGAGAGAATGGAACCTTTCACTCTTGAGTCCCTTCCGATAGCAACACCTATTTGTTTTGTATCGATTTTACAACGTAAAGTCCTTTATTATTAATAATATTATATTAATAATTAAATATTGAAAAATATCTTTTATAACTTAATTAATCATTGAAAAATTTAACCAACTTCCCGCATGCTTGAATTTGAACTCAAGTACTCAGATTTACAGACAAACGACATACCACAACGCTAGTAGGCATTCAAACCGTTGCAGCTTAAAATTAGAATTCATACAAAACCCCCAGAAGTACTTTTCGCCACCATAACACTGAAAAGGCAAGAACCGATGACGTTACGAGCTACAGTTCCGATCGACGAACACGCTTGGGGGGGGGGGGGGGGGAATTCGCCAATAGGTGCTTTCAGTCGTGACGTCTGTCATGACGTTTTGCTTGGAAATTGTGCCCAAACAAACGGTTGCTATGCTATATTTCTTATAGACGGGTTGCACATGACGTCACATGTCTGAAATTGCTTCCTATGGCGCCCAAATATAAGGCGAATTTGGTGCTCTCCATTTGATTTTTTAGACTTATTTGCACTATAATAATTAAAATAAGGAAGCTCTAAATTAAAGAGAAAGATAACACGTGCTTTTAACGGCAAACGGGGAGTTCTGTGCTCCACGTGTGTGCTCCAGAAGCTATAGTATCAGTCGTTGCTAATAGCAACGTGACGTCAATGCAAGGGGTCTATTTAACATAAATCGTAGAAAATGTTACCTCTGCTTATAAAGTATTAAAATATAGCTATGGGATATAGCTATAAATTTTAGCTGTAATATGCAAATGAAATAGAAAGTACAAAGTAGCAACCGTTTGTTTGGCGTCAGTTTCCAAGAAAAACGTCATGATTGACGTCACACTGAAAGCGTCTATTGCAAATGAAAGGTGAGCTAGATGGCTGAATGGATAAAGTATTGACTAGGAGCTATGGGTTCGAATACTTCGCGCCCCAAATTGTGTTTATACTTTTTTTTAAATAAATAGGACATTTTTGATAAAGATAAATTTTTATATTAATAAAACAGAAGCACATGTATTTCTATTTTAATAATAAAATGCTTATTTAAATACGAGAAAATGAGATATTTCTCTATGAAAATTTTACATTTGAACGCCTTTTAATATTAAAAGTTTTGTTTCAAAATGATATATATATATGAGGACGTGAATTTCCAAACTCGCCTTATCCAAAATTTAAAAAATCGAGTTTTCTCTACCAATCTATTCTATTGGTAAACCTGCACAGAAAAAACACTATAATCTTTGAAAAAAATATTTTTATTCTTTATTTTTGTTTTCCTAAAATATTGGTTTGGTTTCAAAACTCGCCTTATCCACTAGGGAGTTGGCAACAAAACTAGCTTTATCCCTGCGCATGCCTAAAACCAACGGACGACTAGCTTATGAGCTACTATCACTGTAATTTTCCTTCATTTCTCTGCGATATGTTGCTATTTGTGTTTAACGTTTTTACCTGTTCTATTCATACAAACTAATTAAATAAGTTTTACAGTATGTCCTATGTATAACGAACAGTGGATAAACTTTAGCATTTTGTGGGGGAAGTAGGAAGAAGAGAAAAAGAAATACGAACACATGGGCTAGTAAAGAATACACGCAAAAGAAGATTAAAATGTAAGTTCAAAATGGAGTATCGCTTTCCATATTTCTTACTGTCATAAGGTGTTAAAAGATTTAATTTTTATTCTCAGACATAAACCTAAGGCATTTCCGGTCCTCTCAAAGCGCACTCATCAGAAAGAGAACCTCGAATATTCAACTCTATCAATGCAAGATGTTCGACGCTTCCACCAAGCTTTTTTTGCAAGTAAAGACAAAACTGCATAAGATAAATTTATTTTGAAGTTCACATCTCAAACATCCCCTTCAAGAAACCTTCCAGATTTCTTTCCTTTCATGAAACATACAGAAAAGTAAAATTTTCACCTTGAAAGTTTTTTCAAGTGCATCTCAATGTGCTTTAAAAGGCATTACCATAAAGTACTATATAAAGACTAAGAACCATGGCCATCTTCAAATTTGTGGAAGTGTATTTCGGAAGATTCTTGTTACATCAAAATTCAGAGTGTAAACGTTGTGCTAGAGCCACATAAAACTGGGTTTTCTTTTTAAAAAGAAGGCGGAGGGAGTCCCCGTGAAGCAAGAGAAACTTAAGGATGTCCACGGATTGTTAAAAAACATTTTGATGAAAACTAGTCAGAAATGTAGGTGCTTACTTTCTATGAAAGTATTATTTCTAAGGAACCAGAACAGAAGGAGATGATGTATATATATAATTTTATATGTTATATAGATTTTATTATACTACATTCTTTTTAAAAAAGTTATTTTAATCATAAGCTATTTATGATAAGTTTTATTTAATTATTGATAAGTTTGCTTTTTTATAATAAAACGTAATACTAAATTTTAATCATACTTATTGTTCTCGTAAGGTTTATTTTTTAATCCAAAATAATATCATCCGATGACCAAAAATAGAAACTATTAATTTCTTTCAGCAAGTATGATATACGATTGGCAACAAAACTCTTCTTATCCATAGGTTGGCAACAAAACTCTTCTTATCCGAAACTTTTTTCAATTTATTAATTAAATGAATTAAAGTAGATTTTCCAACTTAACACAATGATATCACAGAGCAACTAGCTATAAGTATACAAAAAATTGGAGGTATTCGTTGCACGGGAACGCAGTTACAGGTTTTTCGCAATTTCCCAAAATTTGATTTTTTGGATAAGGCGAGTTTTGAAACTCACGTCCTCATACAGGGCTTAATTTGCGCCGGAGCCCACCGGAGCTCAGCTCCGGTACTTCTCTGTTTTTAGTAAATATTTAAATATTTTTCGAAATTCACCGGAGCTCATAAATACAGGGCTCCGGAGCCCTATGCAATAGCGGTTTCGAAAAACCGAAGCCTAAATTGCCCATTCTTTTCCTCCCATATCCAAGTTTCTGCATTCTTTTCTATCAAAACACTTATACGTGACGTAGTGTGTCGCCACGTAGGAGAAGGAGATGAAACGGGCGTAAGATTTTCTGAAATTTTTTTTATAAATGTTTTTGCTAGTTGTTAATTCATTATAGTGTATATATATGCATAGCTGCAAAAAATTCCTTTTTTGTGTTAACACTATTTAGGAATCATAATCCTTACCTGATTTAATTTCACAATTCGGTGATTAACTAACATTAAAATTAGGCAAAGATAGTGATAAACTAAAAGGTGGAATAGATGACAGTTAAGTATATGCAGGTAGGTATATTTAATTCTTTTATTTTGATAACGGCAAAAAAGGAGGCTTTAAATGAATTTGTATGAAATATAAATATGCGAATTGGAGTGATGGCGGGGGGGGGGGGGGGTGCACCCTACGGTTTTTAGTACTGCAGAATATTAGGGCTCCGGTACTTTTTTTGTTAGAAATTAAGCCCTGTCCTCATATATATATATATACAGAGCTGTCAAATCTCCGGCTTTTTGGATACCAGTATTTTAATACAGAAAATGTTGTTTTATTTAATATGAACAAATGGGCAATTTTAAAGAACAATATTTTCTCTAAAATAATAGTGGTGTGCAAAAAGCCGCAGACTTGGCAACTCTCTCATTCTATGTATGTATATATATATTAAGCAAATGAAAAAATAAGTATTGTGCGAAAATATCCGTTTGAGCGTAGGATCATTTCTTGATGTTTTTCTTTATTTTATTTTTCCCCCTTTTTTTAGTACTTTAGAAGTGAATTTTTATCGAGACTAGGATGCAAATCATATTTTATGATGTTAAAATCAACGTGGAAAATATTATAAAAACAAAATGTAATAGATGAACATTATTGCATATTTTTAGTTATTTTAACTAAAAATATCTGTACATATATTTTTTAAAGATATAAAATATATGGGGTTTGCCGTCTAGTTTTGTAGTGAATAAAGTATGATTAGAATGTTTATAAATTTTCTACAGAAAGTATAAGTAAGTATTTTACTTATACTAAAATGATTTTGAGTGTCATTTGTTTCTCATGGTTTATGATGTATTCTGATCTGTTATCCGCACGGTATTAAAATATGCAATCATAAAATAAGAAATATATATACTAAAATCTTCTCTGAAAAATTGTCTAACTAACAGTGCAAATTCCATTGAATTCCATCCAGTATAGTACATTACAAAAAACTTTCGTAATATGGTGATACCACAATCTTTGTTTATTAATAGCATTCTATCTATCACGGAAAATATAAAGCAAATGATAAATCATTTTTAAATAAATAAAAAGAATATTTTAAAATCTAGTAATGAAAGGAACAATTGGCCAAAACATCATTTTAACGTCCAAACTGACAAAGACAAAAAAAAAAAAAAAATAGCCATTTGACTGCAAATTATGACTTTTTCAAATTATGATTACAAATAAATAAATAAATAAATAAATAATAAAGTTAAGGGTCATTTCCATACTAAAATTGTACCAAACTGTGAAATTTCCAATACGAGCTTCCAAATTTTGACTTAATTTTGTATTTGGCTTTTTTGTAAATTTTACCTTAGAATACCAAGTTGGAAACCATTCGATGAAATAGCTTAGAAATTAAGAAGATTTAAAATTTGGAACTCCTAATGTTAAACTCATTTCTAATTACTGCAAAATAGATTACAATGCAGGTAGTTTTTTTTTAAGCATAACTTAAGAACTAGTTGGCGGAAGTAGCTATAATTTTAATATTAATTAAACGTCTAAAAATCAATTTCTGTGAAAAAATTCATTAGTTACATTTCATTTTTATTTTTCGAAAAAATTATGAATTGTAACCTATGAATATTTTAAACAAAAATAGATTTATAAAGGCTTTAAATATGTGACTTATACAATTATAGCTTATTCTGCAAAGTAGTTGTGGCATTAAAAAACTATCCGTATTGCAATGATTAAAAAAGAACTTAACATTAGGAATTCTAAATTTTAAATCTTCATAATTCCTGAACTACTTGATTAAGTGGTTCGCCGTTTGGTTTCCTAACGCAAAATTTAATGACAAATAGGGGAGATGAGGGCACAGTTGTGAACAGTTCGCATAAATATAACTTTTTCTCATAACTGGATTAATTTCTATAAACAAAAACTACTCCATATAAGGAAAGGGCAGCTGACGTCACTGTTGGTTGAATTACTGTTGGTTCAGCAAGAAAACCTGTCCTTTCTTTATGACTCCTACCTGTACGCATGAGCTAGGGAAATTTGATTGGTCTACGTTTAACTCGTCTCTGATATGATTGGCCTACGTCGCCAAGACTATTCCTGCAATGATGTTTATGGCAAAAATGTAGTTGGTAGATTGGTTGACGGAAGTGTTTGTTTATAAACATGCCCTTTCCTTATAGTAAACAGAACTTTCTTTTACACATGGTAATTTTTTTTTAATCGTCTGTATACTTCTTCTTACATTTTTTAATAGTTTTATAAATTCAAAAAATTGTTCACATGTCCCCCATCAGCGGGGTAGTTGTGAACACATGGAAAAAATATCCTTTGGCATGCTTTTTATTCTGTTATTCATTTGTCATCGTAATCATTAGTTATATTACCTGTTAAATTCACCATAAGGGAAAAATATATATATATAAGGAAAGGGCATGTTTACAAACAAAGACTTCCGTCAACCAATCTACTACTACATTTTTATCTTAGCGATCATTGCAGGAATCACACTTGGCGACGTAGGCTAATCATATCATAGATCTGTTAAATCAATCTGTTAAAGACCAATCAAATTGCCGGAGTTCATGTGTATAGTAGGAGTAATAATGAATGAACAGGTTTTTATTGCTGATCAACAGTAATGTCAGTTGCCCTTTCCTTATATTTCTCTAGTTTCTGGATTATAAAATAAAAATAAGTAGATCTGGGGGTGGTAGGCTTAGATTATTTATTAAGTATTGTTGCAATAAAAAAACAAGAATACAATTTAAAAAAAAAAAATTAAAACCTTTACCTTTTGCTTAGGGGTTTTTGTGCGGGGGAAATTTTTGGGAGGGGGCATTTACATACTATTTATCGGAAATCTGCCGAAATACGAAAGATTCTCACTCCTGTATTTGCCTTATTTACTTGTAAATTATAGATGAAGAAGGTTTTTTAATGATTAAAAAAAAATGTCGACTATAACTCCCCCCCCCCCCCAACTTCGTTTGATTTTGAAAGAGGGGGGGGGTTACAATCGGGATTTTACGGTAGTTATCAGTTTAAAAATTTTACTTTCTTAAAATATTACTGATATCTATCTCCATTCAAAGCATCATATATATAACTGTTTTAGAGATGGAAATAAGCCATCATTGCATGTTTAGAACAAATGTAATAGAAAAACTTGCAAAGTTGTTCAAGGTAATATTTTTTTATTAACAATACATAAAAAAATGTTGTTGTAAACCATTTAGTAAAATAAAACACAACAGTTATTGCATTTTAGAAAACATTAAATTTATTTAAAGTGTAATTGAATGTAAACGAGCTTATTGCTCTTTATGTATTTGCTGAAAGATGTGTCTGTGGAAGTTTCAATACAGAATCAACTTCGTGTGAGGAAAGTATCTTCTATTTCAGGAAAATTATAGATTATGGAACTGATGGTATTTCTCATTAAGTTAATTGAAAGGAACATAATCACATAATGATTATTGGGGTACTTATGAACTGTTCATATCTGCCCCAACTAGTCTGTTCACAAGTGCCCCGCATCGCTGCTTCTGTTAAATTGATAAATAATTAACATTTCTCAATTTTAGAAGAAAAAGAACTTTATCAAAAATATTTATTAGTATTCAGAGTATATGTTAAAACACTCAAATTCAAATAAATGAATAAATAAATATAGTTATTCGCTTATCAACTTGAAAAAAAGATTTTACTTTCGAGATCTAAAAGCAGTGTTTTGGCTGCAAAAGGCAAACAAAATGTCAAAGAGCTTAAAAAATTTTTTACTATACGTCTAGAAGTGCTATCATCTTTAGTATTTTTTTCAAATAAAAAAATTTATAATAACTATTAAAAAATTGCGATGTTCACATGTGCTCCTATCTCCCCTACACATATGATGTTTAAGTTATTGTGCTTGTATTGAAAATATCAGAGTTTGGTACAATTTCAGTATGAAGTCGAGCTTTAAGCTTTTTTTTTATGACCTGAAAGAACACATAATTTCCTACCACTTATCCATTTTAGTTGTTTTTAGGGAAAATTTGGTAAGTAAGATGCATGGAGTCATTTTTTCGATATTTTTTTCCTTTGACCGACTGCACTTTAAAACCGTCAGATATGCGTGTTATATTAATACACATATCAATTTATTTATGAAATCTATTATCATATGGAATTAGATAGCACTCATCTTAGATAGATGTAGTTATTTGCAGAAAAAGAGTGTATCAGGGAAAGAAAAGTCTTGTGAAGATAAATTAGAAAATGTGTCCCCTTCATTGGAGCATTATCACCGTAATATACTGCCATGATAGCGATTGGAGTAACCTATGTGTACTAATACATTAGTTGAAGCGGTATTGCACAAATTAGTAGCAACAGTTACAAAAATCTAATTAAAATCATATTTTTAATAAAATTCTTAGAATAAATACATTTCTTTTCTTTTTTTTTAACACTCCATTATTATAATTTTTAAAAAAACCCATCTAAATTCAGTATTTAAATATAAAATGTTGAATTTATTTAAAATTTAAGAATTGTAAGATGTCTGAAGTCCTTAATTTTTTATTATTTCGCAGTAATCCATCATAATTAACAGCATTATAATTTTTTTTCACAGCTATATTTAATTGAAGAATAAATACCCAGGTAGATACCCAAAATGGGTATTTACCCGGGTATATACCTGGGTATTTTACATCACTGGTCGGGATTCGGTTTGACTTTAAATAGAATTTTCGGGCAGGGTTCGTTGATTTAAATCAACTTGATATTAATCGTGATTAAAATCATAATTTAAATTGGTTTTTTTAAATCAGATTTCTGAAAATTATTTTAAAATAAATTCAAGATGTAAGCAAACATATTAATGCACTTTAATTTATATAACGCATATAATACTTTAATATGTAATTAATATTTATATAATACAGGTAATCAATCAATTTTTAGAAAGATAAAATAATAATATCTTTGTCAAAAAGTAAGATACAATGTATATAAAGTTCAGAAAAAAATGGTTTCAAATTTCATCTGAATCAAAATGTAAAATAAACTTGCAACAGTAAGGAAATCTAAGCAGGAAGATATTAAATATAAAAATATTTTCTTGCCTATTACTTAGCATTTAGAAAAACTTCTCAAGTTTAAGTAAAATAAAATTGTATGACTTTGCTCGTTACAAACAAGCATTGAGCCCTACACATTTATTATCCTATCTTTTGAATCATCATTATGCAGGAGAGAAATAAATAAGCTCTGGGGAAATATTAGCATTATTATTTGCTAAAGAGAAATTCTCTACTTTTGATGATGCCTATTATATTAAAGTCTGAAGTAAAATCTAAATCATTTAATCAATTTTTGTCTCAATCTAATATAGTGAAAGAACTATGTTCTTTAGAATGGAAGAAGACACATGTTACAGTTATCGAAAAGGATAATACTAAAAAACTTAAAGAATTCATAATCAACCAGCTTTTTACCGCAATAGTTTCATCTGCTTCAGCAAAACGATTGTTTTCTGCTTTCTGTTACGTACATTTGAAAATTAGGAACTGATAAAGCTGCTAAACTCATTTTTCTGTACCAGCACTTTAAGAAAAAACAAAAGTTAACATCTTAACTTGCTTCCAAAATTATTTAAAATTCTTACGTGATGCAATTATTTTAACTAAAATATGTAAGGCGAAATTGATTTTTGACATCTGATTTGTAGTTCTTCATGCATTTTGTACAATACAATATTTTAATAGCCTAAAAGGATACAATTTTAATCATTTATGTAAATTGTGTAATAATACTAATATTAATATATATTGGTAGTACTTATGTAGCATGCACGTGTGTGTGTGTCTGGTGTATATAATTTTTTTAAAATTAAAAGTCATATAAAATAATATTGTTTGAGGTTTAAAAACAAATTTAAAAAATCCGAATTAATTTGATAACAAGTAAGAAAAATCATGCGTTAAGCATAGATTATGAAACACTTTCCAACACTTCCTGAATGCTTTAACAAAACTTCGTTATTTAGGGAAAAAGGGTATATAAGATAACTAAGTAAACATTTTAGAAAACGCATGAAGCATTTGAAAAATTGATTTCAGCAGTTACCGTCCATAGCCAAATATGTATTCCAATTCTTTTGAGTATTTGATCTGTAGGTCTATATATATATTATATAATGGGAAAATTTAGTTTAGCAAAAAAACGCATAACAGGTTGAAATTTCTCTTTCAGCAATTTATACTAATAGAGCAAAACATATTTGTATACATTTGTACAGCCCTGTAGTTAACCTAGTACCTTTATTACACGCCACTAATTAGTTAAAGCTTAATTCAAAGTAAAACACCCTTAAAACTACTGAAATCACGTTTCCAGAAATTATCATTTATAGACAGCCATGTGTCCAATTCTTTGCGTGACCCTGCATATCCTTTTATCTATGTTCTACACATTTCTTAGTAAACCAAATGCAGTTCCGTGTAAAAATGCATAACTCATTTAAAAACCACCTTTAAGCAATTTGCAATCATACCCAGTAACCCTTACGAATTATTTTGTGTAGCCCTGTATATGAATTACATCACTTATACACACCATATACTATGCATAAATATAGTGAAACATAAAAGCACATAACATAATTAAAAATACATTTTCATCAATCATCGTTACTGTACAGTACTTCGGATACAATATAGTATCTGAAATCTTTTGTGTGTCCCTGTAAATGCTAGGCACTTCGTATTGTACATGAAATAAGTTATAGTAAACTTCAGCGACGTATATCAATTTCATTATGCATGAAATAATATAACATAATTAAAATACGCCGCAAACAACTTCCTCCACCTCTATATCAGTATGTAACGGAATCTTTTTGTGTGGCCCTGTAAATGAATAATAACTATTCTTTGCACTGCATATTCTGCAGAATGCATATTTTAGTACACTTGATAAATGCATGTGAAGTTTATTATGTTTGAAAGCATGTAACATCATTAAAAATCATTTTAAACGATTTTTTTACATAGGCCGTAATGTAACGGAAAGCTTTTGACTGCCATATGATGTAAATGATATGACATGTAAATGAGCAAAACATGCTAGAAACTTTATTTGAAATAGGGATCCTGCTATGGTAGAGGTCAGTAACATCCAAAAATTTCAGAACGATCCGAGTATATTTACGAGAGTTAGAGCGCGGACAGACGGCCAGACAAACCGAAGTCATAAAAAATTTTCAACTTTGTTGGAAAGTGTTAAAAAAAAATCACGAACCCTGTTTTCGGGTCGGTTATAAGCTAATCTTCGCAGGACTCTACCACCATAATAATTTTATAACTGCAATTTGATTTATTAAAAATATCTATATATTCTATATACAGATTTTTGATATTGAGGCCCTGCTCCTCTGCAGGCGCTGAAGATATTATTACATATGAAATATTCAACGCAAAATTATGTCTATTTCTCAGCAACATGATTAAAGTCAATGTGATCCTTTAAATCAACAGAGGAAAAGACCTTTTTACTGCACTCTCAGAAATACTTTCTTCAATTCACGGAAATTTTCCTGGCAGAAGTGCTACCAGGATTTTTTCCGTTAACCCTCTACTGCCCACTACAAGAAACTGCTATGGAAAAAAAATATATATTTGTTTCTCTTAATTATGCTGTTGTGGGTCAAATAAAATAATTTTTTTTAAAAAATTGAGATTTTGTTATAGTTTAAAAAGGATTTCTGTATGGTATTATACACTATATGGCCAAAGGTGACCGGTCACTTGCGATTTTGGACGTTTTGTTAAATATCTAGAAAAATACATAATTAACCTGAAACTGCAGGTGTGTAAACAGTATAGTATAGGTCATATATTTCCGTGAAGATTTTTTCCCGAAACCCCACAGGGGACCGTCAACAAATTGCGAAAGAACGAATATCTTTTGGATAACCCTGTAAAAACTAATGTAGTAAAAGCGTTCAAACTCGAGATTATTAATAAGTGGCTTATTGTAATATATTGTGTTCATTTTTATGAGGATAGCATGTATACTCGCAGAGAAATTAAGGTTTTTATAAAAACAGTCCCGAATTTCGCCAAGTGTTTTGCTTATAATTTGCAGAGTTCTTAATATAAAAAGAAAGTTCTTTTCCGAAAATATGAGAAACAAAATTATACACAATACTCTACAATTAGAATTAAAAAATAATAAAAATTGAAGGAAAAATGAACAGGTTTACTAAAAAATGTTTCACTGCGCATGCCCGAATGCAATCAAAATATAATGTGCATAATGTATTAGCTAAGTATATAGAGCAACTTTTGTGAAAGTTTCAAAATCATAGCTTGAAAATTCTGAAAATTATCTTCGATAGAATAAGCTCGAAATCCGTTGTTCCCAAAAGGAAGCAATTAGATGAGGGGTTGTATCCAAATATAGCAGTACGTGCAATATTGTGTACGCTATCTTGGCATTAATAAACAGATATTTGATACAACCCCTCATCTTTTTGTTTCTTTTTGGGAACAACGGATTTCGAGCTTATTCTATCGACGATAATTTTCAGAATTTCAAGCTATGATTTTGAGACTTTCACAAAAGTTGTTCTTTGCACTTAGCTAATACATTATGCACATATGCACATTATATTTTGATTGCGTTCGCGCATGCGCAGTGAAACATTTTTTAGTAAACCTGCTCAATCTTAATCCAATTTTTATTATTCTTTAATTCTGATTGCAGAGTATTGTGTATAATGTTGTTTGTTATATTTTCTAAAAATAACTTTTTTTTATATTAAGAACTCTGCAAATTATAAGCAAAAAACTTGGCGAAATTCGAGACTGTTTTTATAAAAACCTTAATTTCCCTACGAGTATACATGCTATCCTCATAAAAATGAACACAGTATGTTACAATAACCCACTTATTAATAATCTCGAGTTTGAAGGCTTTTGCTACATTAGTTTTTACAGGGTTATCCAAAAGATATTCGCTCTTTTTCAATTTATTGACGGTCCACTATGAGGCTTCGGGAAAAAATCTTCACGCAAATATATGACCTATACTATACTGGTTACACACCTGCAGTTTCAGGTTAATTCCTCATACATTTTTCTAGATATTTAACAAAACGTCCAAAATCGCAAGTGACCGGTCACCTTTGGCCATATAGTGTATATGCTACCATGGGCAGATTGGGATGAAAAATGAAGAATTTTACCATATTTCAAATTTATTTTGTTTTATGAAAAAGCTGTTATTTTTACATGTGGCAAGCCTCAAAACAGTTTCTTTCTGTGTTTATACATAAGAATATGTCGCATTTTTGAAATTTTATTGAAGAAAATTGGTCCCTTGGACAAATATGGCATCTTTAGCGTTTTTGTTCATATGTAGGCCAGTGATGCACGCCATCATTCCTTGTTTCCTAAAGTGAATAAAATATATACTTCCAATATTCACAATTAAACTAAGATATACATACTATGAACATATACATTTTAGCTGTAAAAATAATTTTCAGTATGTAAATTTTACCTTAGGTGGTTCCTCTTTTCGAGCTTTTTTCTTGGGCTGCTCAACTTTTGAACTCTCGAGAGATGGTCTACCTACCTTCTGCTTACCAACAGTAATAAGGCTTGTAGCTAATTCGTTCAAAAAAGTGCGAAGGCAAGAGTGTTTCATTATACTTTGGCTACAATGTCTCTTATAAAGATACCATGCACTGACGGTCGCCATTGTGACTGTGTGTCAAAATATGTACAAGTACCATCTATTTGATTTAAACGTGTACTTATATTTAAATGACATTATATCATTCAAGTCAGTCCCTCTTATATTTTGATTGTACAGAAGAATGACTGTCATGCAAGGTACTATTACTTCTTTATTTTGACATTTTACCCTCCTATTTACAGAAGCTAAAGGATTAATTGACGAATATCCGTTTCTTTTTTTTCTCCGTTATGGGAAAAATATACTCCAATTGAAGAAAGTGGAGGAAAAATAAAAGTTGCTGACATTGGAATCGATCCAGCTATCTTAGTGTTACGAGAAGAGTACGCTAACCACTGGGCTACAGTTGTACAGTAGTGAAACAATTTGAAGTAAATACGTTTGCTTCAGATGGGTGTTGATACCGCACGACTCAAGAGACTGAGCAATGAATTTGCTTTCAGTTCGATTTTCTTTTGTGACAGTAGGATATTAGCCTGAAAAGAATATTTTCTGCTTTTAGCCAACGAGCATCAGCTTGAGGTTTTTTGTCTTCTATTGCGTACGAGTATAAAAATAACTTTTCTATTTATTTTGTATTACGAACGCTGCCCATGCTAAGACTCTGCTCTGCACATTTACGATGTCACTTTCATTTGTAAGTAGATATAATTGCCATTGCCATGCATTGTTATTCTGAAAGCAAGAGAATACACGTATACCTTCATCTCCCTTTTTCTATAAAAGCATCAGATCTTTCCGATAACGGTGTCAAATTTTTAAATTAATCTGATTTTCAGGGAATATGTACAACAAATTGTTATGCGGAAGGAATTGATTATAGTTTAAGATATACACCTTTTATAGAAAATTGAGAAACATTGTTCCATTCTTTAGCAAATAAATATTAATTTCTGTAAATTTCATTCATTTTTTACATAAAAATGCATAGCTGCAAACTACCCCTTTTTTGTGTTAACACTATTGCCGAATCATAATCCTTATCATATTTAATCGCAGAAATAATAATGAATCGCAATTAATTAACATTAAAATTAGGCAAAGATTACTATTCGGAAGGAGTGATAACTAAAAAATGGAATAGTTGACAGCTAAGTATATGCTGATAGATATTTAAAATTTTTATTTTGCAAAAAAAGCTTTAAATTTTGAAAATAATGTATGAAATATAAATATGTAGATTGAAGTGACAGGGAGGTGGGAACGGTTCAGTTGTAGTACCGGTACCGCAAAATATCAGGGCTCCGGTATTTATTTATTTATTTATTTTGTTAGAAATTAAGCCCTGGGTATGGCTTGATTAATACCTTTAAAAAGCTTTTAATTTTGAAGTTAATTTCGGAAAGATTTCGTCTTTAACCCCTTCAGGGGCAAGCAATTGTGTTTTTGTAATGTTGGATTCACACAGGAAATTTTGAAAAAATTAATTAAAAAAAAAAAGCATTTTTTCTACTATTTTCCATCAAAGTTAAAAAAGTAAAATTTAATTAAAAGTTTTTGGTGTAAATCATGATTAAAATTAGGTGAGATATAATATATCCCACCGCCCCTCAAGGGGTTAATGATATTGTGGCTGGGGTCTTAATATTTTGATATTACTATATGATAAAAATACCGCTGCTAATCGCTTGCGAGCGTAAGAGATTGTGGATTCGATTCCAGCTGGTTCCATTGCACACACTCTTTGTGTGTGAACTCTTAGGATGTATTTCTCTTGTGTTGTAATATTTCCCTGTGCTATCTTGTCTCCGACTTATAAGCGTAGTGGGGTGAGTTAGCTCAAAATTATACCAAAATATTTCACATCTGGCAACCAATGCGCCACTTTGGACTCAGATAGTACATGGATAGACGAGTCCAAAAAGCCCGGGACACAATTTTTCTTGGCCCTCTAGCGGCGCTGATGACGTAATCAATATGGCCGCCAAAGTTTTGCAACGCGCTTCTACGTTTCTGTATATAACTCGAATTAATATTTTTATATTAACCTATATTGTTAGTGATTATTAATCCGCAGAAAACGCCCTTTCCAACGGTATATTTGACATCATTGTTTAGGTTCATAATACCACAAATATTTATAACTTATTAAAAAAAAATTGTAATTTAATAGATTACAACGACCATTTGGAATTTTTTTTTTACTTATTATTTACTTAGTTTTAATTTTGGGGCATTTCGACAAGAGAAGCCGAGAAAGATAAGTGGTTAAAAATCGAAAGCAGTTCCACCGAATCATCCACAGATCGCGACAAATCACCTTCGTAACAAAATTTAACCGAAAAATCTAAATTTCGTCCACCAAATTCCGTCGCATCCTCTTCAACAACAGATCGCAAAGATCAAACTTCAGACGACCAAAACCTTCATCGATAAACTCTGCAAGTCCCGTTTCGAGAAGAAAAACAGTTTACAAATCGAAAGCAGTTCCACCGAATCATCCACAGATTGCGACAAATTACCTACGTTGAGCTCAATTTTTCCCGGTTAGAGTCGACCGATTGTAAAACGCGGCTAGTGGATTGTAGCCCCTCGAGACATGGCCTTTTACTATCAATTGATTAAACATTAGATTGCTTCCTTTTTCGCGTTCATCTTTTATTCTGTAATCAATTTTCATGGGCTACATAATCAGTTGAAGACCTCGATTTTCATGGGATACATAATCAGTTGAAGACCTCGATTTTTGCTTTGCAAGACGATTTTCATTTAGGTGTCGCTCTTTGGCCTTGGATTTTTCCATATCTGATAATTTGCGCCTACCCATTTTATAACTTTTTCAATTTTTAACAATTTTATGCCCTTCAGTTACCTATTCAAACAATTTTTAATGATTTTATGCCTTTCTATTACATATTCAAATAAAAATTCTTCTAAAAGTAAAGAACATCGTTGAATTTCGTTAAAAGAAAATAAAATGCGAAAATCATTTGGCCCCCATCCTCGACCGAAAACAACAACCATTTCCAAATGGTTAAAAAAAAAAAAAAAAAACATTTTACTAAAAAAATTGGAATTTGTTGCATGTAGCTGAAAACGTGTCGCATATCTTTTGTTCGTCGGAAAATTACCTTTCAGACGGTATAAATGACTTCTATTTTATCACAAATATTTTCTGAAAATTTGCCAAAACGATGTAACGTTGCACAGAGATTCGTTATGGCAACAGTGTAATTTATATGGGATCCGAAAATTAATAAATTGGTTTTATAACTGTTTAAGTAGATAATGTAATTATTGTAATTTTTTATGTATATGTAAATAAATTCTAGTTTTTTTAGCGCTATGAAACTTTCATTTCCGTTTTAAAATCAATGACATGAGGTGCACTTAATAGGCATAACTGTAAGATAAGTTTCAAACATTTATAGGTACAAGAATGAGAAACAAAAGAATGTATAATACAATATTATTAAAATTTAATATCCAAATTTAATCATATCCAGCAGATTGTCAAATACACTAATGGCAGCCATAATATCTAAATAACATAATATCTTGCTGTCATATGCGATAATATCCAAATGATTCATGTAAATTTACTTGTGATTACTTATCACTGTCTAAACACCGCCCTTCACATACACAAAGGTTCGTACATTTTATTCCCATTTTGATACATTTACAAGATGTGCATCGCTTGCGGCAAGTACAGGAGGTAAGTTCTTTACAGTGTTTTGACATCTCTGGAATTGTTGTCCACAAAGGTTGGTATGATCCTCCTGAATTTATTGTCCATCCCAACCCACTTAATTGGTGAATGTATTGTGTAATATGCAACGAGGCTGTTGTTCCAAATTCTTGCTTAGAGAGTAGCTCGTTTGATGTGTTGTGTCAAAGCATCTGCTGTAGGAGGTATGTTTTCGATGGCTCGATTCTTTCTTGTAAATACCCGTAAGGCATGGTGACGTCACGGCGACGTCGTTGTGAAGTCACACTGTGATTTTGTGACCGTCGATGTGACGTCACGTGACGTCGATGTGACGTCACAGTGAGTAGAATGCGAGGTCGTTATGGCCGTTTTAGAGGACGTTTGTGACGTCACATTGTGACCACTCTGTGAAGTCACGGTGTGACAAATTTGTGAAAAGTGTGTCATTTGTGACTATTTTGGCATTAACTTTGTGACGAACCTGTGACGAAAGCGACAATGCTTTGAAGTCACATTGTGACCAATTTGTGAAATATGTGTCATTTGTGACGAACTTGTCATAAACACTGTGATTTCAAATGAAAATCAAATTTCAAATTAATTGCTTAAAAGACGCAAATAGTAAAAAAGATTCCATGCTGGGACTCGAACCTGGGCCATCAGTACAGCACACTGACATTCTACCGACTAAATTGTTAAAATAAAATTGTACTTTTCCTTATCTCCCATAGACGGCGCTGTGCCGATGTATTTTTTCTCACTATGTTTATTTTCGCAGTTACCGGCGAGACGAGTGAGTAGATGTTCGTACTGTAATTTTCCTGTTAAAACGTAACTTAATAAATTCTTTCTTTCCTCTAATTATATAATTTTTCTACAGGTTATCGGCCCCAGTCACGTTTCCGGACTGCGTATAAGATTTTCTGTTGGAAAGAATTTTATAGTTTTAATTTAACTTGTGTTTGCGTTTTGATTTTTTGAGTTCTACGGCGATCACTAAGCCTAAAGAAGTAAGCGTTTCTTTGAACTGTTTTCTGGACTTTGTTTTCAATTTTCCTGACAAAAATGGAAAGTGACAGAGTGAAAATAGAAAAGCTTGTGGACTCAAATAATTGGACACAGTGGAAATTCCAAGTACGGGCGATTTTAGATGCTCGTGATGCGTTAGAACTGATTGATGGAACGCATGTACAACCGACAGTTGGTAGCGATAATTACGATGCTGAAATGAAAAAATGGAAAAAAGCAAACAAAACGGCAAAAGAGATTTTTGCGACAATGGTGGATAAGAAGCCATTAGCTTTAATTATGAACTGTGAAAATGCTAGAGAAATGTGGGTTAAATTATTAGATGTGTATGAGCAAAGATCAGCGGACTCTGTTTATTTACTTCAAACTAAATTCCGAGAGTATCGCTATGTTGCTGGTGATGATATAGCTACACATATTAGCAAAATCGAATCTTTTGCTCGATGATTACGTGAACTTGGAGAACCACTATCAGATTCACTAGTGATAACAACCATTTTGAATACATTACCTTCGCAGTATCGTCATTTTCATAGTGCTTGGGACTCAACACCTTTGGATGATCGTACATTGTCGAAATTAACATCTAGACTGATGATTGAAGAAACTAGATTAGGTATTGTTGATGTGAATATAAATCGTGAATCAGCATTGGTAATGGAAAAACGACAGCCAAATAAGAACTTTTCCAAAACCAGAAGTGTAGAAAATGTTCATTTCAATAATGAAAAAGGCAAGTATGACAAAAGGAAACCAAAATTACGATGTTGGACTTGTGGAGGGCCACATCTGAGGCGTAATTGTATAAGGAATCAACAAAATAATAGATATTCTGATAAGAAAAAAGAAGATAGTAACGGTTTTGCCTTTGTAAATACATTTCAGTCAGATGAATCAGGAAGATCAAAGTGGATAATTGATTCTGGATGTACTCAACATATGTGTTGGAAACCTGAATATTTTAAAACATATAAAGAATTAGAAGAAAAGGTTATGTTTGAACTTGGTGATGGCAGAAACATTTTAGCCAAAGGTATTGGTAATATCAAAATTCGTTCAAATCTAGATGGAAAAGAACATCATTTCTGTGATGTTATGTATGTTCCTGAAATGAAGGCAAATTTATTTTCTGTAAAATCAGCAGCAGAGAAAGGTTTCATACAAACCATTGAAGGAAATAAATGGAAATTTACGAAAAATAATAAACTTATTGTTGAAGGATATCGATATGGAGATATGTACTTTCTAGATATAGATGTTTTGGAAAATGAAGAAAGTAGCCTTATGGTAAGAAATCACAAAGAAAATTCTCTTCAAATATGGCATGAAAGATTTGGTCATCAGAGTAAAAATCATACAAAAGAATTGCTGAAAACGAAAGGAATTGAAATATCTCAAACGGATGAGACTGAATATTGTGATGGTTGTGCAATTGGAAAGTTTCAGAGAACAAATTTTAGAGAAATGACAAAAGCCAGTAAAGCTGGTGAACTAATTGTCAGTGACGTCTGTGGTCCAATGCAAGAAGCATCTTTTCAAGGTTCTAAATATTTTGTTACATTCAAAGATGATTACACCCAGTACCGTAAAGTATATTTTATGCAACATAAAAGTGAAGTGAAAGATAAATTGCAACAGTTCTTAGCATATGTTAAAACTCAAACTGGAAATACAGTCAAGACAGTTATGTCAGATAATGGAGGAGAGTATACAGATCAAGATTTCACAGATTGCCTAGTGAAAAATGGAATTGAAATTGGAAGATCAGCTGCGTATACACCTCAACAGAATGGACGAGCTGAACGTGAGAATAGAATATTGATAGAAATAGCGAGAACAATGCTGTTGACAAAGGGATTGTCAAAACGCTTCTGGGCTGAAGCAGTGAACTGTTCTGCTTATATCTTAAATCGTACTGGTAAGAGTCGTGATAAAAGTAAAACACCTTATGAAGCATGGTATGGAAGGGAATATTCATTAAAGCACTTGAAAATTTTTGGAAGCCAATGTATTGTCCAAATTCCTAAGCAACAACGTGTTGACAAGAAGTTTGGTAAAACAAGTATACGGGGAACTTTTGTGGGCTATGAAGAAGTCACTGGAAATTACAGAGTGTATACAGGTGAAAATCGAATAGAAATAAGTAGAGATGTTGAATTTCATGAAGTTTCAGTGCCAAATACATTGATAGATTGGAGTCAGGGAGAGCAAGAGGTGGAATTGGTAGAGAAGGAAGACAAAGATAACCAATTGGAACAAGAACCAGTAAGATGCCAGTTGAGAGATCGTTCAACGATACAACCCCGTATACGCTATTCCCATCTTTGTCAAAAGGTAATTGAACCTCAGTCATACCAGGAAGCTATGGAAGTACCTGAGAAACAAAAATGGATTGAAGCTATGGAAGATGAGATGCATTCCCATCAAAAGAACGGCACTTGGGAACTTGTGAAACGTGATAACACGATGCAACCATTGACTGCCAAATGGGTTTTTCGTGTCAAAACAAATGAAAATGATGAAATTGAACGCTTTAAAGCACGTTTGGTGATTAGAGGATTTGAGCAACAATATGGAGTAAACTATGAAGAGACTTTTAGTCCGGTTATAAGGTATGATACTGTACGTTTTCTATTTTGGTTTATTTATTTTAAGAAATTAATAATAGCACAATTTGATTGCAAGACTGCATTTTTAAATGGAACACTTGATGAACTGATATACATGGAGCAACCAGAAGGTTATAATGATAGATCTGGACGTGTTTGCAGATTGATTCGAAGTCTATATGGTTTAAAACAGGCACCTAGATGCTGGAATCAAAGACTAACTGAATTTTTAACAAGCGTTGGATTTAGAGCTAGTAGTTATGACCCTTGTGCATATCTGAGGTATGTTGGTGAAAATTTAGTCATTATTGCTGTATATGTTGACGACGGACTGATTGCTGCCACTGATAAGGAAGATATTCAAACACTTCTTAGCCAGTTACAAACTGAATTTGAAATCACGATTTGTGAAAATGTCAGACAATTTCTTGGTTTTCAAATTGAATTAATGAAAGACAACATAAGAATTCATCAGGCAGCTTATGCTAAAAGAACACTGTCAATGTTTGAAATGGGTGACTGTAAACCTGCTAAAGTGCCAGTAGATAAAACTTCTTTAGATATTCTGTATCGTGGAAATGAATTAGATTCTGAACATCCAGTTGCATCAGCTATTGGAAGATTAATGTATTTAGTTGTTGTTTCAAGACCAGATTTGGCATACGCAGTTGGAAAAGCTGCACAGTGGATGTCAACACCTACTGTTGGATCATGGAAATTCATTAAACATATTTTGAGGTATCTGAAAGGTACAATAAACATGGGAATCCACTACAGTGGCTCAACAGACGGTTATATCAATGTGTTTTCTGGTGCTGACTATGCTGGGGATGTGCAAACAAGAAGATCCACAACAGGATACATTTCCACCTTAGGTGATGGTGCAATTACTTGGAGTAGCCAAAGACAAGGATGTGTGGCCCTTTCTACGACAGAATCTGAGTACATGGCTGCATCAACAGCATCCAAAGAGTTGGTCTGGTTGACCAATTTAATAAGTGAATTTCAACCTGGAATACAAGGACGTCTACGCGTTGATAACCAAAGTGCAATTCGGTTAGCTAGTAATCCAACTAACCATAGACGCACCAAGCATATAGATATTAGATATCATCATATAAGAGAGTTAGTGGAAGAGAAAAAGATCTTGATAGAGTATGTGGACACTGTAAATCAAGTAGCAGATATGATGACAAAGCCTATGGGACATTTACGATTAAAAGAACTATGTGCAAATATTGGACTCGTTTAAGACTGTGAACTATTCATATTTCAGGAATAGTGCAATTTTAGGGAGAGTGTTAAAATAAAATTGTACTTTTCCTTATCTCCCATAGACGGCGCTGTGCCGATGTATTTTTTCTCACTATGTTTACTTTTCGCAGTTACCGGCGAGACGAGTGAGTAGATGTTCGTACTGTAATTTTCCTGTTAAAACGTAACTTAATAAATTCTTTCTTTCCTCATATTATATAATTTTTCTACATAAATCACATGGAACGATACCCAGGCTGGAAAATTTCTCACTATTACA
Organism: Maratus speciosus; assembly: GCA_963932465.1. Lineage (NCBI taxonomy): Eukaryota > Metazoa > Arthropoda > Arachnida > Araneae > Salticidae > Maratus > Maratus speciosus. The sequence continues at coordinate 286,292,829 of OZ010794.1, read as the reverse complement.
TGTTGGCAAGGCTACAAACGCAGCAAAAGATGGAATATTTAGCGTGAACCACCCACATGATGCAAACACGAAACTTAATTAAATCCAGCATTGATTGAAATTATATTAATACTTGGAAATTTTTCCAGAGAGAACCATTCGCCTTGCATACAATATTTCAAATGAAAGTCACATTTCAAATTAATTGCTTAAAAGGCAATTTTAATTTGAAATGTTGTATGCAGGGCGAATGTTTCTCTCTGGAAAAATTTCCAATTATTAATATAGTTTCAATCGATGCTGGATTTAATTAAGTTTCGTGTTTACCCCATGTCGGTGGCTCACGATAAATATTCCATCTTATGCTGCGTTTGTAGCCTTGCGAACATGTAATAGTGAAAAATTTTACGGGCTGCGCGTCGTTCCATGTGGTTTAGTCGGTAGAATGTCAGTGTGCTACACTGATGGTCCGGGTTCGAGTCCCGGCATGGAATCTTTTTCACAATGTTGGCCTTTGCGCCTTTTAAGCAATTAATTTGACATTTGATTTTCATTTGAAATATTGTATATAAGGCGAATGATTCTCTCTGGGAAAATTTCTAAGTATTAATACAGCGATGAATTTTAAAATAAAATTTTGCTGTAAATATAAAATCTTATCTTTTTACCGTACTTTTTAGCAAAATATCGCTACTTTGGAGTCCTATTCTTCTAAAACATTTTACATTTTTCCACTTAAAAAACAATGCTTATCAACTGACATATTTTTTTATTATGTTCTATGCTTGATATTTAGAATGTGTAAGTTTTTTAATTTGTTTTGATTTGTCATTGCTTTATTAAATACGAACATGGAAACTAACGGATATTAATACAACTATTATTTATAGAGCGGCATGATAAGCGATATTTATTTAAATTTTTTATTCCCGTGTATATTGTACTTTGTGAATATGAGCTAAATAGATTTGGTATGTTTTATAGGAAAACACTGATCTGGGAAATAGAAAAAAAAAAAAAAAAAAAAAAACGAGTAAGAAAAATCATGCGTTAAGCATAGATTAAAATATACTTTCCAACACTTTCTGAATGCTTTAACAAGACATCGTAATTTAGGGAAATGACGTAAATAAGATAACTAAGTAAACATTTTAGAAAACGCATAAAACATTTGAAAAACTGATTTCAGCAGTTACCGTCCATAGCCAAATATGTTTTCCAATTCTTTTAAACAGCCCTTATTTGATCTGTAGGTTGATACACTGAAAAAAATGAAGTACTCAAAAATGAGCAAACCGACGTACTCATATTGAATTGAATATTTTTGGATCAAAAATGAACCTATGCTTTCTCTATTTTGAAGCATCACATGTTATCAAACCCAAACAAACAAATAGTTTTGTACCCTGTAATGGTTCATTTCATTTATGGCGGCATAAATGATGTTTATTAATGTAAATATTAAATTATGCACAGCATTTTAAAAACAATTGCTTGGAAATAATGTTCTTGTCATAAAAATATTCGATTTGAGTATCTCGTTAAGAATTTTGCTATTTTTCTTGATAAATAATCAATTAAACATTTCTTGTTAAGAACTTTCGACGGGAAATAAATGTCAGTACATTTTTACTTTACATTTTAGGGGGGTTTTTTTTGTTTTTTTTTGGGGGGGGGGAGGGGGGGCAGTACATAACGATTCATATTTGATCACAGCCATGGAATAAAAAATGAGTACATGTGTTTCTCAACTTTGAGTACATTTGGATCGGAGCTATTTTGTGCATGTGACGCATTTAAAATTGAGTGCTTTTTACTCAATTTTGAGTACCCATTTTTTTTAGTGTATATATACTATATAATGGGAAAATTTAGTTTAGCAAGAAAACGCCTAACAGGTTGAAATTCATTTTCAGCAATTTATACTAATGTATGGAAACATACTTGAATACCTTTGTACAACCTTGTAGTTTACCTAAAATCTTTATTACATGCCACTATTTAGTTAAAATTTAATTCAAACTAAGACACTCTTAAAACTGCTGAAATCACATTTCCAGAAATTATAATATATAGACGGTCATGTATCCAATTCTTTACGTGACCCTGTATATCATTTTATCTATATTCTACAAATATTTCTTGGTAAATTAAATGCAGTTCAGCGAAAAAAAGCATAACTCATTTAAAAACCACCTTTAAGCAATTTGCGCCCATACCCAGTAATCCTTACGAATACTTTTGTGTAGCCTTGTATAGGAATTATAGCATTTATATACACCATACACTATGCATAAATATAGTGAATCATAAAAGTGCATATCATAATTAAAAATATATTTCCAGCAATCATCGCTAATGAACAGTACTTCGGATACAATATGGTATCTGAAAGATTTTGTGTGTCCCTGTAAATGCTATATACGTATTATTCTTATTATACATGAAATAATTTATAGTATGTAAACCTCAGCGACATACATCAATTTCATTATATATGAAATAGATTAACTTAATTAAAGTATGCCGCAAACAATTCCCTCCACCTCTATATCATTATGTATTTGAATTCCTTTTTTGTTGAATTCCCCTGTAAATGAACAATAACTATTCTTTGCATCGCATAGTCAACAGAATGCATATTTTAGTGCACTTCATAAATGCATATAAATTTTATTCCGTTTGAAAGCGTGCGTAAAATCATAAAAAATCATTTGAAACGACTTTTTCCCATAGACCGTAATGTAACGGAAAACTTTTGGCTGTCCCTGTAAATGAACAAAGCATGCTACAAACTTCATTACAAATAGGTACCGTGCGATGGTAAACGTCAATACCATCCAAAAATTTCAGGGCAATCCGAGTATATTTTCGAGAGTTAGAGTGCGCACAGACTGCTAGACGGACAGACGGAGAGACAAACCGAAGTCATAAGCACTTTTCAACTTGTGTCCTACATTATGTATCCTGTATTATATTAACTTAAAAAAAATATATATACTAAAGCAGTTTAATCTATAACTTCCTATCAGGCATGAAAAATACTTTATTTCAATGCTTAAATATCATATTTTACTTTTTAGTGCCAATAATTACCCGAATCATACGCGTAGAAAATTAATTTACAATAGAAGAAAATTTAATAACCCATTCAGAATGTCTATAATTAAATGTTTGATTAAAATCACAAACAGAAAAAATGCTTACATACAATTAAAAAAAATAAATATACCAATTTGAAAAACACTAAAAATAATAATTAGTATTTATAATTGTACTGTTAAACAACAGCAAACTACAATAGATAAATTAAATGCATTATTAGATTTAACAATATCTCAAAAATATTTCCATATGGTATAAGGAATTCCTATTATTTTATAATTTTGGCAAATGTTAAATCTGAAAACATTGGTTTGAAGATTTAGGATTTTAAAAGATAATTTAAAATATTATTAGCACTAAAAGAAAATTCTTTCAAATGTTTCACTACTGTAATATGTTAAAAATACATTTTCCCAGTATAATGTTAATTTCTAATCTGAAACAGTTTCGTAATCTCATGATAATCGAACATCATATTTAACCCCAAAATAATAATAACTATAAATGTTAGTAATCAAAAAATAGTAAGAAGCCGATAAAATAATTCCAAATCATTGTCGTTCCATACATTTTTAATCTCAAGTAAGAGTAAATTAATGTTTATATTAATTCCAGTATGAATGTAGACATGAATGTCTCTGCGCAGTTTTTTTTTTTTTTTTTTTTTTTTTTTTTTTTTTTTCAAGCGATGGCAGATTAAAATATTTTTCTCCACAGTTATCAAATTGGAAAATAACGCTTCTGACAGTTAAAGATCAGTCTCTTACAAATATAACTATTTAACTCATAATATACAACCAGGAATAAAATATTTAAATTAAATAAAACTTACATGCACGTTCCATTAATATCCGTGTATCCTAAAATGGTCATTTCCTTATCTTAAAGTGTTGTAGACGTGTTGTTCTAAAACAAGTGAACTATTTCCCGCGTATTCTCATATTTATTTTTCTGTGGGCAGACGATTTTCGAGCAGATGGTTTGTTACAGATTGTTTGTTTTTGTATACGAGAAATATGGAATTTGAACGCGCAGAAATTTTCTGAAAGTATCATTCATTAAAATTTTGTATTTGAAGAAATGTCCAATGTATTTAATCTTTTCTTTTTATCCGTACCAAATACTTCAAGTTAAAATGTATTGTAAAGTTCCTTTTTTCTAAATAATTATAATAATAATATTCATAATTAGAGTTTATTAGATAAAACATTGTTTAAATTTTTAAAAGGTGTAAAAAAAGATTTAATGTATTAACGACACCCCCCCCCCCCTTTTTTTTTCTATTTTTTTAAAGTAAAGTTTGTTTTCCTTTATTTTCGGAAAATGCTAATTTTACTTTAAAAGTCTGAAAGAATCAGAATTTATGACTTGAATACAAATTATAAAAATATTCTTAAGCAAGAAATGCATAGATGACTAAACTCTGAATACTCTTTCTACATGCTCATTAAAAGGTGCAGATTTAACTGTAATAGAAAATTTTTAGTTTGAAACCACAGAAGTGTTTCGAATAATTCTGGTCGGTAAAAAAAGAAAGAAAGAGTGAAATTTCCTCCCAGCAAACTAAATATGTAAAGTGTATAAATTTAATATTCGTAATTGTAAATATATTATCCAAATGCTAGATAAAATTGAAATCATGAAAAAGTATACATTCACTGTCTTAGATATCAAATTGATAAAATATATCCTAAAAATTTAGTTTATTAATGCTTGTATCGTGCACTTTATTTATTATGCCGCCCCCCCCTCCCCTTTAGTGACGGAATTTACCATTTGCTATCCACTAATATATTTTCATTCCTTATGCCGCTGTAACTCGTGGCTGTTTAAAATATTTCTCTTCATTTTCAAAGATTTTTGAAGTTCATATTTTTTGTCACACTGTGACTTGCAATATGCTGGTTTTTTTGTCACATATGTGGCGTGACGTACGGTACATAGCAGTGACATAACAGAGGCGTCACAAATTTTTTTAATTGCCAGAAAAATATAATTTTACAAAAAAGTAACATGTTTTGAAGAATTTTCGTAAGTTTTTAAAGTTTTCTAAGAAGTTCACATTTCAGTCACAATGTGACATCACTGAGTGGTGGCATTTCGGTCACAGATGTGACGTGACCACAGTGACTTGCAGTGACGTCACAGTGACGTCACCGTGACCATGCATGCTATGAGGGTAACACTCATCTCCAGTCATTGATGCTCTGAAGATCTGATGATTGATCATAAAGTAGTATAACAAATCACTGGAACAGATCATGACATTCATCGTCAATATCAGAGGTGCCTGTACAGAGCTGATGCTTTACACAATCAATTTTACGAAATGACATCCAGACCTTCCAAGCTGTCTTCTTGCCAATGCCACAAAATGTGTAAACTGTGTCGCAACCAGTTACATAATGAAAGCCCAACAAATTTCTGCAAATTTCCGGTGAAAGTTTAGCACAGATCTCATGATTTAGAATGAATTTCCTGTATTTCCCACAACCGTACTCAATACATAGTTCATCAATATCTTGTATTTGTGGGAACAGTGATATTGAAATAACCAGTACATCTGAGCCCACAGTTCGTATTAAGATGCGAGTATGTCCACTTTCTAATGCATGCTTAACATGGAGAAGTAGACGGCCATCTGCTTCTTCGTGTGAGACGGGAGAAATGTTTGATACATCCATATATGTTGACGCGAGGACTAAGTCATCATAAGTACAGACAACATGTTTTCCTGGATATTCGTCTCCCACTATTTTCATAGCTAACAACTAGAGCAATTGAGTCTTGTTTCGGTGGCACATAGGAATTGCTGAAATTTTTTTGGAATTGCAGTTGAGTCTGAGACTTTAATACTTATGCCATTTCCTCTTGTTTTTCGGGTATATGCCTTCAAACTGTTGCTAATATATCTGTCGAATACAATATCTAGTGGCGACCTGTTCTTCAGTTGATTAATGAAATATGATTTGAAAACATGGTTATAGTAATCGGAAAATGTTGTCGCAATACCAGAATTAAGCATGGGTATTAAGGTTGCTACATCAATGATTTTAGCTGTCACATTCTGTTGGCTGTGACTAATGCTAATGTCATATTTTGTTTGATAGCAGTCAATAATATCCAACTTGTTCATTGGTTTTCGGAGTTTCCAATCATCTGAAATAGAAGGTGTGTAATTTGGTTTCATGCGAAAAGAAATCATCAATGTTGCCGTTCCGTGTTTCAGATTCAACGTACAATCTGCAGACTAAGTTGGAGTCTTTAAAAGTAAGCAATCTTGGACTTTGCCTTATCTGTTTTCCCTGTTATAGTCTTGAATATGTGAATATTGGTTCTAGAAGTACTTTCATGAATTGAATTTTGAACTTGATAGAGACGGGACACGACATAATCATAATACTCTTTTAGTTCAACAGTAAATACTTCCGTAACACACTTGACAGCTTCGAAACTTGAAATTATTTTGGAGCTCCCTATTGACACTAAATCAGTTTCTTCAAATGGATTTCCTTATTCGGATAAGACGTTAATAATTTCTTTGGCATGGATCAAGAACCTTTTCTCATGTGCATTGTTATCTTCATGATGCTTTGCGATCACGCTTTCGTCATCTTTTTAATTTGATTTCTCTTCAAATTCCTCAATTAAAGAACTGATCCTAGGGCCTGCAACCATCCACTTAAGTAGAGCATTTTTTTCTCTATCAACGATTCCATTAGCACCTTCACCCTTTATAACTTTGTTATTGTGTTCATGAAGCTGATTCGTCAGGTATTTCAGAAAACGGTGTAGCAGTTTTGCTGCTCGTAAAGTCTCCACGAAGACATTCAGCAAGTATATCTGAATGTTTTTCTGTCAGGTCCTGTAGATACGCTTCATTGACATGATTGGGTAATTTCTGTCTTTCTATGAGGTAGACGAAAGCAATATCTTCTTTTCGCGGTGAAGTTCCTCACAGGACGTTTTGTAGAAAAAGAAACGCACGATTAGTATTACTGAATCGAATCTTATTCATTTAATCTATTTTATTTATTATTACATTTTATAAGTTGGTCCCCAAAATTTAAATTTTGAGGGGGCTACGATTTTAAAAATTCTATATTTTTTTTAGGTAGATTTCGTAAGAAATACTACCTATTGCAGTCGTTACCATTATGCGACTTTTGAAAAATTCCTTCATAACTTTTCATTATAGGACCCCAGGAACCCAAAACCATCCCCACCTAAAAAATATATATGTATGTATGTATGTATGTACTAAATTTTGTCCGCACGATAAAAGTCGCAATTATGCACGGATCGTCTTCAAACTCGCCAACAACTTTGAGATGGCTAATGTCTCCGCGGGGATTGAAAATGGGCAAAATCGGCCCAAGGGAATGGAAATGGGGAGGGTTAATATTTTTGAATACCGTCTTAACATGGTTCTGATAAAACCAGCTCTTGCACAACAATGACAGGAAAAAATAAATAATTTTCATTATAGCAGTTGCCAACAATTTTTTAAAAAGCAATAAAATTCTCACCACAACAATTGCTTTTGTACTTCAAGATTTTCACGTAAAAATCTAAATTAAATAGTTTGATGAATTGAAAACAAGTTGAATATTACGTCATAAGTTTCCTCGAGCAAAATTTCCGCATGAAAACTCAAAATGAAATAAATAGTTTGAAGAATTAATATATATATATATATATTATTGCGTCATATTGGAAATATAATGAATCTCAGCAGGTGAATATGTAACGTCATGTGAGTTTGAAGAAACGTATTAAAACATGATAAAAACCCGACTATGGAAATATTAACATATTTTAACACTTTAAGGTTCTCTGAATTTTTCTTATCCATTTTTAAACCTATTCCATATTCCGGGTGTCCCAAAAAGGACTGACTGATTTTAAAATTCAATAACTTCCAAACGGTGACAGATATTAAAAAAATTCTTGCAGGAGGGTTATGCATAAAGTCAAAAGTTTTTTTACAGTGATTTTCGATTTTAGTTCGAATTACAAACAATAGATGGCGCTGCGATCAATAGAGGCTAAATTCAGGGTCGATTTTTCGTACTTCGTGGCCCGAATAATACATTTCCATCTCCTTTTTCTGCATGGAACAACAGAAAGGACCAAAAATCGAGCCTGTATTTAGCGACTATTGCTTACAGCGCCATCTATTGTTTGTAATTCGAACTAAAATCGAAAATCACTGTAATAAAACTTTTGACTTTATGCATAAACCTCCTGCAAGAATTTTTTTAATATCTGTCACCGTTTGGAAGTTATTGAATTTTAAAATCAGTCAGTCCTTTTTAGGACACCCGGTACATGCGTGTGTGTATTCGTGTATATTAGAATTTTCACAAAAAGTTTAGCTTCCTAGAGCTCATTCTTAGTGAAGAAACCGTGTTTATTTCTAATCTTGATTTATGTTTTGTTGGTGAATTTAGTACTTAACTTCGAAATCTACCTCCGCCTGTAGGCCGAGCCGGCAGGGATTTTTTTTTTTTATAAATATATTTACATATAGATAAAAAAAAATTACAATAATAACATTTTCTACTTAAACAGCTATAAAGCCACTGTATTAATTTTCGGAACACATACAAATTACATTGTTGCCATAAGGACGATCTGTGCAACGCTACATTGCTTTGGCAAATTTTCACAATTGCTTGTTATAAGATAAAAGTCATGTATACCGTTCGAAAGGTAATTTTCTGACGAACAAAAAGTATACGACATGTTTCAAGCTAAATACAAAATATTCCAAGTTATTTAGCAAAATGTTTCGAAAAAATTAAAATCAAAAACAAAAATTTTAATAAAGTTATAAATATTTGTGTTATTATGAACCTAAACAATGATGTCTAATATACCGTTGGAAAGCGCGTTTTCTCCAGATTAATAATCACTAACAATATAGGTTAAATCAAAATGTTAACCCGAGTTATATAGAGAAATGTAGAAGCACGTCACAAAACTTTGGCGACCATATTGATTACGTCATCAGCGCCGCTAGAGGGCCAGGAAAATTTGTGTCTCGGGCTTTTTAGATTCACCTATCCATATACTATCTGAATACAAAGTGGCGCATTGGTTGCCAGATGTGAAGTTTTTTTTAGCTATCTCACCCCACTAGCGGGCTCTCATGTCAAGCACACAAGTCGTATGTTTGTTGTTCAATAAATAAATAAATAAATCAATATGAATTACAGATATTTTTAAGTAGATTGCTAGATGCAAAATATGAATATTATATTTTTATTTGATATATATTTTTTTCTTTTTTAAGTGAAATCGATTTTATAAAATTTAATATTTCAATTAAAATATCTTTTAAATGTGTTCATGTAAAATATACATTGCTCAAAACAATTAAAGGATATTTGAAGTTTTATATAAAATAAAGATATAAACGAAATTTTTTTTGCCGAAAATAGAAGAAGAGAATCACAAATGCAAATTTTTCTGGTTTTCAAACTGTGGAGTATGCAAATTTTGAGTTCGACGTCAAAAACGTCGCTTCAGCGGCAGCGAATGAAATTTGACTTTCAACTGGATAAAAGGGAATGAAGACAAGGATGATCGGCATTCAGTGATTGCTTTGTTTCGATGAGTACGATGTCTCAGCAAAGTCATTTGACAGATTTAGAAGCTTTGAGAATTGTTGGTAGGTTAGAAGGGGGCCAAACTCAAGCCGAAGTAGCGCAAGCCATTGGAGTGTCACAAAGTGTCATTTCCAGGATCTGGAACCGTTTTTTGGAGAGTGGATGTGCAGGCCGAAGACCAGGGCAAGGTCGTAGACGGGCAACAACGCCCAATGAAGATAGGTATTTAGCGTTAACGGCTCGGAGACACCGAACCCTGAACGCTACACTTCTCCAACAACACCTTCGCTCGGCTACAGGCACCACGATTTCAACTCAGACTGTCCGAAACCGGCTCCATGCTGTAGGTCTGTATGCTCGCCGACCGATGGTATGTGTTAGATTAACATTAAGGCATCGTCGCGACCGCAGGGAGTGGGCAACCGAGCATGTCAACTGGAGGAGAAATGAATGGAGCAATATTCTGTTTTCTGACGAGTCCCGTTTTTCTGTGCATCCGGATAATAGGCGTATTTTCATCTGGAGGGACCGTGGCAGTAGGAATAATCCTGCGTTCGTGCACGAAAGTGTCAGATTTGGCGGTGGAGGAGTGTTGGTGTATGGTGGCATCTCCATTGACGGGCGCACTGACCTCTACATCATTCGAGATGGAGCTCTGACTGGTCGCCGATATAGGGATGAGATCCTCAGACCTATTGTAGCCCCTTACGCTGCAGCAATCGGAGATAACATCATTTTAATGGACGATAACTGCAGGCCACATCGTGCAAACCTGGTGGAGGATTTCCTTTTCGAGGAAGGAATCGTTCGAATGGAATGGCCAGCGTGTTCTCCAGACATGAATCCAATCAAGCACGTTTGGAACGCTCTAGGAAGACGAGTTTCTGGCCGCCAACAACCCCCACAAACTCTCCAAGAACTGGAAAGAGCTCTTCTGGAAGAGTGGGGCAGAATACCCCAACTCGTCATTAATAGCCTCATTGAGTCCATGCCTCAAAGGTGTTCAACGTTGCTGGCCGCCCGTGGAAACCATACCCCCTACTGAAAATGATTTTCTTTGAAGAAAACAGCTTTTCTTATTCGTTTTTTCTCATATGCACAATTTGTGTTTTTTTCCTTTAGTACACAAATGCGCAATAAAATGCATTTTTTTCTGCCAAACATGTGTAATTTATTCTCATATAACCTACTATGTCTGTCGACCATGTATCAATCAGCTAAACAGTTTACCAGATACAAAATCCACCTAAAACTGCAATATCCTTTAATTGTTTTGAGCAGTGTATTTTAAATGCGAATATTTTTTCTATAAACAACTTCATAAATTCAACTTTATTCAACATGAAAAAAATAAATTGTGAGTATTTTTGAATGAATGAGAAAAATAATAGTTATTCATTTTTAAATTAGAAAACTTTTTTTTCTTTTATTTAATTAAATTATAAGTCTTAATTTATAGAATTTTTGTTTTTCATTTTTAAGATAAATTCGGGTTTTAGTACTAATACAGCGCTTGCGTGCTAGGATTGAACGGAATTTCTTCCAGTTTTTCAAACTTTTGGGGAAAATTCACGGATAAAATACAGTGAAACCTCCCTGAGCGACCATTTTTTCATGGAACGAAATTTATTCCCATAGCCTCAATACTAATTTTACCTCTATTCAAAGACCGCCCACAGTTGAACTCCCTCCATGAACGATCCATTTCTTTGAAGAAAATGAAACAAATTCCGTTTTTCCAGGTCCCTTGAAGAAGGTTTTATTAGAATAATAATTCCGGAGAGCGCATTATTCATCAAACTTCTAAACTAAGTTTAGAATTTTTATTTATTCCGGTAACTTTTAAGTGCTTAAAACCCCTTTGTGCCTTTTTAGGCAATGAATTTAAATCTGATGACAAAGTAAGGATGACGATCAATAAACTCCCGTGCCCTATTCTGACAGGAAACTCTCAAAGAAATAGATAAATTAATGAAATCGTCATTATTTGTTCCCGTCCCAAAAAAAATTGCATTTATTTACTGAACTTCGGCTTGGAAATAAAAGTTATAGAAGATAAAACTGTAAAATCAAAGCAAACGTCAATGTATTCATTTTTTAAATCCTGCACTAATTAACTTATGTAATTAACTTTTGTTTTGATACTTAAATGTTCATATTTTTTCCTAATGGGAAAAACAAATTTTAGTAATATTAATTGTTACTTTTTTTCAGCAATTAAAATCCATATTTAAACATGACCTCCATTAAGAGATCACCTCTCGGAGTGACCAATTTTTATTGGAACGAAATGTGGTCGCTTTAGGGAGGTTTTACTGTATGTTTACTAGGAGTACGGAAATTACTTTTTAAAAAATGAGGAATAATTTGCTATTTCTAATTGCTCAAAAGGTGTAAGATTAAAACTTTAAAGCAGTAAAATAGTTTTATTTGACTGTTGACATGTTTCGACCCTACCCGAGTCATTTTCAAAACAAATAAATATTAACACAGTATAACCTCAAAAATCCGGCATCGTCGGGACGGAGACAAAGCCGGATTTTTGAAAATTCCGGATTTCTGAAGGAATATCAAAAGTACTTCCGACACTCCTTTACTCATAATTTAATTCATAACCAAATGATAATTATGTGGCAAAAAGAAAAAAAAAAAGAGAGAAAAATAGATACAGTAGAACCTCGATTATCCGAAGTAATTGGGACCGACCCTCTTTCGAAAAAACGAAAATTTCGGATAATCGAGAATGCTTCAGTTTTAAGATTAAGGAGAAATATATGCATTTCTTATTAGGGTAACAAGTGCTTAATAAGAATAAAGCAATAGCAAAATAGAAACAAGAGTAAATTACCCGGATTTTAATTTTGAAATTAAGTACCTTTTACATATATTACAAACGTTTGAAAAAATGTTTTGTTTGTCGCAGTTTTGATTGCCTTTTTCTTTGAAGCTCTATCACGGATTTTTTTAATATCATTAGTTCACCAGTATCACATTCTGCTGCTCCAGCCATACCAAACCTTTTGGAAAACATTCAAAAGCTTCAGAATTGCTAATTTGTTCGTTTTCTTCTTTTCACTTCGCCGCTCAAGTTAAATTCAAAGGAACTTTAAGAAAGGTGATCGAGAATATTTATATGTACTCGTAGTTCGGAAAGGACCGCTTTCACACAAGGAATATGGTAGTAAAGAAAAAAAAAAAAAAAAAAAAAAAAAAAAAAAAAAAAAAAAAGCTTACAAAATGGTCTTTGCACTCAAGGAATGTGATAGTAAAAAAAAAAAAAAAAAAAAAAAAAAAAAAGCTTTAAAAATGGATTTCGTTTGATCGAGAGTTTCGGTTAAAAGAGGTTCTACTGTATTTAAAAATATCTTACTTTAATTGATATTTTCCATGTTACAAATAATAATTTAAAAAAAAATCTAATAAACAGTAAAAAGTCATTTCCTTCTCGTATAATAGTTAATGTTATTTGCTTCAAATTTTTTGGCCGTTCTTTAACAAGTTTTTTTTTATATATACTAGGGGGCTCGCCCCCTACGAGCTACGCTCGCCAACCCCCGTCCAGACACCGCAGACTCTAAATGCACGCTAATTTGATCGGCTTCAAAAAGATTTCGAAAGATTGAATTATAATTTAAAAAACAGTGGCGATCTCCCTATAAACGGATTTCTATTCATTTCTCTTTGATTGGGGAATTTTAACGCCAAATCCGCTGCGGTACTACTTGATTATCCTGTCGACCAATTTCGCCAAACTATATAAATCGCCAAATTATACAAATTGATATAATTTTTATTTTAAATAACGAAAGAACAAATAAATTCGTACAACATTAATAAAAACACAAATAAATCGTCGAAATAAAAATAACTTGATGACGTATACACGTGTAACAACATTTCAAAATAAGCTAATATAAAAGGAATTAAGTAAAGAGAGTCTTTGTCTCCTGGTATTTTTTAACAAAGCGAAAAGAAAGTTCTTTTAAATGAGACATTTTAAATTAATTCTCAAAATATCAAATAAATGTCTAGCGCAATTTCTAAATTTAAACTTTTTTGCAATTATATTTTGTGTTCATTTTATGTAATAACTATAATGTGACGTAAATATGACGTAATTTCTCCTAAGACTTCTAACGCATGTTAATGAATTTATTATTTTACAATATCCTTTCTCTTTTAAAATTCACGTGTATACTTTTTATGACGTAATTTTTAATAAGTTCCTGCTTTTTATACGTAATTATTTAATTCTAATTTGAAAGTTTTTTTCCTGTTTATAATAGTCACGTGTAAATAAATTTTTAATTTGAAGCAAACATTATTGCTTGCGCTTTTTATACAGTTGGCAACAGTTTAAATTAGTACAATTTTCTGAAATCTGTAAAAAATATCTCTAGAAATGCTGAAAATTTGAATTTAAAATAGAAATAAAACCTGAAAAAATTATTCAAATTAAAAAACTAACTGCAATCTGCACACCGGGAAATTCTGACGCATAAAATGATCTAAAAATTATTAAATTCCGATGTATAGTTTTTGCTACTATAAAACTTTTTTAGTGGAACGATTTTGTCCAACTTTAGCATTAAATAACTCTTAAAATAATTCTTCGATTTGAAAACTGTCTGCATCAGCGTGTTTATCAAACATTTCTGTATAAAAACACCGATTTTCATATTTTTGTATGCATTATTTTTGTTAATATTAACGAAGAAAGGCCTCCGGTCACAAAAAAATCAAAACCGGCGGCGGCGGCGGCGGCGGCGGCGGCGGCGGCGGCGGTGACAGCGGTAGTTACTTTTTTTTAGAATAGAGAGATTATACAAGTAAAGAATACCTATTTTGGAAATACAGCCTTGTTTCTCTAAAGGGAATATTAATTCTCCCGTCCCATGAACTGCTACTATCGTTTTTGGAGGTTCTATTGCGGCCATATATTCCCAGCGCCGGGTTTTCTTGGACTTTTTGTTGTTTCAGGAACTAATTGAGTCAGACATATGAAGAAAACACGTATTCTTCTAGGTCAATTATTTATTTTTCGCCCTTTTACTTTTGAACTCGAAGTTTTTAATTGGTAAACAATTGCTATTTTTCTTTTTCATGTAAGTTCGAAGTGTAAAAAAAAGGGTGGGAAAAAATTATTTTGATGCCGGATTTTTGAAGTTGCCGGATTCCTGAATGCCGGATTTTTGAGATCATACTGCATTCTGAAATTGCGCGGTCTACGATGCAATGATCTGAAACGCTTTCATTCAGTTTTTCATGCAACGCACGTTATTTTATTTTACTTGCATGTTTATTTCTATTTTCGTAGCCATTGAGTCACTCAAGCCACAGTTTTGGTAATTTTAATTATGCTGCCTCGTTACATATGGAATTTTTACGTGTTAGAATCTGTATGGTTTCTCTTATAATGAATGAATAGTATAGACTGGAGGGAAAAATTATCTTACTGTCATTGAAATTTATTTGGATGATTTCTTCTTGATGCAATCTTGCCAGGGTTGTGGTTTTTCAATTATATTTAATATCAGCTACATGCTCCTTTCTTCTGTACTTAAATTTCCTGCACTGTTAAAACACTATTCTTAAAAATAAGTATATTGTACTAATTATTGAGCACTTCCCGATCTTAAAATAGCTCCGAGTACTTAACTCTTAAATTTGAAAAACGCATGTACTCATTTTTTTGAGTACATACAGGGACTCGAAAATAAGTATGTATAGAAACACACATACACTATAAGAAAAAAAAAAGCGAAATTACAGAGAACCGACAAATCACCATTTTTAATTACGAAGAGCTACAATTTTTGTAGTAAAGAACAACGAATTTACTATTTTAATTCTTGAAATTTTGTGTATGAGCCGCCCCGTGTTTTGAATCCGAGTCCTCTATGTGGAAGATCAGTATTGTACTGACTGTGCTATAACAGCAGTTAACAGCTGCTTCCAAATGACACCTTTTATGAATCAGCGACGGAAGATCGCTAACAGCAGAGATGAATTTTCCCTTTCTTAAATATTCTAATTTCTAATAAAACAATTTTTAAACTAAATTTTCTTCTTTAACATTTCTAATGAAATTGTAAATAAATTTGAAAAGTGTGTATTATAAATTAAAAATTGTAACAAAGATAGACATATCTTTAAATAAAAGCTTGGAAATCCCTATTGTCAATTCGGTATCAGAAAAGGGTTTATCAGAAAACTCATATTTTTGAGCACATAGGATTTAAACATGAATATTAAGACTTTAAAATACCAAATATATGTATTCATTTCTGCATACATTTATAAATCAAGTATAAGTATACACAACTTCAAAATATCATGTACTCGTTTCTGAAATAATTGTACTTAAAAAAATCGAGTACAAAGAAATTTTCATTTTTAAGTAGATTAATGCTCCTTTTTGAAGCAATTGTACTTAAAAAATATGAGTACATAGAAATGCTCCTTTTTAAGTAGATTATTTTTAACAATGTACTTCTTTTTGAAACAATTGTACTTAAAAAAAAATACGAGTACATGGAAGTTCTCATTTTTAAGTAAATTATTTTTGAGAGTGTGCTAGTCATTCCAATATAGTAATTCTTTGATCCGTCTGCCCTAATAAATGGTATCTCATATACAGTAGAACCTCGATTATCCGAAGTAATTGGGGCCGACCCACTTTCGGAAAATCGAAAATGCTTCCATTTTAAGATTAAGGAGAAATGTATGCAATATTTCTTATTATGGTAACAATTGCTTAATAAAAATAAATCAAAAGCAAAATAGAAACAAGAATAAATTACCTCAATTTTAATTCTGAAATTAAGTACCTTTTACATTCATCACAAGAGTTTGAAAAAAATGTTTTTTTTTTGTCGCAGTTTTGATAGTCTTTGCTTTGAAGCTCTATCACAGAGGGTTTTATTATTATTATTATTTTATTAGTTCACCAGTATCACAGTCTTCCTGCTGCTCCAGCCGTGCCAAACCTTTTACAAAACATTCAAAAGCTTCAGAATTGTTAATTTGTACGTTTTCTTCGTTCCACTCCGCACCTTACGGGAGCTCAAGTTAAATTCAAAGAACTCTTAAGAAAGGGGATCGAAAATATTTATATGTACTCTTAGTTCGGAAAGGACCGCTTGCAAACAAGGAATGTGATAGTTAAAAAAAAAAAAGATTTCAAAATGGATTTTGCACACAAGAAATGTGATAGTAAAAAAAAAAAAAAAAAGCTTTAAAAATTTATTTCGGTTAACCGAGAGTTTCAGTTAAAAGAGTTTCGGATAAAAGAGGTTCTACTGTACACCCGAATAATTCTCAAAATTAATTGGATCAATTTTAGTGCAAATGATATTCTTCAATTTCGGAAGTGGTTTGGCTACCAAGCAGATATTAAAAAGTTTAAGACTGTATTTTAATTTCTCAAAAAAGCTTGGATAATATTGAATAGAATAAAGTTTATATTTTTGCGAATCAAATTTATGCTCAGGCTTCTTATTATTGCCAATATTCAAGATTGATTTATTAATATGTTGAACTTTAAAACCATTATTATAAGCAATTCTACGAATAGTATCTAATTCATTATTCAAATTATTTTCGGTACATACTAGAAAAACCAGTCTTTTGAAAAATCTGTAGATGGAAATTTTATAGGTAAATGGAGAACATGCATTATTTAGTATGGTAGAATGGTTAGCCATGCTTTTTCTGTAAACAGACCTGTTAATAGATTGATTTGTTCTTGTTAATATTACATCAAGGAATGGAAGTCTATTATTATGTTAAATTTCAATAGTTAATTTAATGTTATTGCCAATTGAATTTAAATTATTTGTAACGATTTTGAGTTCTTCAAGACTGTACTCTCAAATTAGAAAAATATCATCCACATATTTAGTGTACATGGACGAATTTTTCTGATAGTGTACAGAGATCACATTTTTAAAGCTTTTCTCGAGCATAGTAGCAAAACCGCCTTTGGTTTTTAAGACTTTTTTTAGTAACCAGTAGATGCTTGCGAGGCTTCCGCACAGCAATGTTTGAGTTTATTTTCTGATTGAGTTTCCTTTCCTATAATTTTTTCATTAATTTATAATTACCACCAATATTTTAAATCATATAACTTGTTTTAACGAAAGTTGAGTTAGGGATGCACCGAATATTCGGTATTCGACCATACTACTGAATATTCGGTTTGATCGAATATTAAACTTATTTGGTATGCCGAATATTCGGATTGACCTAATATTAAACTATTCGGTGTGCCGAATACTTGAAAAATCTTTCTTTTTTAAAAATATTTTTTAAAGCCTTAAAACAACTTCTATTTTTAACTGTCAATTAATAAAGATATTTAGAATAACTAGAAATAGAATTATCTATACTAATGAAAGAACAGATCGCTCTGTGTGTGTGCGATGGCTAGAGAAAACTACCGCTCGTAGAAGTCTGGAATTTTAGATGTGAATAGTCCAAGACAGATCCTGATGCACCTGAGGCTCAGTTAAAAAAAAAAAAAAAAAAAAAAAAAGTTTTAGTGTACTAAATTGTTAATAACATGCCGTTTTTCTATACGATCTTCGTCTTTTTGGGGTGAATTCTCCTTTCAGTTTCTGCTCCATTTCTAGATTTCAGTTAAGACCCTGGCACATTTGCAAGGAGCCCGGTACAGGGTCCCTTGAAGTTTTAGTGCACTAAATTGTTAATAACATGCTTCTTTTCCATCCGATCTTCATCGTTTTCGGGGTGAATTCCCCTTTCAGTTTCTGCCCCATTTCTACATTTCAGTTAAGACCCTGGCACCCTTCAAGGGGCCCGGTACAGGGCCCCTTGAAGGCAGAGCATTAAATTGTTAATAACATGCCTCTCTTCTATCCGATCTCCGTCGTTTTGGGGGTGAATTCTACTTTCATTTTCTGGCCCATTTCTACATTTCAGTTAAGACCCTGGCACCCTTCAAGGGGCCCGGTACAGGGCCCCTTGAAGTTTTAGTGCATTAAAATGTTAATAACATGCTTCTTTTCTATCCGATCTTCATACTTTTTGGGGTGAATTCCCCTTTGAGTTTGTGCCCCATTTCTACATTTCAGTTAAGATCCTGGCACCCTTGCAAGGGGCCCAGTACAGGGCCCCTTGAAGTTTTAGTGCACTAAATTGTTAATAACATGCCTCTTTTCTATCCGATCTTCATCGTTTTGGGGGTGAATTCTCCTTTCAGCTTCTGCCCCATTTCTACATTTCAGTTAAGACCCTGGCACCCTTGCAAGGGGCCCAGTACAGGGACCCTTGAAGTTTTAATGCACTAAATTGTTAATAACATGCCTCTTTTCAATCCGATCTAAGTCGTTTTTGGGGTGAATTCTCCTTTCAGTTTCTATCCTATTTCTACATTTCAGTTAAGACCCTGGCACCCTTCCAAGGGGCCCCTTGAAGTTTTAGTGCACTAAATTGTTAATAAATTGCTTCGTTTTTATCTGATCTTCATTTTTGGGATACTTTCTCCATTTAGTTATTCTCCCGTTTCTAAATTCCAGCTAAGACCATGGGACCGTCCAGGGCCCCTTAATTTTTTTGTGTGCCATGCGTTTTTCACACCCCAATTTTCTCACCTTCGCAGTGCGTAATTTTAAAGTTGAGTCTTGAACTCTTCTCCTTAGACCAACACTCACATATTTTTATTGAGGCCCTAGGGCCCTTTTTTAAACATTTCCCCAATTTTTTGCACATTTCTTTCTAATTATATTCTAATGATTAATTCATACCCTATGCTTAATCTTGACTAATCGAAGATCTAAAACGTTAAGTACTAAAATGCTGTAACATGTTTTCATGTTACGGCCCTGTTCTCAACTATCAGTTGGCCCCTTTTGGGTCCCCTATTATAGTTCACTTAAAAATAGTCCGATTCACTAGCTTTTTTTTTTTTTCTAACAACTTCTTATATGTTCTCCAGCTATTACATGAACGACAAAAAAATATTTCAGACTTCAACTACTACCAATTATGAATATAAATCGTCTTGAGGCCCTTGGTGCATCTTCTTTAAAAATGATCCGAATTCCTTGCAATTTCCTTTACCATAGTTCTAGCGTCCTCAGATTACATTAACAACTACTAAAAAGTGTATTTATACCAAAATACGTGTCACTTAAGTCCCTCCCCCCTTGGGGCCCGGTACAAGGCACCTTCAAGCTTTTGCACCATAAATTATTAATAAATTGCCCCTCTTAATCCGAACTTCATTTTTGGAACCATTTTTCCATTTAGTTATTTTCCAGTTTCTATGCATTTTTTACACCCTAATTTTCTCACCTTCTCATTGCATAGTTTTAAAATTGAGTCTTGGACTCTTCCCCCCTAGACCAGCGCCCTCATATTTTTATTGGGGCTCTAGAGCCCCTTTTTAAGCATTTACCCCATTTTGCGGATTTTTTTAAAATATTTTTCTAATGATTATTTCATACCCTATGATTAATTTTGACTCATTGAAGGTCTAAAACGCTATAAGTACTAAAACATTTAAACATATTTTCATTTTAGGGCCCTGCTCTAAACTATCAGTTGGGCCCTTTTGGGCCCCCTGTTATAGCTTCCCTAAAAATGGTCCAATTCACGAACAACTTCTTAGGTTCTCCATCTACTACATGAACGACAAAAAAAAAAAAAAAAAAAAAAATTGCAGACTTCAGCTACCACCAATTTTGAATATTAATCGTCTTCTTGGGGCCTTTGTTGCAGCTTCTTTAAAAACTGTCCTGTTCTATTGCAATTTTCTTTAACATAGTTTTAGCGACTTCTAGCTACTTTAAAACCCCTAAAAAAATTTCTTATACACAACTACATTCCAGTTAAGACCCTGGCCCCTAGGGTCCGGTCTTTCTTTATACCTCAGCTACCACCTTTTTCGAACATTAATCTCCTTTTTCAGCATCAACTTACGTCTACTCACTACAGCCGTAAATTAAAAATCGCGTTACTTTAAAGGTAACTTTAGATAAGGGATTTCACCCGTTTATTAAAAATCGTGTTAATGCCAACAGTAATTCATGAAATTTACAAGGTGAGGAGGCATCTTCCACCCCTTGGTGGCGCGTTATTTCCTGTGGTTTAAGGGCCCAATTTCAAAGGGATTTGCTTCCTTCAACTTAGATTACAATTCAGCTACATTCTGTATTATGAAATTTTATCTTAGACTTTAGTTACCAACATTTTCTAACAGTAATAATGGTTTTTTTTATTATTATTCTGTGAGCTTGATTCCTACGAGGTCTGGCTCACTCAACTTGGTTTTCGATTGTCTCCGGCACGTGCGGGCACTTCCGGTAAATGCTGCCATAGGTAGTGGGGATCTAGATTACAGGTTCGTTCGGAAAGAAGTTTGATGGGAACACAATAGACGCTGCAGAAGGCAATGGGGCCTCCGAAATTAGGTTCATTTAAAAGAATTTCCAAAGATAAAAAATCATACAAACTTAAGTTTTGTTTAAGGTTATTATTTACAAACCCCGGGCAACGCCGGGCGGGTCTGCTAGTATTTAAATAAAAGAGAGTGCTTTTACATTTTTTATTTGCTATTTGAAAAGTATCACGTAAGAAAATTAACCAAAAATGACGATTTTAGTGCCTTCCTGACAAATAAACGGTATATGACTGTATTTTTTTTTCCAATTCCTTCAAAATTTCACTTCGATTTAAAAATATTTGTCTTAGAATATAAGAAAATTTTATTCATTTGTTTTAATTCCGAGAAATTTTATCAATTAAAGAAGCTTTAAAACTATCCTCTTTTTAAATAACAATTCGAAGCATAGATTTTTCTTGTGTGTAAAATTTACTTGTAAAAAGATCATGTTTATACATATAGAAGTATGTGTGTTAAATATTATGTAAAATTGTTTTAAAATTTAACTTTTTAATACTTTCAAACTCTGAAATTTAAAAGTATTAGTATTCGGTATTAGGCCGAATAGTCACTATTCGGCTGGCCTAATATTCGGTATTCAGCCAAAATCACTATTCAGTGCATCCCTAATTTGAGTATACAATATCAAAAGCTTGCTCAAAAACCTTTCATATAATACCGTATTCATTGTTGTGCGTTTTGTACGCGCACAGAAAAACAGATCTTTACATCAGAAATAATGCATATAATGATACTTAACCTAAACGTATAATGAAAATGCACTAAAGGCAATTTCAGACTTGGGCAAAAAATCCTATCCAATGATACACCATTCTTCGTTGTTCGTTACATATTAGTTGAGAAAAAGGGATGTTGACAACAGAACTAATATATGTGATTAGTGTTGCCAGGGGTCTCGCTTAAGGGGGCTGGTCACTCAGCTTCCGATTTCCCCCCTCACTAATGTAAAGTCTATGGGTATTTGATGCATTTGTCTATTTAAAATACCTCCTCGGGAAATTAATATTTTTAACTTCTATTTTTTGTGTACACTTCCTAGAAGGTGTCTCTTTTTTTCTTAGTTCTCAAAATATTTCTAAAGTATAGACTTAATTTTAGAGAAGTGTTAACATCTTACTCACAGTTCGCCCGCTTTTAACACATAAAATATTAAATTCAGCACAGATTTTAGAAATATTTTGAAAACTAAGAAAAAAAGAGGCATCCTTTAAGAAGAGTATATAGAAAAAAGATGTTAAAATGTTAAAAATATGAATTTCCCGAGAAGATATTTTAAATATACAAATGTCTCAAAAGTCCATAGACGGTCCATAGACAGTCCATTACGGAGGAGAATTCCGAAGATGAGTGACGAGCCCCCTTAAATCAGGGCTCCGAATGCCACTAATTTCTTACAATTTATTTCGCCATCTTTAATCGCCGAGAATTCTGTCACTAGATACGATGACCAGATGACTAAAATACTGGTGACCAGAGCATTTGGCCAGATACGCTGAACACCTCCAACACCACATACGATAATACAAACAAAAGATTTCGTGAAAGAAAATGCTTTTCCAGAACAGTTTAGAAAATTTATTCTCCTTAAATGATTTAATAACTAAATACCAATAGAAGAGGGGTTTAATGATTTTCATGAAGTTTCAATGTCCCAAAAGAACACAATTTTTAGTTCCCTTTTTTTATGTTCATGTTAAAAGTTCAACGGGTCTTAAACGGGGAGTTCAAAGAGGCTCCGCTCTCATGAAGATAAAAGAAATAGCGCTTCAGCTCTTAGTTTTGATAAAAGATTTTAGGAGCTTATTTTTGATTT
Source organism: Maratus speciosus (assembly GCA_963932465.1). Taxonomy (NCBI): domain Eukaryota; kingdom Metazoa; phylum Arthropoda; class Arachnida; order Araneae; family Salticidae; genus Maratus; species Maratus speciosus. Next base: position 286,269,890 of record OZ010794.1, on the reverse strand, counting down.
TTATAATGTATTATTTGTTACTTTTCTGCACTATTTTCTGTACTGATACGTTTAACAATTGCACGTGTGGGTCAGTAAAAATAAATAATAAAATCTTAGTTTAGTTTATTTCATGGTTACATATTACAAAACAAATCTAAAAATAGGGCACAAAACTTGCCTTTCTTCGGATCTTGTGCCGGACGCCCATGGATATGTGAAAGAAAAATGTTAATACAATGTTATTTTCGTTTTTCAGTTTCATGTTCAAGGATAATATGGTCCTTAAAATCAGAAGAATGAAAGAATCTTTTATGACAAAGTCTGCATTTATAAGGCTTTTCACGGGTATGGTAGCGAGAATGATCAACCAGAGCCCGTTTGTTTTTAAAGACGTTTTTGCAAATATGACAAGCGAAAGATTTTGTGAAAGTGTGACTTAGAAAGTGGGTTTCCAAAAAAGCTTTGGTGGCAAAGCATTTTTTACAAAGTAAACACCTAAATACTTTCTTTGGAAGCAAATCGAAAAGATTTTGCTTGGCACTTTCAACTAAATCATTTTGCTTATCATTATTATTAAATTTAAATGGTGAGATATCGTTGATATGAGTGACATAATGATTACTTAAAGATGATTCTCGTTTAAAAGCCTTTTTACAAAGCTTGCAAATAAACTTCTTTTCTGTAGTATGAGAAAATTGGTGACTTTTCAATAACCTATTGTTATAGAAATACTTTCCACAAGACTCACATCTAAAGTCTGTTTTCCCGGTATGAGTCAAATAATGCCTATTAAAATGAGAGTGTTTGACATAAACTTTTGGACATACATCACATTTAAATAAATTTTCTTCAGTATGATATTTGTTGTGCGAATTCAAATCACCTTCTCTGACAAATCCTTTTCCACAAACATCACATACAAATGGTCGCTCACCAGTATGCATTCTACGATAATGGTGAGTTAGATGTGTTTTATTATAAAAGCTTTTGTTGCATATTTTACACACATATTTACTTTCGCCCGTATGTTGCCTATAATGTAACTGCATCGTTTGCTTAGTGGTGAACTTTTTTTGACAAATATCACAAGAGAATCTTTTCTCTTTGAATGGTATACAAACGTGATTATTCAAAGCAGCACTATCAGAAAAGTGTTTTCTGCAAACATCACAGTTCAGTTCTTCAGCTGGAATGCATGGATTTTTCTCAACTTTATAGGAAACTTCACTATGATCCATATTGATTTTATTTATTATTCAGACTACTTTATCAGAATAATCAACTAACTTGGCATACATCAAAATTTAAATCTGAAAAAGAAAAAAATAATAATTAACAAAAAATACGGAACTTAAAAAAAAGCCATAACATTTTTTAATTAGAAACCTTAGCATTGCTAACATACATATGAAATATTTTTGATTAATATCTATTAACAAGGTAAACTAAACTAGTCGGGTGTGCCAATACCAAAACTTTTTCTTTCTCATACATGTTAATATTTCAAAAAGTTGTTACACATCTTAATACTTCATTATATGTTACTATATCATATGTTCATTATATGTTAATACTTCAGTGTCATTACTTTAAAATTACATCAAGTTTGATTTTCATATTAAGTTTCTGCTTCATCTTTTTCCCGTCCAAAACTTGTTTTTCCCATCCCACCGAGAAAAACTGGTAAATACCGGGATAAAGTGGTAAATACTGGGAAAAAGTGGTAAATACCGGGAAAAACTTCCAAATGACTATATGTAAGAAATATTTTGGCTTTCTGAATCTGTTGTGTAAAATTAAGGATAGAAATACATAGTTATTACAAATTTCCCTTAGGTTTAAAATTATTTTGTAGGAAAGGAATATAAATAAATTTAAGAATTATTGCATAAAGCAAACGTTCAAGAAACTGCCGCAGAGAAAATAGCTGAGAGAACTGTTACTCTCACGCAAGATGGATGGAGTAATGTACATAATGACCCTGTTATAGCCAATTCCATATTTTGTAATTGAAAAAATATGTTTCTTTCTGCAATATATTTCTGAAAAAATAAGAAAACGAGTGAGTATTGTACAAATCTTGCTCGTGGGGCAAAAATTGCGGCAGAAGCTACATATGGAAGCATTGTAAAAAGCTTCGTTTCGGATAATGAACAGAAAATGCTTACAATGGGGCAGAATCTTGAAACGAAAGATAATTTTTTTAGAAATCACCATATCCCTGGGAGTTTATTGAAAGAGTATGCCAATTCAGTTAAACCACAAATTCCAGGTGAAACAAGGTGGAACTCACAAATAGCTTGTTTAAAAACTTTTATTACTAACAGGCCTTTTTATCTTGTGGATAATTACGAAGATGAAATTGATAACAACATTAAGTGTTTAATAAATAATCTCCATCTGTATAAAGAAGGAAAAAGTACGTACAACCAAATGGAACCAGTTCCAAAAGCCCTTACGAAGTTACAACGCTATAATAATGCCAATAGGGGAGACCGGAGCTAGTTGGTTACAGGGGTAAATAGGCGCAGTCCTCATAAATCGCCTGTTTGTGTATAGATTGCTCAACCAGTCACAGAGTACTTTTCTTCTTGCTTTTTACAATCCTCATTGTAGTTTTGCGGCATTACCTACGTGCAGTGGACATTTATTACGATTTTTCTGTTTTTTGCACTCATAAGTAATTTTTTGTTGCTTCATTCTTTTTCTAATTTCTAATACTTATCTTAATAACTGCGATTTAACTTGTGCCATTTTTCTTAGAGTATGATTAACTATACCTACCCCAAATGTGATTTACTTGGATTATTTGTGCTTAGATGGTTACGTGTCCCTTTTGTGAAGAAACTTATTATGGGGTTAGTAGGCACATTGAACACGTGGAAGTTGGTTCGGTGTCTGGTGTGTGCTGGCAGCTTGAAAAACAGCAAACATCGAGAAAAGTGGTTGCAATGCAAGATTTTGGGCACACGAGGCTTGCCCAAACGGATACACTCGATTTTTTATTTGTGACAACTGTAACTCTGACGATGATTTGGAGTAGAATAGAAGTTACTCAATGTTAATGTTTTATTCATTATTTTTATGTCTGTATAACTTAGAATTTATATTGTACAGCGATAACGCCTTTGTTTAAATTTACTTACAATAATGAAATTGATTTCTCTTAACTGCGTCTCTTATTCGAGTTTCATTTAAATTTTTATAAAGCGTGTGCCAACTTACCCCATAGGTATAGGCAACTTGCCCCGTGACGGGGTAGGTTGGCGCACAAATTTCCTCTTACTTTAGGCTTCCGCTAAACATAAACTACAAAAGCTACAAACTCAAAACTCAGGGTATTTATAGCCCAATGCCTGTTCTTTAAAAGTATAGTTAAAGTTTCATAAAAAACTTAAACAAAAAATTATTAAAAAGCAATAACTAAAAACTGTCCCAACTAGCCCCGGTCTCCCCTATTGCTGATGCTTGTGAAATTTACCTAGAGCTTCTTCAAAATAAAGAACTCAATCCATATTTCAGCAAAGTGAAATCTGGCTTTGATAAAGTAATGACCCCTGTCCATTTTTTGGCACATCTGATGAATCCGAAATATAAAGGTGAAAAGTTACCACAGGATCAGAAGGAATCTGCTCGTGAATATTTGCAGACTTTAAATCCAAAGTATACTTACAATACAAAATACAGTTCAAGTCAGAAGACGCACCTTTTGCGAAGACATTACAAACACTATTTCACCTGCACTATGGTGGAAGAATTTAAGTAAAACTGGAATAAATACAGAATTTCTCCAATTAATGGAACTTCTTCAGGGATGTCCTCAGTGGTGGGATTAAAATAATTTAACAACCGGTTCGCTGCCCGAATTATTTTTTATGCATAAACATGAAAGAAAATGAAGCATCACACATAGATTATGAAAAATATTCCATAATTTAATAAGAATGTTAAAAAAACTTTGATCTCTTGGTATAGTGAAAATAAATTCCTGAAACATGTTTCCCTATGAAAGAACGGAACTTATTTAATAAATACAGTCGAACCTTGTTAACATGAAATCGCTTAACGCGAAATTTCGCTTAACACAAAATAATACTGAAGTCCCGTCAGATAAGTCTGAAAACCAATGTAAATTAATTCGTTTAATAGGAAATAGAATTTCGTAAAATCCCGCTTAAGGCGAACATTTTTTTTGCTCGAAAATCAAAGCATTCTTTCTTAAGCGTAGTTTTCAATCTTTCAAACTTGCATGTCACATCTTGTTTACTAAAAATGTAAATTTTTTCACTGTTTTAAAATGACAAAGAGGAAAAGGGTTTCAAAAAATGGTGAAATATTTGGCTAATCTCTGCTTTTCTTTATCCTCTGATTTATTCACATCCTGAGCAAGTATGCCTGAGATGGGAATCAATCATATGTCTTCCTATTATTTTCGAATTACATTTTGTGGCCATCCACAAAAGAAAGGAGAGAAAAGGAGAAGTGAACAAAAGAAAGGGGAGGTGATCAATAGAAAGGGGTGGTGTCTGAACTGTTAGGGGCTACTGCTCTTGACCTCTTATCTTTAGAAATCGTTTCTATTAGCTATCTGTTTGGTCCTTTATGCGAACATATTTTCTCTCTGAGCTATATATCGGCCATTATGAATGTTTGGGTGAAGGAGTTTCTTTTTTTAATGTGATTGTTACATTAATTGTTTGAGTCTATTGATAGTGACATAAACCATAAACAGTGTTAGATGTAAATTTCCAACTGGGCGAAAAATGTCCGGACCAGGATTCGAACCCGGGACCTTCTGGCTGAAGCCGCCAGTGCTCTGCCATCTAAGCTATCCCGGACGATTCTGGTCGAACCTTTTTCACCCAGCTAACCTTGATGATTACAGCATCTGGTCTGAAACCTGGTTCAGCTCAACAGAATAAATCTCAGGTAATGGAACTCCAGAAATCGCTGGATACGAAATTACACTAGATTAATATTAACACAATTATTCTAATTGGTAAACAAATCATATTAGATGTAAATTTCCAACTGGGCGAAAAATGTCCGGACCAGGATTCGAACCCGGGACCTTCTGGCTGAAGCCGCCAGTGCTCTGCCATCTAAGCTATCCCGGACGATTCTGGTCGAACCTTTTTCACCCAGCTAACCTTGATGATTACAGCATCTGGTCTGAAACCTGGTTCAGCTCAACAGAATAAATCTCAGGTAATGGAACTCCAGAAATCGCTGGATACGAAATTACACTAGATTAATATTAACACAATTATTCTAATTGGTAAACAAATCATATTAGATGTAAATTTCCAACTGGGCGAAAAATGTCCGGACCAGGATCCGAACACGGGACCTTCTGGCTGAAGCCGCCAGTGCTCTGCGGTAAACGGAAAAAAGGTGACAGGAAAAAACGGGACCGGAAAAAACGGGACAGAAAAAAGAAGAGCGGAAAAAACGGGACAAGGAAAAAACGGGACCGGAAAAAACGGGACACGGAAAAAACGGGACCGGAAAAAACGTGACAAGGAAGTGTTAAATATTGAACTTGTCGATAAATAAATGTTAAAAACTAATCTAATGTTTTTCCACTGTCAGTTTCTTACAGCGTAGGGGGGGGGGGGGGCACAGTTAATGGGTGAGTTAAACAATTCTAAGATTTGGTCCAAGAAAACAAAATTTCATTGAGAGAAGTTTAACATGACTTCTACAAGGGACAAGCTGGTGCTTTCTAACGGGGGGGGGGGGGGGGGGGGGGATTAAGGAAATACAATTTGTAGATTCTTTCAACTGCAGATTCGCGAACTCGAATCCAAATATTTTTCGTCGATGTCTACGAATGCTAATATTGAAAAAAATTGAAAATTCGCTTACGATAATTCTAATTAACATCACTACTTGATATTTGATATTCGCGAACGGTAATACCAATATTTTCCGTTGATGTTTAAGAATGCTATTATAAAAAAAATTCCTGAATATTCGCATATGAAAATTCACATTTACACTACTACTTAATTTGGACATTATGTGAATAAGAATGCTTTCCGTTGATAATTAGAATGCAAATATTGAAAAATGTTGTGAATGTTCGCATACGAGAATGCTCGTTTACATAACAACTTGTTTTTCGACTTACGCATGTATAATATCATATAAAATTTATTTTATTTTTTTTAATTTTAAAGAAGTTAGTTATAATAGATTCGATTGGAAAGTTTTATTTTTATTATTTTTATTTTATTTAACGCTATTTGAATTTTTTGTTTATTAACATAAAATTATATTATTAATAATATTTTTTAGACTTTCGGAATCACTTATCAATTTATAACTTTTTATGTCCCGATCAGTGGCATTAGTATTTTCAGATATTAGCAGAACAAATAAAGAAAAAACAATAATAAATAAATATCTTTGTTAAGATATGCCTAAAATTAGAAATTTGCATAGTTTGTTACTTTTTTTTTTTTTTTTTTTTTTTGTTATATTAAGCAATTGATTGAAGTCAAATTTTTTGCAATTTTTGGTTTCATCATGGAATTTCCAGATATATTATTCTAAACATTTAAACTAAACAAAATAAATTAAAATAAACATTTCTATAAGATACTGGAATAACGGAAAAAAAGCGCACGTAGGAAAAAACAAATCGGATAAAAGACCACGTGAAAGTATTCTATTTATTAAGTTGTATACATAACAGAAAATATAATATGAAGTTTGTTTTTTAAGGAATTTAATATATATTTTAAAAACACAGTAAACCTTATATATTTTTTAACGACATGAAGGCCATATTTAAATAAACAATTAAAACTAAAGTGCAGTTTTTCCACTGTCAGCTTTTTACAGCGTAGGAGATGGGGGGGAGGTACTGAGTTAATGGGTGAGTTAGACAATTCTAAGATTTGGTCCAAGAAAACACAATTTTGACATTTCATTAAGAAGTTTAGTACGACTTCTACAACGGACAAGTTAGTGCTTTCTACGGTGGGGAAGGGGGGGGGGGTATTAATGAAATACAATTTATTGATTCTTTCAATTCGCTATTGATAGCTTATATATAAGCAAAGATGTTTTATATATTTACAAAACTTTAATCAATAATGATTTTGGGGTACAGTGGAGGACGGAGGGGGAGGGAAAAATTACGTACACAGCTTATAAAGGGAATAAAATAAAGACGAAGAGAGGAGGCATTTTCTTTCGAGGAATTTTTTCATTATACTGTTTTTTAGCTCGCAGGCTATCAAAGCCCAAGGGCTAATGAGCACGCAGGTTCTGTATGTATGTATGTATGCACTTACGTCTTATGTACGTAACGCGATAACTCTTGACAGAAACATCCGATTTGCTTCATTTTTTTTCAGGTTCATTCTGATAAGGCGATTCCCTAATTAGTTTTGGGGGTTATTGGTTAACAGTAAAGGGGGGCTACTCCCCCCACCTTAATTTAGATAAATGGGTTTTTCATGCAGAATTATTCGATTTGCTCCAAATTTGGTATACCGATTTATTATATTAAGGAGCTTCCATGATTAGTTTTGGAGGATCATTAGTTAAATATAAAGGGGGGAAAGGGGGCTAGACCCCCCTTAATTTAAATAAATGGGTGTTTCATGCAGAGTTATTCGATTTGCACCAAATTTAGTACACCGGTTTTTTATGCTAAGGAGCTGCCTTGATTAAATTTGGAGGTTTATTGGTTAAGTATGAAGAGGGGGGCGGGGCCTAGTCCCCTCTTAATTTAAATAAATGGGTTTTTCATGCAGAATTTTTCGATTTGCTTCAAATTTGATATATCGGTTTATTCCGATATGGCGCTTCCTTCATTAGGTTTGGAGATTCGTTGGTTAAATTTATAAAATGGGGGAAAGGGGGGCAAGTCCCCTCTTCTTAATTTAGATAAATGGATTTTCATGCAGAATTATCCAATTTATTTTATTTTTTTCTATGTTCATTCTGATAAAGCGCTTTCCTGATTAGATTTGGAGCTTCATTAGTTAAGTATAAAGCTTAATTTACCGATATGGTTTTTTCATGCAGTATTATCTGATTTGCTTCAAATTTGGTATACCGGTTTACTATGTTAAGAAGCTTCCCTGATTAGATTTGGGGGTTCATTGGTTAAGTATAAGGGGGGGAGGGGCGGAGGCTACCCCCTTCATTTTTTTTTTTGAGGTGCGTATTCTTCGAAAGTTATATTTTGCAAGATTATATTATACTGTTGTATTTTACAAGATTATATTATACTGTTATATTTTACAAGAAAACCCTATTGTTCCATTTGCTCCTATGTCCCATTAGCCCCCAGTCTCCCCTATATGTATTTTTCCTCAATATTTGTTATCTGGATTTTTTGTTATACTGATAGCATGAACAACGGGTGACATGAACAAAAATTTAATTCCCCTTGAGGTTCATGTTAACGAGGTTTGACTGTATTCACTTATCTGTATGTACCTAAACTTAATTTGGTAGGCAGAAAAAAAAAAACCGCATGGGAAAATTAAGATTTATATTTCTGATCAATTCTGTGGAAACTGATCGAGAAAAAATTCTGGAAATGTTCATACATATAGGAATAAAAAATATTTCGTAATCGTATTAGCGAACGTGGAAACGGAAGATATGAAACTTAGCAATTAAATAATACATTAACCCTTTATGTGACGACAGTTCTTCAAAATACCATTAAAATAACTGTTTATAAAATTCATTTAATACATCGATTAGTAGTAGTACAGTTTAGAATAAGTTACAGACGCTTTACTCTATCATGTTCGAAAGCATTATTGGTTAAACAAAACAAAAGTATTTTTAAAATGATGATTTCTTTGCCTTTGCATCTTTTTAGCTTTCTTGATGTTGAAAGATTGGGGGGGGGGGGGGGGATTCTGTTGTAAGAACATGACATTTGTACATTTCCTAAATCTACAACAAGGTTAAAACAATGCGAGTTCTTAAATTATTGCCCCTCCAGTGGCCGAGAGGTTCTGCTCTCGAAGCTGGTAGACGGGAGGTGCTGGGTTTGAACCCAATCGCACCCGTCGGCCCAATCGTTCGGAGCTTTTGTGGTTTGTTTCGAACCATGGATTTCCATGCGTAAATACGGGTTAGGTTCCATTATAAAGACACACAAGGAGGGCACCCCCACCTTTTGGGCCCATATCCCTCGTGTTGATAATTGGCCGTCATAAACACAACGAACCAATCTCTTAAATTATTATACATCAATCTGCAATAGTTAAGCAAAAAATAATTCAGTCTTTAAACTTGTGAGGTCTCTAGAAATGTAGCATATGGCACTTCAGGGAATATTTAAAAAGGATAAATACAGCTGAGTATTTGTTCCAATAATCCGGTTCAAAGTTATTCATTATACGCTATCTCAAATTGTGTGAAATATCTAAAATCAACACCATTACCTATTATTTACATGAAAATATCTCATAAAACACGATGGGTGGCACGTAAAAATTTCACAGAAGAAACAACCCTTTTATTATACATTATTCGTCTGTCAGATTAATATCATTCAACAAAAACCATTCTGGAAAACTAAGGTTTATCTTCTATCACTTTCAAATATGTATATTGAAGTGAGTTGTAAAATTCCAATGTATTTTTCGTCAACATAATACCTGTCTATCATTCTTTTAAAACTACAATCTGCAAAACGCCTGTTACAATCAAATAGAAAGCAAAATATTTTGAATGATTGTCAATCAATAATAAGAGGAACCACTCTCTTTGTTGAAGGATTAAGTATTTAACCTGGGGGGTCCCATGCTTCGAAAGCATGATTTTTCATTTAAGTTCAAAATATGGGTACATTTTTTCTTAATAGCCATATTTATTTAGTTTGAAATATTTTAATTTTATTCAATTATATATTTTTTAGTAAGCTATAGAATTTTTTTATTTATTTATTATTATTATTTTTTATTTTTATTTATTTTTTATATTTAGCCTTTACGTTTAAAAATGAATCGGAAAATTTGTCAAAGTTTCGCGTTGTTGAGTAGAGAATTTGAGAACCGCCTAAATGTATATATATTTATTTTCGGTTGTCCGATTCCATGACATTTTAAACTTAATTTCGTTATTTGTTTTTTGAACCGGAAGACGAACCAAATTTAATGCCTTCCTCTTCTACCCGGCAGCCCAGGGTATACGCCCCCTAGCTTCCCTCTAGTTTAAACCCTGAGGTCATGTAAAGTTAGTTAAACAGTATTACCAAATCTAATCGTATGTAATATATTGCCCTCTCTTTAAAACGATCTAATTGTTTGATAGGAAACAAAATATTAATAAAATTAAATAAATTATAAATAACTATTAGTTATAATATTAAAACTTATCGAATTATATTAAGAGTACCTATATATTAATACTAGTTTACCCCTGTTGTCCATACCAGCCCCGCCCATTTATCAGAATGAACATAGAAAAAAATAAAATAAATTGGATAATTCGGCATGAAAATCCATTTATCTAAATTAAGAAGAGGGGACTTTCCCCCCTTTCCCCCTTTTATATTCAACCAACGAATCTTCAAACCTAATGAAGGAAGCGCCATATCGGAATAAACCGATATATCAAACTTGAAGCAAATCGAAAAATTCTGCGTGAAAAACCCATTTATTTAAATTAAGGGGGACTAGCCCCCGCCCCCCTCTTCATACTTAACCAATAAACCTCCAAATTTAATCAAGGCAGCTCCTTAGCATAATAAACCGGTATACTAAATTTGGTGCAAATCGAATAACTCTGCATGAAAAACCCATTTATCTAAATTAAGGGGGGTCTAGCCCCCTTTCCTCCGTGTATACTTAATTAATGAACCTCCAAATTTAATCATGGAAGCTCCTTAACATAATAAATCGGTATACCAATTTTGGAGCAAATCGAATAATTCTGCATGAAAAACCCATAGTAGCCCCCCTTTACTCTTAACCAACAACCCCCAAAATTAATCAGGGAAGCGCCTTATCAGAATGAACCTGGAAAAAAAATTAAAGCAAATCGGATGTTTCTGTCAAGAGTTATCGCGTTACGTACATACAGACGTAAGTGCATACATACATACAGAACCTGCGTGCACATTAGCCCTTGGGCTTTGATAGCCTGTGAGCTAAATAGCAGGATAATGAAAAAATTCCTCTAAAGAAAATGCCTCCTCTCTTCGTCTTTATTTTATTCCCTTTACAAGCTGTGTACGTAATTTTTTCCCTCCCCCTCCGCCTTATAAAACATCTTTGCTCATATATAAACTATCAATAGCGAATTGAAAGAATCAGTAAATTCTATTTCCTTAATACCCCCCCCCCCCTCCCCTCCGTAGAAAGCACTAACTTGTCCGTTGTAGAAGTCATACTAAACTTCTCTTAATGAAATGTTAAAATTGTACTTTCTTGGGCCAAATCTTAGAGTTGTCTAACTCACCCATTAACTCTGCCCCCCCCCCCCCTACGCTGTAAGAAACTGACAGTGGAAAAACTTTACTTTAGTTTTTAGCATTTATTTATCGACAAGTTCAATATTTAACACTTCCTTGTCACGTTTTTTCCGGTCACCTTTTTTCCTTGTCACGTTTTTTCCGGTCCCGTTTTTTCCTTGTCCCGTTTTTTCCGCTCTTGTTTTTTCTGTCACGTTTTTTCCGGTCCCGTTTTTTCCGGTCACCTTTTTTCCTAGATTCGTGCTCTGCCATCTAAGCTATCCCGGACGATTCTGGTCGAACCTTTTTCACCCAGCTAACCTTGATGATTACAGCATCTGGTCTGAAACCATTTTTCGCCCAGTTGGAAATTTACATCTAATATGATTTGTTTACCAATTAGAATAATTGTGTTAATATTAATCTAGTGTAATTTCGTATCCAGCGATTTCTGGAGTTCCATTACCTGAGATTTATTCTGTTGAGCTGAACCAGGTTTCAGACCAGATGCTGTAATCATTAAGGTTAGCTGGGTGAAAAAGGTTCGACCAGAATCGTCCGGGATAGCTTAGATGGCAGAGCACTGGCGGCTTCAGCCAGAAGGTCCCGGGTTCGAATCCTGGTCCGGACATTTTTCGCCCAGTTGGAAATTTACATCTAATATGATTTGTTTACCAATTAGAATAATTGTGTTAATATTAATCTAGCATAAACAGTGTTTCCGAAATCCCATATGTTCGTGTGAAAGAAGTGACAATCCTTACTTCTATACCTGACTACTGATCAGTTCGCAGTTGCTCTGTAGTATTCTTTTGAAAGATGAGTTGAAAACAGCAAGCTGTATCTTTAGAAACAAAACAAAAGATTTTAAATGAAGTCAGCAATAAAGTGCTGAAAAAATCAGAAATTGCGGCAAAGTATGGAATACCCAATAGCACACTCTCTGCAATTTTAAAGAATCGTGAAAAGATTGAAGCGACTTATGTTGTCAGTCAATTCGAACCAGCGAGAAAACGGATGCGCACAGGAAAAAATGAAGAAATTGAAATTGCTTTCTTATGGAGGATAAAAAAAGCAAGAAGCCAGAACATTGTATTAACTGGTGCAGTTTTGCAAGAGAAAGCAAAGGCTTTTGCTGATGCTCTCGGTTACAACGATTTCACATGTTCTAACGGATAGCTGACAAGATTTAAAGAGCGTCATAGAATTGTCTGCAAAAAGATGTGGAGAAGAATCTGCCGTAGATGAGAATTCTATAGTCTTTTTTATTAGGAATTGGTTAGACGTTAAAAAAATTATGCACTTAGTGATATTTTTAACGCCGATGAAACAGGGCTTTTTTTCAAAGCACAACCCTCGCGAACACTTACTTTAACCCCTTGAGGGGCACTGGTATATATTATATACCACCTTCGATTAATGAAGTTTTACACCAGAAAAATTTTATTAAATTTTACTTTTCTAACTTTGGTGGAAAAAAGCCGTAAATTGCTTTTACTTATTTTGAAATAGAATTTTTCAAAGATTCCGATGGGAATTCAGCATTTCACAAACGTAATTGCTTGCCCCTCAAGAGGTTAAAAGGAGAAAAATGTACTGGAGGAAAATTCAGCAAAGAAAGAATTACGATTATGGTCGGCTGCAACATGGACGGAAGTGAAAAATTACCATTGTTCGGGATCGGTAAGTCGGCGAAACCACGTTGTTTCAAAAACGTTAAAACTTTGCCAGTTTGCTATGCTTCCAGCAAAAATGCCTGGAAAAACAATGTTATTTTTACGAAATGGTTACTTGATCTGGACTTAAAATTCTACCGAGAAAAGAGAAAAATCTGCTTATTGCTGGACAATTGCAGTGCTCATAAAGATGTTCCAGTATTAAAAGCAAATGAATGTGTCTTTCTTCCTCCGAACACTACAGCAAAACTTCAGCCTTGTGACCATGGAATTATCCAATGCTTAAAAGTGCAGTACAGAAAAAAAATTGTTCATAAAATGATTCAATGTTTTGATAATAAAACGGAATTTTCCGTGAATTTACTAGAAGCTATAACTTATCTAAGAAGTGCCTGGAACAGTATCACTACTGGAACTGTGAAAAATTGTTTCCGACACGCGGGATTTACGCATGAGATAAATGAAGAAACTAATGAAACAGAATCTGAAATGACGACTGATTTAATAGAAGCCGAAAAACGGGGAATTATTTCGCAGGCAGTGTTTGTCGAGTATATTTGCATAGATGAAAATGTGCTGACTTCGGATGTGACGACAGACGATGAAATAATTGCTTCATTAACTGAAAAAAAAGATAACAACATCGACATCTCAGACGAGGATGAAGAATTCGACACAGAACTGAAAAGTTCAGTGTCCGTAAATGAAGCTACGGCAGCATTAAAAACAGTACAACGTTTCCTTATGGAACAAGAGAATGCTTCCCGAGCTTTGGACAAATTGGATGAGGTCTATACGTTTCTAGAAAAAAGCAGTCTACAAAAATGGAAACCAAAGTCAATAACGGACTTTTTAAAAAAATGATTAGCAGGTAAATAAACTTATTATTGCCTAAAATGATGACCAATTTGTTTTATTTCTTAATTAAATTTTCTATTTCTTAATTAAAATTTCTATTATTAATTTATGATTTTAGCAGGGATATATTTGTAAGCTTATTTATTTAGTTTTTTTCATCTAATATAGATGGCACCACTATTTTGACGGTTAACACGAAATCCCGGATAACACGAAAAAAATTCGCAGCCCCTTCAATTTCGTGTTAACGAGGTTCGACTGTATTCGGAAATCATGAAACCCTGATCAAAACTTCTATCAGAAACTACATCAATAAAGAGCTTGAGATGTTGCTGAAGTCTGTTAACGTGAGAATACTAACTCATTGATTTTCAAGCATTGCTATTTACATCCTTGCCTTGATGATAAATGCTTGTCATTTCTTCAAAGTTTATCTCGATAAATCGGCTCTTGTGAGTGTTAGGTGCTTGATTTCTGGATTTTTGGAATGCGTGTTTTATGTTAGGTTTTCACACCAAAGTCGCAGATTTCACGGAGATATTCATCAGTATCGTCTTCTATGATTAATCTCAAATGGCTCAAACTGTTTGTGTAGTAATAATAACTCGCACTCGAAGAAGATATATCTGGAAATTTTGTATCAATAATGAAATTTAGCTCTATTTAAAAACATGCAACATATTTTAAAAACCTTTCATACACTACTGTCCATGAATAACAGTTGCCAATGAAATTCATCAGCACTCTATATATTTTCATACTGAAACAAACAAAAATAAATTTGAATTATTTTGGGTATCATGTACTGAAAATAGCTTTATATTTATGAGTTGAAAAGTTTAAAAAAGTTTTTAAAAAGGTAGTATATTACTTCATATAGTTAATATTTATATAAAACAATAAAGGATGTAGAAAAAACTAGATTATAGTCTAAAAAAGAGATGTAAAATGTTAAATAACTTGGGTTATTTGAGATATTTACATATGCTACTTGCCTCACTTTCAATTTTCTTTGTCTTTACTCGAAATTTATCGGACGCATGCTTCTTTCTTAACATACATTCATTTTAAAAGTAGGAACCCGTTGTTTTAGAGATTTTTAGAGCAATTAGGCTAATTTTCATGCTTGATGTAGTAGAAATAGTTAGTCGATTTATCTTCTCTAACCATATTATGTTTATCTTTGAGTTTTGAGAACACTTTTTCCGTTTCTGTTAAACTTGCAGCACTTGTTCTGACAATATTTGTAGTCTTTTGAATACTTTTAAAAACTCCATAGTTTTAGAAAAATATTTAAAATATAGTAAAAAAAATCTCGATGATCATTAATATTAATTATAAGTGTCATTAAATATAAAAAATGGTTCTTCAGCTGCTTTCCATGGAAGTATTACTTCTACCATATTTGAGTAAATATGATGGCGAAAACTAAGTAGTTTACTCCTCTATTCAAATGACTAACATATTTAGTTTCAAATGTTCAGAATTCAGTAGCCTATTATTTTTCTAATTCGTTACGTTGTTTTTAGAAAACATGTTCCCGAGCTCAGTAAAACATTTATAATCTACAAATTTGATATTTTTTGAAGTTTCTGAAGTTATAAAACCCTCATCATCTTTATTTTGTATGTGCTTTTTTCTTCCGAAGCATTTGAAACATTTTAATAAATTTTATAAGTTTTCATTCTTTATGATGCATATACTTCTTGTTCGCACTGCTTCTGAAAGACAAGCAATTTCATTAAAAATATATAGTCATCAAGGTAGGGGTGATTCTGTTCCGAATTTTCCAAAAATTCAAGGCATTCGGTACCGAAATTTAAAAAAAATCAATCATCAGTCCGAAAATTCGGACATAAAATATCGCGAATTTAGTCAAATGCTCGCTGAATAAAATCAATTTCGTCAATCGTTTGTAGAAAAAATTGTCCATTTCGTCAAAAGATCGCTGCAAAAACACGAATTTCGCCAAGAAATTGCGAAAAAACGAAAATTTCGTCAAAGGATTGCGAAAGAAATGCTAATTTCGTCAAAGAATTGTCGAAAAAACGCGATTTTCGTCAAGTGATCGCGAGAACAACGCGATTTTCATCAGTTGATCGCGGAAAAAATATGATCTTCGGCAAATGATTGCAGGAAAACGTCAATTTCGAAAAAAACGAAAATTTCTACAAAGAATCGCAAGAAAACGGAAATTTTGTCAAAGAATCGCAAAAAAATAGAAATTTCGCCAAAGGATCGCGGAAAAAATTCATAATTAGCTCCAGGAGGGATTTCTCCCCCTCCCCCTCCTCTGCTGTAACCTTTCAGAAAATTTGCGGTGTTTTTCGTTTTTTTTTTTTATTATTACTCGGGATCCCCTCTGCATCTGGATAATATCAGTTATAAATATGAAGAGCATCCCTCCTCATTGCTGACTGATAGCTAATTACTAAATCATTAAATTTAAAACACTTCTAATTTCAAAAATATTTCAAATGTTGTTCTTCGTCATCTTAAAAACCGTATTTTATTTGGGAAAAATGCGGTCATTTGTGTCTTACAACATATTTTGAAAAACTTTATCCATGCTATAAGGAGTGGGACAATTTTTTGCATGACCAAAGTTTCTCGAGTTATGATATTTAGAATTTTACCATTTCTTGGTATAAAAAATGGACCAGACAAGGCTGGAAATTCGTAAAATAGAAAGTATCACGACTGGGCAAGTTTAGACCATTCTCTGTTTTTTCATTTTTTAGAGCATGGAAAATATTTTTCATTTCTAAGATATGAAGAACAATATTTCAAAGAAATGCAGCTGGAAGTATAACAATAAATATAACGATTTAATCATTCGTTATTGATCTGCGATAACACAGAATATTCTGTATATTTTCAAATGAAGCAAACAAAATAAAGTGCCTTTTATTCGAATATAAGTATTTATTGTGATGTTCAACAAGCATGTCATATTACTAGGGTTAGTCTAAGCTGCCAATAGGTATGCCAAAATTCTTCAAATTTTCAAAATTTCATATATAACTTTTTAAGTTAAATTTGCTCCATGCAGAACAAATGAAAAGAAGTTTTTTTTTTGCAAATAAAACATTACTTTATTAAATAAAACAAATCAGAATACGTCACACTGTTGTGGTTAGAAAATACTGTTGTGCAGATAAAAATTTAAAGAAAGTAAATTAATTTAAATGCAATTTTCACATTTGAAATATCCTTTTAACAACCGGTTCGCCGAACTCAACACAAGTTAACAACCGGTTCGACCGAACCGGTGCGAACTGGCTGAATCCCACCACTGGATGTTCTGCATTATCAGAATCTCTGGAGCGTATTTTTAGGGTTTCGTTCATCTGACGAAACCCTATTCGTCTCACTCCTCTGTCTGTCTGTCCGTCACAGAGCCCGTTCTCAGAAACTATACATGTTAGAGACTTGAAATTTTGGGTACTTGTAGCTGAACACCTCGCATCAAACAACAAATCCTAAAATTTTGAAAAAGTCGGTAATTAACCGAATTACGGGCTAATTAACTTCTAAAATTAACCAATCCACTTTTTTAACACAGGTTCAAACGGACATTCACCAAAACTTCGGAGTTTCTCCTAAGGGTTGCCAGTAAAATCAGCCGGTGCACAGTTACCACGGAGGAAATTAAGCCGAAAAATGAAGTGAGCATTTTAAAGCGAAATCGCATATCAGAAAATATTGGTACGAGAAATTTGTAAAATGGTATAGACAGACGCGGAAAAAAATCTACTTTCATTTGGTATAAAGTTCACATTTCTGCGTTGGGTATAACGCAAAAAATCCACTAAAAATCGATCGATAAAAATTTAATTTCTGTATTTGAAAAGACAATGAAAAGAGATTTCATTTCGGCGCGAAAGCAGGTGCGCTCAACTTCAGACATGACGGCAACCTTGCGGTTTTCGGTAGTGGAATATTTTAATACGAAATTTTAACTTTTTAAATATTAAATTTTTTGATAAAATTTTTTGCCATCCGGACGGGAAATCTCTCGCAGATTTCATACATACCCAGTTCAAAGCGATAACTCAATTAGAAGCTGAGATATTAATTATTATTTAATTAATCTGTTTCATTTCTATCTAATGAATAGAATAAAATGAAGGCACGTGCTTTTTTAACAATGAAATTATTTAAATTAGGAAATCTAACAATTTGCGTGAGGTTTTTCGACGCCGCTCTATGAGACAAGTATAACTTATTCATTATAAGAAAGTTTGTAAGTATTCATACCACTATTTTAGAATAGTAATTTCTGCAAATATCTTAAATTATTGGTTGAGATCGCCACTCGATCTGGTTGAAACTTTAAAATAGTTTATAACGCATAAGAAAAATTGTAAAAAAAAAAAAAAAAAATGGAGTGTGATATTTCGAGGGGAGACTAGCTTCGCCCGCTATCGTATAATTTGTATTTGTAAGGTTTGGGTAAATGGAAAGGAGGGGGGAGGGAAATACTTTTGATTAAATATCCCAACAGAGTTTCGTTCTGATGCACTTTTGTTATGAATAGTGTGCGCTCCCTGGTGGTGGAATGTGGAACTAACATAAAGCGATTTTGTTAAAATTAGGAAAGTTTGCATTACAGATATTATTATGACATAGACTAGCGTGCTTCGCCCGCTATCGGATTATTTCAGTCCGTGCGAGGCTGATGTAAAATGAGATGCATTCTTCCAGCGAAATTGAAAAGCGTGCTTCGCCCGCTGTCGCATAATTTTATTTTGTTAGGTTTGTGTCAATGTTAAAGGGGGAGGGAGGGGACTACTTTTGATTAAATATACCAGTTAATGCGCATTACAGATTAGTGATGGGCGATTTCGATTTTTTTAATCGATTTAATCGATACTATGGCCAACTCGATTTAATCGATACTATGAATTTTTTAATCAATGTCTCTAAGACAAAATAAGGTAATATCATTTTCATTTTCCTTCAAAAATTGAAGATAAAGTAGTTGGATGTGCCAATCCCAAAACTTTCATCTGCCTCATAAATGTTAAAACTTCAAAATTCGCTATCACGGTGTCAAATTTAAATGATAACATATGCGCATCATGAGGATTCAAAAAGCATAGGTTCGTTGAAGTATGTGCCTTTTAAAAGAAAATATAAGCATTGCATTTTCCTAACAAGTCATTGAATTTCGGCTCACACCCTCTTAGGCTAATGTCAGACGAACGTCTTTTTGCACGCTTTTTTCGCTCTTACGCCATCCCTACACCTTCGCTAGCATGTGTAGGGACGGTGTAAGAGCGAAAAAAAAGCGTGCAAAAAGACGTTCGTCTGATATTAGCCTAGATGTCCGCAACGGAAAATCCCAATTCAAAGAGCATAAAAGTGACAGCTGTTGGGCAGTATACACCCAAGCCTAATAAGGATCTATTTATCTGAAAGTGTAACAGAATTTGAAGTTTGATTAAATTCCGTGCATTAGTTTTGAGATATGGCTATCACGAATATCATGCAAAAAAAAAAAAACAGTATAGCAGCGCAGTCTGTTACATGATTAACACGAAAAACTCAGGAATAACTTATGTCAATGACACATAATATTAAGTTTGATGAAATTCCGGTCATTACTTCTTGAGATATTATCGCTAATATCTTGTAAATTCTGAAAAACAGTGTTAAATTCAGGAGCTGGTACTGGTGAACAACCCCCCCCCCCCCACCACCACCACCACCACGGAACAATGAAATTTCCCTCATGAAGATTTCAGATTTTATGCTTAAGGGACAATAGTCCAATCCCCCTCCCCCCCCCCCCCGAAACTCTAGAATGTCCCTCTCCAGAACCATAGAAATCCCTCCCGGAGAAAAATGTCTGAATTCAACACTGCTAAAGAAAAGCATCATGGCAGCACAACCTGTTATATCATTTACCAGAAAACCTAATCATGAACAACTTATGACAGAATATTAAGTTTGATGAAATTCCGTTCATTAGTTCTTGAGATATGATCCCTAAAATCGTTTAAATCCAGAAAAACGTGTTGAATTCCGGGGGTAGTCCGGAGGGACATGCCCCCCCCCCCTGTGCAACATTCAAATGTCCCCCCAGAAGGTTTGAGATTTTATGCTTAATGTACAAAAGTCCAATCCCCTTCCCCTCTGAACTGTCCCTCTTTGGATCCGCAGAAATCCCTCCCGGAGAAAATTGTCTGAATTCAACACTGCTGATAAAATCTGCATAACAACGCCCCCTGTTGGGCGATTTACACCGAAATCTAATATGCAACAATTTATGCCAACGTCTAACTGAATGTGAAGTTTGATGAAAACCGGTGCATTAGTTCTTGAGATAGAGCTATTGCGAAAATCGGAAAAATGCAGCATAGCAGCGCCACCTGTCGGTAGATTTACATCAAAAAGTAATCAACACCAATTTATATGAAAGTCTAATTGAATCTAAAGTTTCTACAGATTCCATGCATTAGTTCTTGAAATAGACCGCCCACAATTTTTTTGTCAGAGACAAACAAATAGACAGACTGACAATGTATAAAAATAGTCAAATCGTATTCCAGACAAGATCTTCTAAAACTACAAATCCTTCGAAAACCGGAAGTCGAAATTTTTCACGAATCCAACGCTTTCTTTTTCTAAAGACAAAAGAAAGCAAGAAAAAAATGACCGCATCGATTCTGCCCGTAAATTAAGATCAGAAATGGCGAATCGATTTAGTTGAGATTCGATGCCGATGTCGATCTTTAGATGCGGACAGAATCGCTATATTTTGATTTACTTCAATTTTTTAGATTCGGGCGAATCAATTCAGTTCAGATTCGATGCCGATTTTTAGATGCGGCTGAAATCGTTATATTTTGATTTACTTCAATTCAGATCGCATCGCGCATGATCCACGATTCGGGTTGAATAAATTCCTCCAATTTTACTGTTTTAGCGGCAGAATTGCTGTAAAATTTTGTATAAGAGCCTTTTTTTTTCTTTCTTTCTAGGTTCAGTGTTGAATGGCGGGTTGATTTCTTGACTACTCCGGTCGGAATGAGAGGGGGGGGGGGGGAGATTTTAGAGTTCCGTAAGGGGGGATGCACATTTTTCCATTAAAAAGCATAAAATCTCAAAACTTTCGGGAGGGACATTCCAATGTTCCCCTGGGTCACCCCCTGAATTCAATACTAGGTTAAATCGTTATACTTTTGTTTAGAAGCCTAGTTATTCGGGTTACTAGTTTATTATGTTGAATTTTTCAAGTTCGTCCCTTCTAATCCTTTCCGCCCCCCCCCCTTCCTCGCCAATCTTAATTTACAGGGCCGTTCAAAATATGCATGCTATTTTAAAAATGCCCAATTCTCGTTCTATTTTATTATAAATCCACATTTTGAAACCTTGACCAAAGATACATTTGAGGTCGCTCCTCCCACCGTTTGAGACTTACCTGCCCCCCGGGGGGCATATTTATTGTTTCTTCCAAACCATCTCGTGTAACATATTGTTGGAAAGCTTTTAACGTCCTCTTTTATTTTCTGTCCTTCCTCCCCCCTCCCTAGTTGCACGCTCTTGGCACTTTTTAGCTCACAGGCTATCAAAGCCTAAGATTTAGTGCGCCCGTCAGTATTGTATGTATGTATGTATGTACGTAACGCGATAACTCTTGATAGAAATATCCGATTTGCTTCAATTTTTTTTCTATGTTCATTCTGCTAAAGCGCTTACCTGATTAGTTTTGAGGGTTCATTGGTTAAGTATAAAGGGGGAACGGGCGCTAGTCCCCCCCCCTTAACTTAGATAAATGGGTTTTTCATGCAGAATTATCAGATTTTCTTCAAATTTTGGCATTCTGGTTAATTTTGATAACGAGTTTCTCTGATTATATTTGAAGGTTCATTGTTATAGTCTAAAAGGGGGAGGGGGGAACGAGAGGTAATACTTTCCTTAATTTAGATAGATGGGTTTTGCTATCCGATTTACTTCAAATTTGGTATACCAGTTTATTCTGATACGGCGCTTCCCTAATTAGATTTGGGAGTTCATTGGTTAAATATAAAAGGGAAAACGGGGGCTAATACCCCCTTAATTTAGAAAAATGGTTTTTTTATATCCGATTTCCTTCAAATTTGGTATACCGATTTATTTCGATAAGGCGCTTCCCTGATGACATTTGGAGGGTCATTGGTTAAATATAAAGAGGGGAAACGGGGAGGGGCAATTCCCCCCTCCCCTTAGTTTATTTTTCGAGGGGCAGTATTCTTTGAAATAAGAGCATAATATACAGTTAGTGTGAATAGCCTGTGAGCTCAATGCCATCAGTTTAACTGGGCACTTTTCTTTTTAGCTCACAGGCTATCAAAGCCTGAGAGCTAATGTGCCCGCAGTTTCTGTATGTATGTATGTACGTACATACGTAACGCGATAACTCTCGATAGAAATATCCGATTTGCTTCAATTTTTTTTTCTATGTTCATTCTCATAAGGCGCTTCCCTGATTAGTTTTGAGGGTTCATTGGTTAAGCATAAAGGAGGGGGGTACGGGGGCTATTCCCCCCCACTTAGATAAATGGGTTTTTCATGCAGAATTATCACATTTGCTTTAAGTTTGGTATACCGGTTAATTCTGATAAGACGCTTCCCTGATTAAATTTGGAGGTTTATTATTTAAGTATAAAGGGAGGAACAGGGGCTAACCCCCCTTAATTTAGATATATGGGTTTTTCTATCTGATTTGTTTCAAATTTGGTAACTAGTTTATTCTGATAACGCGCTTCCCTGATGAGATTTGGAGGCTTATTGTTTAAGTATAGAGATGTGACGGGGGGGCGATTCCCCCTTAATTTATTTTTCGAAAGGCATTCTTTGAAGTAAGAGTATAAAATACAATTAGTATGAATAGACTGTGAGCTCAATGCCATCAGTTTAACTCGATACCTTTCTTTTTTATTTATTATTGTTTCAGTGAGTGCACTCTGCATGTCAGCGAATGAGTCAATAACTGTTTATGGTTTTTAGATTACTGCTGGGAAAAAAAAAAAAAAACACATAATCAAGGAATGTATACTTTTATTTATTTGTTAACCAGAGAAAAGTATGTTATTTCATTCTTAATGGCTCTAGGATGAGAACTTTTTTTCTTTTTTTCTTAACAGCTAAATATTTGGTAAACATTAAAAAGAAAGATATTTATAAACTGTAAATGAGATAAGGAGATATATATTTTAAAAACGGAAAGAAATTTTAGTTAAATATATTATTAAAAGGAGAATTTTGATTATTAATTGGGGGATAATTAGTATGTGATACTTGGTTAATTACATTCATCACAGCTATTTTAAAAGAAGATTTGCAATATTTGCATTTCCCCCACACTTATAGAAGACCCTAAAAAGACTGAAAACCATTTAAGTTTTTAAATACATTTAAAGCCTTCAAAATTTCGCTCATCTACGCATTTTTAAGAATGACGTTTATAGGAAGAAAGTCCCCATCTGTTTGGTTGAAGGAAATAAGAGTTAGAAAGTACATCTTTTCCGGATGAAAAAAAAAAAAAAAAAAAAAAAACATTTCTTTCTTTTTTTATCTGACCGAAATCTTTTTTTAAAGATAAATTTAAATATAATATAAATTATTATCAAAATTACATCTTAAAAATAATAATTTTAAAAGTTAAAAAACCTTATTTTTTTACTCAAAGGTCTGTAGTAGCTTACTTCTGGGCCGCTAACATTGTCTATGGCTCACATAAATGGAGGTGGGGGATAGTCGTTACGGCCCTGTTGATTCGCTACGTTTCGGAATTGTACTATTTTTCAGCTTATCTGTGTGAATCTGTAAACATCGAAATATCGATTCAAGTATCGATTCTAGAATTTGGGAATCTATTCTTACAATAATAAATTACTCTTAATAAATTACATGAATTTTAATTTTGAAATTAAGTACCTTTTACATATTTCACAAGGGTTAGAAAGAATGTTTTGTTTGTCGCAGTTTCGATTGCCTTTGCTTTGAAACTGTTTTTAAATGTTATTAGTTCACGAGTATTACAGTCTTTCTGCTGCTCTAGAAATGGCAAAAACCTTTTGCAATACATTTAAAAGCTTCAGAATTGCTAATTTGTTCATTTTCTTTCTGCCACTCTGCAACTTACGGATACTCAAATTAAATTCAAAGGAACTCTAAGAAAGAGTATCGAAAATATTTACATGTATTCGTAGTTCGGAATGGACCGCTTGCACACAAGGAATATGATAGTTAAAAAAAAAAAAAAAAGCTTTGAAAATGGATTTTGCACACAAGGAATGTGATACTAAAAAAATGATCACAGATCGCACAGAGGGTTTCGTTTAATATTCCTTTCAAAACACTTTATCCTTTTGAAAAATCTGTTAGTTCCACATTTCGCAGCAAGGGGCGCACTCTATTCTAAACAAACCTTTATCCGAACGAAACTCCGTTTTACATACTATCCATAGATATATTAGTCGAGGGGATTGGACCCATAGCACCCGAGATAAGTAGGCGCCCCTGGCGGTAAAAAGTGGAACTAAAATATGTAAGGCTATGGTGCATAATATGAAAGAATGGTCAAAGGGGTGTCGGCAAAAGTTGGAAAAGTGCTACCCAGGTGAAAAGGGTGGAGTTAGAAAAATTGCTTAAAATATACAAGTTAAAACACGGAGGAGTAAATAATATAAGACTTTTTGAAACTTTTATGATTTGTCGTGTGGTCTGAGGTATTCAGCTATACGTATGCAAAAATTCATGTCTCCAACTTAATTAGGGGCTCTCTTAGAAAGAATTGCTTAAAAGACATATGTGGTAGCTCAAAGGGTTAAACGTAAGACTTTTTCAAGATTTTATGATTTGTCGCCTGGCCTCAGGTGTTCTGCTATAAGTATGCAAAATTTCAAATCTCCAATTTAATAAGGGGCTCAGTTAGAAAGAATTGCTTAAAATACGCATGTGGGAGCCCAAAGGGTTAAATGTATGACTTTTTCAAATTTTTATGATTTGTCGCATGATGGTGTTCAGCTATAAGTAGGCAAAATTTCACGCCTGCAACCTAAATAGGGTGTCACTTAGAAAGAATTGTTTAAAATACACATGTAGGAGCCCAAAAGGTTAAATGTACGACTTTTTCAAAATTTTATGATTTGCCGTTTGATGTGAGGTGCTCAGCTATAACCATGCAAAATTTCACGCCTCCAACCTAATTAGGGGCTCACTTAGAAAGAATTGTTTAAAATACACATGTGGGAGCCCAAAGGGTTAAATGTACGACTTTTTCAAAATTTTATGGTTTGTCATTTGATGTGAGGTGTTCAGCTATAAGTATGCAAAATTTCACGCCTCCAACCTAATTAGAGGCTCACATAGAAAGAATTGTTTAAAATACACATGTGGGAGCTCAAAGGGTTAAATGTACGACTTTTTGAAAATTTTATGATTTGTCGTTTGGTGTGAGGTATTCAGCTATAAGCATGCAAAATTTTACGCCTCCAACCTAATTAGAGGCGCACATAGAAAGAATTGTTTAAAATACACATGTGGGAGCTCAAAGGGTTAAATGTACGACTTTTTTCAAAATTTTATGATTTGTCGTTTGATCTGAGGTGTCCATCTATAAGCATGCAAAATTTCACGCCTCCAACCTAATTAGGGGCTCACTTAGAAAGAATTGTTTAAAATACACATGTGGGAGACCAAAGGGTTAAATGTACGACTTTTTTAAAATTTTATGATTTGTAGTTTGATCTGAGGTGTCCATCTATAAGCATGCAAAATTTCACGCCTCCAACCTAATTAGGGGCTCACACAGAAAGAATTGTTTAAAATGCACATGTGGGAGCTCAAAGGGTTAAATGTACGACTTTTTCAAAATTTTATGATTTGTCGTTTGATCTGAGATGTTCAGCTATAAGTATGCAAAATTTCATACCTCCAACCTCAATAGGGTGTCACTTAGAAAGAATTGTTTAAAATACACATGTGGGAGCCCAAAGGGTTAAATGCACGACTTTTTCAAAATTTTATGGTTTGTCATTTGATGTGAAGTGTTCAGCTATAAGTATGCAAAATTTCACGCTTCCAACCTAATTAGGGTTCACTTAGAAAGAATTGTGTAAAATACACATGTGGGAGCCGAAAGGGTTAAATGTACTTTTTCAAAATTTTATTATTTGTCGTTTGATGGGATGTATTCAGCTATAAGTATGCAAATTTCACTCCTCCAACCTAATTAGGGGCTCACATAGAAAGAATTGTTTAAAATACACATGAAGGAGCTCAAAGGGTTAAATGTACGACTTTTTCAAAATTTCATAGTTTGTCGTTTGATCTGAGGTATCCATCTATAAGTACGCAAAATTTCACGCCTCCAACCTAATTAGGGACTCACTTAGAAAGAATTGTTTAAAATACACATGTGGGAGCTCAAAGGGTTAAATGTACGACTTTTTGAACATTTTATGATTTGTCGTATGATGTGTGGTGTTCATTTATAAGTATGCAAAATTTCAAGTCTCCAACGTGTATAGTTTCTGAGAACGGGCTCTGTGACAGACAGACAGACAGAGGAGCGAGACGAATAGGGTTTCGTCAGATGAACGAAACCCTAAAAAGATAAAGTGAGTTTTGAAACTAAAGTCCTCATATATATTACGTTATACATATATTTTAGTGTTTTATGTAAAATTAATTTACATTATATTTTACATAAAATTTAATACTAAAATGCTAAATATAGCCTTTTCTTTTAAGTCACCTCCTACCCCACCCTCTTGCCAAACCATACTGGGTCATTTTCAATAAATGCATACAATTCAGAAAAACATTTTTAAAAAAAATTACTTTTAAATTTCACATTAGCAATGAAATAAGTGATAATGTATAAGTTAGATGTGTCTGTAAATATAATTAATTAAGCACTTTAGCTTTTGGTAGAATTTTTATACACTATTTTACTATATTTTATACACTATTTACCAGTAACATGGTAACAGACTTGACATTAACAGCAAAATATCTTCCAAAACCTACATGCTAATTATTAACACTAAGAAACAAAACAAAATCTTTAATATATTAACTAGATAATAATATTCAAGCAAAAGAAAGTACTAAACTTATATTTTTAACATAAAAAATTAGGTAACAGACTTGACATTGAATAAAAATACTCACCTTTATAAAAAATTCTTTACTCCACTACACTGTTGTTTTTCAACTGCAAAAAAAAAATGGCTACACGTAAATATTTAACTAGTATAAGTGTTTTTATTGCAAATGTGCTGCCATTTCTTGGTGAAATTGTCAACCTTTATTTCATGAAATTGTAGCTTGGTAACAGACTTGACAAAATAAGAGGGAAAAAATGTTTTGTAGATTTTCTTTAAAAAAAAATTTTTTTTTGTTGGAATAATGTCAGAAATTTAAAATAATGATGATTTATCTCATTAAATGTCCCAATTACTTTCCTTTTAAAGTGAAAAATGAAGTGAAAAAATATTACAGAATTATAAAATACAGAAGAGGGACAGCTATTTTTTTCTTCTACTAGATGCAAAAATCTGCATCTTTAGGGAAAAAATATGAAAGTGATTATTTTTATGTTTTAGAAATATGTTGTGTAGTGTAATTAAATAAATATAATATTTATAGTCAGTTTTAAATAATATATTATGAGTACATTTTTTTTTTTTTTTACTGTGGGACAGCATATGTATGCATATTTTGAAAATGACCCTACTACACAATTTTTTCACAGGAAGAGGAAACGGGGAAGCTTTTTAAGGCGAAAATGTGGAATCATCCTCTGCTTGGCAGTATTTTGACAAAAAGGGATAAATGCACAAAGTCTGGCAACCCGTTTATCTACACTCTAAATAAAAAAGAGGGACTATTCACTCCACAGAGTGAACAGTCACTCTATCGCAGAGTCAAAATATGCCAAACCTCTTTAGAGTGACTATTCACTCTGAGCAAAAGTGAAATTTTTGACCCTCTGAAAGAGTGAATAGTCACTCCTGGGAAGTGAATATTCACTCTAAACAGGGGTGGATAATCACTCTTTCGGAGGAGTGACTATTCACTCTTGCTAAAGGAGTGCGGTTTTTCACCCCTGGTAGGAGTGAATAGTCACTCTTTCATAGAAGTGAATGTTCATTTTTTATGGAGTCAATTCTTTTTTTATTTTGCTTTTATGGGCATTTTAAAAGAATCACATCTTTTACAGCATGCAATGAAAATAGATACACGCGTGGTAAAGATTGGAATAAAATACTTTATCAGCAATATTTATTTAATTCATAGTTTGTATCACTAATTGAACTTTTAAGGAAAAAATCAGTTAAAGTTACATATGATTTAATTTAGATTACTGACAGAAATAAACTAATATATTTTATTCCAATTTTTTCCTTTGTGTTTGATTTTATTGCATACCCTATAACCCTTTAAGACCCAACCCGCACAATCGTGCGGGTTAGACATTCATGTAAATTTTTGCTTCTGAAACAGTCGTATGTAATAAAAAACCGAATCGGACCATTGTTCTGGTTTGCAAAAAGAATAAAGTATCATTTTTTATCAACAGAAGACGGTTGTAGTACATGTTTTACTTTTAGCCGGCATGACCAGCTTTGTTTACAAGTACAACGGATACAGATCATCATTATACCTGTCGTAAAAAGGTAACTATCAGTTGATTTCTAATTGCTTAGATAAATATTTTTGCTTTAATGTATAAATAAGTGTAATATAATAAAAACATTAATTATACACTATTTATGTTGCTCGTAGGACTCAATATTTCGTTACCCGCACGATCGTGCGACTTGGGCGTTACGTTAGTTAGTGCTACAGCAAAGGTATGAATTTTCTGAATGTTCATCTTGATTTCTGTTTCAATAATTTTGCTGACAGCCAGAATAAAAATGAAGTATATTATTATATAATTAATGCCATATTATTTTCTTGGGTGTTGTCATGGATGAATTATTTTTTCTTTTTTGTTTTTCAATTAATTTTTACTTTTTTTTTTTCTTTTCAAATAATAAAATTTTCTAATACATTCTATTATTTTTTATGGAATACTTTGTTAACTTTTAACAAAGCAAAATAAAAAACTTTTTCATATGTCTAAACCGAAATGAACTCTCACACAAGAAGAAATATTG
This sequence comes from Maratus speciosus, assembly GCA_963932465.1. NCBI lineage: Eukaryota > Metazoa > Arthropoda > Arachnida > Araneae > Salticidae > Maratus > Maratus speciosus. Next base: position 286,240,773 of record OZ010794.1, on the reverse strand, counting down.
CAATTTATGAATAAATCAGACTCTGAATTTAGTGATCTCTCGGATGATGACGAGGTTGCGAACAAAACATTTGAAACAGATTTATTAGAATGATAGTCAAGTTCAGATGAGCTCGATGAAGAAAAATTTACAAATATTTCTAAAGAAATGGGAATTTTAGATCATTCTTCCTCATCAAAGTCTTCTGAATTCATTCCCCAAAGTTCTTCATCCAAACCAAATAGAATGAAAAAATAAAAAACAGTACAAGTAGGATGTTAAGAAGTACATTTCTGTACCTCATCCTAGATTTCACGCAATCGCAGGTATGTCTTTCATTTCTTAAATTTTAATTAAAAAAAGTTATAGACTTATAGAAAAAATAAAACCGATATTATAAAAAAGCTTTAAAAATATGGCAAACATTTTTAAATTAATTAAAATATGAATTTTTTTAAGTCGATAAGTACATCTCGAATATTAACTTTTTTTCTTCTTTTTTAGCCTTTTAGAGCCAGTTAGGATTTCCATTACAGTATTTCAGCCAATACTTCCCAAATCATCTTATAAGTAATGCTTTCACAGGAAAAGCTCAACCCGTACGATCGTGCGGGTACTACTCTCCACGCTCCAGGGGGTGACGAAAAATTTTTTAATTAATTTTTTAAGTGTCATTAGGGTCAGTATAGAGTTAATAACCAGAAGAATGTAATATTTAAATATGAAAATGTTCCGGGTCTTAAAGGGATAAAAATATTACTTTTAAAGTTTTATAAATAACTTTTTAATTTAATAGGTAGATATTATATGTTTAACAATGTTTGATGTTATTTTAATTTTTGGTTTTAAATATAAATTCCTATCTTTTTACCGTACTTTTTCCGTAAATTATTGCTATTTTTGCAAAGTCCTATTGTTCTAAAATATTTTTCATTTTTTTTACTTTAAAACAATGCTTATAAACTTACATATTTTTTTAAAAATGAGTTCTAAGTTGATTTAAATATTAAGAATGTGTATTTTTTTCCGCTGTGATTTGCTTTTATTTTTTTTAATATGATCATGTAGTCTAAATTTTAAGTTCTCTGGAATATGTATATATATGTCTTTTAAACATATTCCTTAACTTAATAATTCCTTAACTCATGATTTCTAATTTTGGCCCATTATTGTTGAAAACAATACTTATTAATGAAACGACACGGTAAGTCATATTTAATTTAAATTTTTTATTCCCGTAGATATTGTATTTTGGGAATACGAGCAAAATAGATTTGATATGTTTTATAGGAAAAGATTGACCTAGGAAATAGAAAAAAATAAATATAAAAATAAACACATTACATTTATTTGTATCTGTGTGAATTTTAATAAAAATAAAGTGAATGACTGCATATAAAAGTTCTTATCGTTTGAAAAACATTTTAATGTAAAAAAGTAGTAATTAATCTCTTTAAAAAAATATTCGGTCCTAAATCATGTAAGAAAATATGAACTTTTAAAAAATATATACTAAAGCTGTCTTATTGATAAACTTCAAAACAGGCATAAAAAACATTTTATTTCAATGCTTAAATATCATGTTTTATTTTTTAGTGCCAAAAATTACGTGCATCAAAAACGTAGGAAATGCATTTAAATTGAAGGAAATTTAATAACTGATGCAGAATGTCTATAATTATTATTATTTTTTTATATTACTCAGTCTCGAAATTTTAAAATCATAACCCGCAGAAAAATGTTTAGATACAATTTTAAAAAATTAATATACGGTAAAACCTCCCTAAAACGACCACGTACTGTTCCAATAAAAATTGGTCTCTCCGAGAGGTGGTCTTTTAATGGAGGTCATGTTTAAATCTAGATTTTAATTGTTGAAAAATGGTAACAATGTTACTTAAATTTATTTTTCACACTAGGAAAAAATATAAAAATTTAAGTATCAAAATAAAAGTTAAGTACATAAGTTAATTACTGCAGAGTTTAAAAAATGAACACATTGAGCTTTGCTTTAATTTTACAGTTTTATATTTTATAATTTTTATTTCCAAGTCCTTTCAAAGTTCAGTAAATAAATGCATTTTTTTGTGGACGGGAGCAAATAAGGACGATTTCATTACTTTATCTATTTCTTTGAGAGTTTTCCGACACAACAGGGCAGAGGAGTTTATTAACCGTCAGTCTTAATTTGTAATCAGAGTTAAATTCATTGCCTAAAAAGGCACAAAGGGGTTTAAACACTTAAAAGTTACCTGAATTAAAAAAAAAAAAATCTAAACTTAGTTTAGAAGTTTGATGAATAATGCACTCTCCGGAATTATTTTTTTAATAAAAACTTCTTCAAGCGACCAGGAAAAAACGGAATTTATTTCATTTTCTTCAAAGAAATCGGTCTCTCATGGAGGGGGTTCAACTGGGATGGTCTCTGAATGGAGGTCAAATTAGTATTGAGCCTATGGGAATAAATTTCGTTCCATGAAAAAATGGTCGTTGAGGGAGGTGGTCGCCTAATAGAGTTGGTCTCACAGGGAGGTTTCACTGTACAAACCTTTTCGTAATATCATAAACATCAAATATCATATTTAACCCCGAAACAATAATAAATACTCTTAACTGTATATAATCTGAAATCAAACTTAAACCAAAAAAAAAAAATCTCATAGAACGGCAAATTAATGTTTTCGAATGACGTGTCTCCTACGATTGAGAAAATCTATCTTCTCTTATGAGTCAGTCACCCTTTCAAACGAAAGAGATAAAACTTCTTTGTTTTGGTCGTTGGTAAAAGTTTTATAATTTGCAAACACAGCATTGAAAGGGAATAAAAAAATATTTTCACTCACTTTTTTTTTAATTCACATTTCCCGAACTAATGAAGTTTGGATTATTTTTTTGCTAAGCATTGTGAGCTTAGAGGTCTGCACGGGCCGAAATTTCCAAGGACCCGGCCCGATTCATATAAAAAAATTTGTCCCGGCCCGTAGAAAAAAATTTGGTCCGGGCCGGTAAAAAACCTAAAAGTTCTGCCCGAGTCTGGCCCGGAAAAAAGTTAAAATCTCGGCCCGAGTGAATTTCAACAAAACATTGATTTTTTATTTTTTTGAAGTGTTAAAAATCTGGAAAATGCTATACAGTAAGATGGAATTGTATAAAAAAGAAAAAAAAATGCATTATAGACAAGTTCTCTTCTTAGCGAGTATAAATGTATTATATATTCTTTTCTTATGTATTAGTATATTAATTATGCATGGATCAATCCGTTAGTGAGTTTAAAACTGGGTTCTGTCATACGCAGGTTCTTTTCACACGTTTTACTATGTTTTAATTTAGCTATGTTTTAATAAGCGCAGAAATCTAGTGTTCTTTAAAAATAATAAATTTTAACGTTTAAGGGTAGAATAATGACGATTTAAAAATGTATGCATTTTTTGCAAACATTTTTGGGCCAGACTTAATTTTACTGACCTTTGAATAGACCAGGCCACGGTGAGACAATGATTTTCATACGGGCTGGGTCAAAATTATGGCTGAAAATTTTGGGTCGTGAAGACTCGGAATGAACCAGTCCCGGCTTTGTACAGAAAAAATAAGCTGGGCCTGGCCCGAACCTTCAGAGAAAAGTGTGGCCCGGGACCGGCCCGAGTTCCGTGAGTGAAAATCGGCCCGACCACGAGCCGGCCCGTACAGATCTCTAGTGCGTATTCAATTGTTAAAAGAATTATATTTCAAACCACTACATGAAGAAATATAACAGACAATCACTTTTGAACACTCTAACGATCAATCTTTTTCTATACAACATACAACTATTTAGTGCATAATCTTAACATATCTACACGAATAAATGGTTAAAATTAAATAAGACTTACATTTTTTTTATGTATTCCATTAAGAATAATTTTAATGATATCCTTATCTATTAATCCTAAGATGGCAGACCAGACGAAAATGTGATAATTTTTCTTATCTTACGAGGGCGCTGTCGCCTTGCTGTTCTGATTGGTTAATAAGCAATGCATACGCAAGCCACTCTTTTGGGAGTGACAACTTCACTCTCAATAACGGAATGAGATATTGCACTCCTTTCTAGAGAGTGGGAAATTCCACTCTTTAAGGAGTGTATTTTTACAAAATTCACTCCAAAAAGAGTGAAAAGGCCTGTCACTCTTTCAAAGAGTGAGCTTTTCACTCCTCCCAGTTTTAGAGTGTAATTTGAACAGAACTTTTCTTTTTTAAGTAGATGGTCTTTCCTTTTTTGCACGTGAGCTGTTAATTTTTTTGTGTTTGGACTTTTAACAAGGAAAAAAATACTAAAAAAATCATTTTGAATCTGTCAGACTATCACATCTTTGTTTTGAAAGTTCCCATTACTCATTTGAATTAAGATTTTGTATTCAGCTATTCTAGTATAAATGTACTACACATACATTTCTTATAAAAATCTTTCATTAAATGTGTTTATCTTAGTGTTTTCTAATTAAATATAGACTGCTTTGGGTTTTAAAGGGCATGTATTTACATTTCTTTTGAACATGGCAATAAATATATAAATTATTAACTGTATTATTAAAAAAAATCGTTGCTAAAAGAACGTAGGGTTGGATATAGCTATAGCTGTATATACTAAAAAAGTATGAATGAGTATACCATAAAAGTTCAAAGAGATATGAAGCCCAAATAACATCAAAAATTGCTTTTCTGTATAACTCTTCTTTTAATCTTATCTTATTCTAATCAGTTTATGATGAACTTAATTCGGTACTGACAGTAGTGCATATTTAAACTCATTTGCCATTTCATAAAACTAAATTCAGCGTAGTAATAATCTTTTCTTTTTACAGTGTAGCTGAAACAAAATGCTTGTTCAAAGTTTAAATTTGGCATTGTGCTAAACACGCTTCGAAAAGAGGTCACAAATTTGCAATGCCGCCTTGGTCCAAGCCACGTTTTGCACAGTTAGGTTTTTAATTATTTTTTAAAGATACTGGAGGCATATTAAGAGACCCATTCAATGCAAACTATTCACGAATCTCATAGTATTTGTGTAATTAATTCTAATTAAATTAGTCTGTTTTTAACAATTTAAGTTTTATTGCTTTTATACTGCTACTGGGCATCCTATTAGACAAATATATGATTAAAAGTTATTATCTATGCTTTTAAAGCCGATGGTACATAGAGTACGCCGCCTCTGTCATTATGTATGTCCAAACCATCCGCGCCTTTAAGAGTTAGTATCTCAGCTAATTATCGACAATTCTTTTCGAAAATCATTATCAAAAATAATTTTATATTTCTGCTACAATACGTATCTCCAGCACTCCTCAACACCTTTACTGAATGCCTGCAAATCGAAAGTTGTGTGTAGTGGAAAAATGCGCTTTCCTCAAAAACTATGTGACCTAGGGTAATAATCAGTATGGTTTTTCTGCAAGGTTTAAATTAACGTCTACTACCTCTAATTTTTTCATAATTTCAGTTTCAGTAGATTCGGAAATAGAGCGGGTGGTGGTGGGGGGGGGGGATATATTTTTGCACTACATTTTTGATGATGTCTGAAAATATAATACATACATAAAATTAAACGAAATGTATTTTTGAGTTCAGCGTTACGAAAGCTTTCACACGACACTCCCACACAATATACATAGAAAAGATTTTTTTTTTTTCAAGTAACTTAATTAGCCCTTCTACATTTTCCCTAAATATACAGTAAAATCTGTCTAAGGCAGAATCGATTGGGACCGAGAAATTTTTCCATCGTAGACAATATTCCGCCTTATGGAAATCAGAAAAAAAAAAAACTGTCAAGCATTTTTTACGCTTTCAACCTTTAGTGCCGTTCTTTAAAGTGAAATATTATTTAGTATAAATATTTTTGGAGTTTGAATCCCAGCAAAACTATTGCTTCCCAACAAATAAATGGTATACAGTAAACTACCGACTATCCGGCCCAATGTGGCAGAAGGTTAGGTCGGATAACGAAAAAGCCGGAGTTCTATAAATGTTTACTCCTTTCCTCCCTCCCTTCGTCATGATATTAGAAACACGTGTTGTGTTACACACATTTTAAGATAAATTTCATATTATACAGTACGTAAAATTTTAGAATAAGCAAAACATTAACGTAAAACTAATTCGCAAAAAATGAGTAAATCTTATTTTAGTGTTTATTAATAAATGATTGCACAAATATGCAAATTTATGTATAAGATAAAAGAGTCTAAATTTACTGTTTTTAGTTTTTTAAAAAGCGTTTAGTGTTTTTTGTTTCTCTCTGTTAACCCTCTTCCGTGAAGCAATGTCCCTCCATTTACGCAAGCTGATGATATCAGTTGGTGGAGCTTCCTTTTGCTGACTAATGTACTAGTACTCCAGTGCTGCCTCAATTGTCTTGAACACTTCCGAATGTGGGATGAGCAGGGTTGGCAAGGTTTTGGACACAACGGTAAAAACCACGGTAAAATCCATGGTTTAAACCGTACTGTCCAAAACCCTTCTGTCTAAAACTGTCCAGAACTATATTTTGTAGTAAAATTGTATTTATCACAACAATGCTAAAAGTTAAAAAAATTGGCAAAAAGATTACAATAGAAAAATACCAATTTAGTATTAACAACCTAATTACCCTACGTTATACTACCTAACAATTTAGTAGTAACAACCTAATTGCCCTACGTAACAAAGTAATTACATTAAAAAGATATTAAATTTAATTATGTATCATAATTTTAATGCTATTCATTTAAATAATAGTAGTTAATAGAAGTACTAACGATTTTTATGACGAATACATTCTGATTCTGTTACTGAAAGTCCCGAGAGTTGTTACTGGAAATAACTGATAAATGGAGTTCAGGTTCAGCATACTGATTAAACCAGCTTACTGCTGGCAAATATGTATATGTGTATATTAAGAAATAGTAAAAATAAAAATGATTTTGTTTGATTATGAGATATTTAGTTATTGACTATTATTATAACACTGTATTATATGACTATTATTATAACAACACTATTTAACTCTTAAGAAATAGAATGTTCACTAGAATTAGATTAAATTCATAATAAAAAATACATATTTTAAAAAATAACTTCTACATTTTAAATTAAATATTTGTGTTTTCTTTCATTATCCTATAATCTAGAAAAGATAATTTACAATGAAACATTATTTAAAAGAAATTTCTTTGTAACATTTTCTTGCACAAAAATTGAAACAAAAGCAAATCTCCCCTCCCTATACTACATGTGTGGTATTATACAGAATTTCTTATTATTATAACTCAATTTTAACAGAAATAGAACTTTTTATGTTACACAGATATTAGAAAAAACTGAACTTTTTTTCATTTACCAAAGAATTAAATTGAATGTTAGTAAAATACATTGTGATATAATTATATTTATTCATATGTTTAATAAATGTGAAGTGGTAACATGTGGAATGTTGCTTTTTTAAGGTTTTGGACACTTTAGTACAGTTTTGGATGCTTTAGTACAGTTTTAGACACTTTAGTACAGTTTTAGACACTTTAGTACAGTTTTAGACAGTAAAGCCCACATGTCCTGTCCAAAACCCCAACCCTGGGGATGAGGTTTTTCCTGCAATCCTCCTCCTGTTTTTCTTCTGTTACTTCTCGCTCTGACACCACTTCTACAATATTGTTGTCAGTTAATTCATTAACTTTGTCGCGTGCCATCCATTCTGTAATGTCCTCTGCATTGACATCGTAAGAGCCCGGCATATTTTTCAGCAATGAAAGAAGTTAGTGGTTCTCATCTTCCACTTCAGTTTTCCACATGGGTTTATGTCCACCCTTATGGTCCAAAAAATATTTCAAGACCTTGCAATTACTATACAGTAGACTCCCTCAAATCCGCACAGCTTGGGACCAGAGGTTTTGCGGATTTTAGAATTTTGCGGATTTCTGGTCATTGATTTGTTTACATTTTTGAAACATTAATTTCATTGGTAGTTAAGCAAGGGAAATTATAATGAATGCTTACAATAAAGTGAAACATTAAAATAAGTAAAATATTAAAATAATTTATTAGTTTAAAAGTAAGTAATTATTAAAATAATTATGTAAAATAAAAATTAAGAAAAATATTAAATTATTACGAATGAAATCGATTCAATTCGATTCCAATAGTCTTATGCTGCCATCTAGTGATAGCAAGGAGAACAGTGTTAATGCTATTATCAGTATATATAGATTATTGTGCCCACTGTAACTTTTTCCATTGTTATTAAGGGTCTTGAATGCTTTTCTTATACTGCTTTGTATATTTAGAAATAAATTTGTCTATAATTTTTAAAAAAATTCCTAAAAAATAATTTAAAAATAGCGTTCCGGTTCGTGGATTTTTCCATTTCGAAACCTGGAATTTTTGATATAGATATGCAAATTTATATCAAAATCAAAAGTAATGTAAATTTATTTAGTAATAAATCATCTGTAATAGCCAAAAGGGAAGGATTAACAAAAAATTTAGTAAAAAAAACATTGCGGTAGTCGCTGATTTCGGCGCCATCTTGAATTTTATTCCTGCAACTTAACTGTAAATTTCCTTGTTTACATCTGAAAAAATACGCGGATTTTAGGCGTTCGCGGATTTTAGGGTCGCGGATTTAAGGGAGTCTACTGTATTTCGAATTCTCTGCTATTGCACTTGCAAGTGCTAGTAGCACTTTCAACATTTTACTAGGCTGGATAGTCGGGAGTTTACTGTATTATTTTTACACCACAATTTCAAATGCATGCATAATGTTTTAAGTTTGAGACAAATAGTTACAAAACCTGATTTTGTGCATTTATTTTTTTATTTTAGTTTTTTACAGTGAGTGGTAGTTTTAAGTATGAAATATTATATCTTATGAAATTAATGAAAAGTATAAAAGACAAAAATATGCTAAATTTTATTTGTTCAATCGACATTTTCCTTTTATTTACAATTGTTTACACAAATAAACTCCTATTTTTCTCAGTGAAATGGATTAAAATACAGTACATACAATTAAACTAAAATATTTTAATTTATTTTTTTTTCAACTATCCTAATACTTAACCTTTACACGAGGATTCGGACAGCACCTGTCCAGTTTTAGCATGTATTTTCAGACAGATGCTGTCCGATCTCCTGTGTAACGGTTAAAAAAATACATGATTTTTAAATTTTGAATGTACGATTTTTTAAAAATCTCATAGTCTTATATTTACAATTAAAATAACGGCCTGCATTTCTTTTTTTAATTATAAGGTAATGAAAAATTAAAAACACATACTTTAAATTTATGTACAGTCAAAAAATATATGTTTGTGTTAAAATTGTAAATAAAAAGAAAATGTTGTAGACTGGACAGATACAAAGTGCATATTTTCTTTTCCTTTTCATTAAATCTGCAAAAATCCAAAGTTTCATAAATGAATCAGGGTTGTGTTTAAGCCGTCAAAAACCAGTTTTTGACATGACATAGGTTTAAACCGCATTTTAAGCGGTTTTAACCGTTAAAAACACCAATATTTAAATATGGTCAGGACAACAACAAAATAAATTGCTGTTACAGCAAGATACAACATTGATTTTATTTAATGATTGTGCACTTTAGTTTTAGCATTTATTTTACTGTAATCAAATATTAAATTATAATTTATTTCTTGTTTATGAAATAAATTGCCCAAATTTTTCAAGTGTATTTTTGTTGTGGCTTTTCAGCATACTTGGTTGCATTTTTTATTTTAAAAAATGTATATATATATACAGACAAACTTTTTTAAATAATAATCCATTATATCAAATGAAATCAATCATGATACCATAAAAATAGATTATATTAAATATTGTTGATAGTTTAATATAATATTGAAAAAACTGGAATATAATAATTATAACTATTAATTAAAAAACAATTTTTAAAGAAATTCCTTAAGGGTGTTCATTACTGTCACATCTACCCAGTCTTTAACAGAAATATTTTCGCTGCAGCATTTTTTTCCCCCTCATTTAGTACAAACACAGAACAATAAAAATAACATTTATTTTACAAATGAGAAAAGAATGAAATGTTAGGATAAAATGATAAAATATTTTAATCCTTTTATCCCAATATTAATTTTTGTTAGTAACTGACAATCACCTCTTACTGATGAAATTATCTTATTTATGGAATATTTCCTAAAATTAGGGACAAATGAAGAATTCGCCATACCAATAAGAAAAAAAGAAAAAATGCTTAACTTAGTTTGAAACCTGTTCCAAAAGTGAAAGTATCCTAATAACAAAAATAACTGCAAGCAAAATCGAAAAATTAAAAAACGGCCTTTGTAGAGATCGACATTAGTTATCCAATACAAAAAACATTTTAAAATATTGAAATATTAAAGAAATTTCTACCATACAGTTGACATTATTGAGTGGGGGTTCTCATTTCTACTTTGAAGAAAATCATTAAAAAGTATGAAATTTCAAACAAGATATTTAAAAAAAAAAATTCTCCTGTAGGATTAACATTAGCAGGCAGGTGTTTTCACATTAGTGTAGGTAGCTCCTTAAACAACCCCATCCATAAGAACATAATAGGGGGAAAGCAAGAAAAATTGGTTTTGTTGCAATAGCAATACTGTTTTGTACTGGAAGGGAATCTTTGAATTTGATCTATCTTAAGGAAAGTAAATACGCTCATTAGATACCAATTGTGATAGATTACTCTGTGCTTCTAGCCATAAAAAAATAAAAATATCTAAACAATTTATTTATCTCTGCAAAATTTAGATAAAACCTATCTAGTTTTAGTGATTACAAATAATTAAGGATTTATTAACTGTTCATCTTAGGCATACATTAATGATAAACTAAATCATTAAATAAGAGTTAGGTAATTTTTATTCCAAAATTTAAAAAAAAAAAAAAAAAAAAAAATCATGCAACAATAAATTTACAGTTTACCATATTCTACGCAAATAGGTTTCAAAAATGTATTTCTGCAGTTTATACCCCACAGTTTTAATGTATTTATGCAGTTTTACTTAGAATTTATTGTTTAAAGCCTATCTAACTCTGCTAAATAATTCTTTTGGTATTATTTTTATTAAAACTAGGTTTTTGACATTTTTGACAGAAAGGTTTTTGACAAGACGATTTTAACCATGGTTAAAATCGGTTTAAACCGTCGCATGTCAAAAACTTGCCAACCCTGAATGAAATTCCTTCTGCAAACAAGTGTATGCATAAAAATATGTTTTTATATGTATTTGATCTCTCTATCAGTTATAAAGTTTCACATGCAGAATGCTTTTCACTTTTTAAATATCATTTTTTCCATCTTATACAAATATTTGTTTCTGGTCGGACCTTAAAAACCTTTCCGTTTCCACGTTGGGCAGATTCCGGCTTATGGAGCAAGTATTAATGTTATTTTCAATGTATTCGCCGGGACTTTAAAATCTTTCCGCAGTAGACAGATTTCCAGCTTACACTGAGTCCACCTTAGACAGATTTGTCTGTATTTGTGAATGTTTAATTAATCTGTAAATATGTGGATCAATTTGAACTTTCCACGTTCAATAGTTATAGTTTACGAGTAAATTGGCTGTGACAGACAGACACAGGAGTGATCTTATAATGGTTCCATTTTTGATTTTTAAGTATGGAACCCTAAAACTCTACAGTCTGCAAAAAAAAATTAGATTTATCATATAATTTTTGGCATTGTAAAATCTTGGTTTACAATAAAAACCAATGGACACAGTCAGAGTTTTGTTTGGCGATTTCCCAAAATTTGATTTTCTGGATAAGGTGAGTTTTGAAACTCATGTCCTCATATATATTACATTATACATACATTTTAGTGTTTTATGTCAAATTAATTTACATTATATTTTACATAACATTTAATACTAAAATGTTAAATACAGCCTTTTCTTTTAAGTCACCTCCTACCCCACCCACTTGCCAAACCATACTACACAATTTTTTCAAAAGAAGGGAAAACAGGGAAGCTTTTTGAGGCAAAAATGTGGAATCATCTCCTGCTTGGCAGTACTTTGACAAAAAAGGATAAATGCACCAAGTCTGGCAATCTGTTTATCTAGTTTGAAGAGAAATTTTTTTTAAGCGGATGGTCTTTCCTTTTTCGCACATGAGCTGTTAATTTTTTTGTGTTTGGACTTTTAACAAGGGAAAACATACTAGAGAAAAAAATCATTTTGAATCTGACTGTCAGACTATCACATCTTTGTTTTGAAAGTTGCCGTTACTCATTTGAATTAAGATTTTGTATTCAGCTATTATAGTATAAATGCACTACACATACATTTTTTATAAAAATATTTCATTAAATGTGTTCATCTTAGTGTTTTCTAATTAAATATAGACTGTTTTGTGTTTTAAAGGGTTACATTTCTTTTGACCATGGCAATGATTTGAATATTATTTGATTAAGTTTAAAAGAATTCTTTTACTTGGAACTATTACTGTCCTTAGCATTACAATTAAGTGTTTAAGTCACTTTTGATTACGTTTTCGCCAGACGGTCTTTTTGTTTTCGAGTCAACACTACATTAGACTGCCCCCACCTTTTTTTTCCCTATGACACAAGAAAATATAGTAAACACTTTGTTTCAAAATGGGAACATACTTTAATATTTAAGGAATCCGTCATTAAAATCCATACACGGCTTCCAAGGGCTGAATCCAACCGTAGTAAAATATGACTGAGCCACTAATTAAACTTGGATAATTTACTTATTGCGGAAGCAAAAAAAAAAATTTTTTTTTTTTCAAATACTTATCAATAGAACATACTTTCATTGGGCCATAGAGTCTGCAACAAATAATGATCCGAAGTTATTTGAAAAAATAAATAAATAAACAAACAACGGCACACAATTTGACTCATTCACTATGATTCATTAGTCGTTCAAATTCAGATGATTCAAACCATCATGGTGTAAAAACGACATCCACGGGCATGGGTAAAAAAAGGAGTTTTTCAGAAAACAGGAATACAGGTTTACCTGGAAGTTAGTGACCTACGTCATCAATGACGTAGGTCACTAACTTGGTAACTTGGCGATATTTTGAGCTTGGCTAGCGAGTGGCGCAAACAAGGTAACTAACCTACCAGGTAAACACGAGGGGAGCGGACTCGTTGATGACTGATTGTCTGAGTTTCTTATAAAATTTAATCAATATTTCCACGTTCTCTTTAATTTCAGGTAAGAATGCTTATTAACATAATTATATCATTGTTTTCCTTGCATTTATAATGTATGTTTTGTTAATTTCTTTAATCACCCTGCACGTGGTGCTGTTTGCCAATTTTCTTCAATATATTTTTTTAATTTAATGTTTAGCTTATTTTATTACTATTATTACTTTCTTACATGGATTACTAAGGAAATTTTAATTTAGATTTTTTTTCTTACGTCTGTTGCTAATGTTTTTAATCTGTTTATTAAGTGTTAGGTACTAGAATTTTTTCCAGTCTACGTATAAGTAATTGCTTATTTTTACTAATAATGTGACTAATCTTTATATATCTTTTAGATTTTATTGTAAATTATATATTATTTTTCGTGGATGAGTGACAATTTTATCCAGATATTTTGTTACATGTTACTAAAAATCTTAAAATTTGTATTGTCAATGAAATCAGCTACTTTTAATGTCATTCTTGTTCCTTTTAAGATTGATGCAAAAATTAGGACACATCAATATCAGAGACATAAGAAGTGAGGAGTATAATGGTGTGTAAAGCTTTGTGCTCTTAAATTCTCTTTGTTGTATAACATCATTTGTTAAATATAAAACAGTAATATGAAACTATAATACAAGTTTAAAAATTTATATTTGTATGAGCAAAATTCCCACTCTTTCGTAAAGTGCTTGTAAATCCTTATTTTTATTTTGTCATTTCTAAAAGCCCTTATAAATACTTTATTTTTCACTAGATGTCTTTGATAGTGCTGTTGCACTTTTTAATCTTTTTACTGTATTTAATGTTTATTGGAATCTTGCGAGTTTTAAAAAACGAAAAAGAATTCCTCATACGTTTGAAACTATAGCATTAAATTTTCATACAATATATGTTATGTTCTTTTTCTGAACTGTATATGCTGGTAGATGGTTTCCAAGGCTACAGGCTTAAAAACTGACAGGTTGTACATGCAAGCATAAATAAGTGTTAGTATTCCCCACCCACATTTCATTTATTCATTATGTATTGTCTTGTGCATGTTGTTAACGAGTGAAAAACACAAATGTATAAAGAGAAAAGCATACAAGATACGGAGTGTCTATTTCACCGTAAGATACGACTGCCTTAATGATCATTCTATTTAACCATCATGCGCAGTTTGTTGCTGCGCCTGACGGTTACCTCTGGCATCTTGGCAGTATAGCTTGGCTTGGCATAATCGCTTTTTCTCAGGTGTGGGAAAATGCATCATTTTACTCGCCACTGGCAAGTGAATTTTCTAACAGGGCGAGTGACTTTTCAAGTAGTCTTAGAAAACTGCAAACTATAGAGGTATGCCAAAAACGTTTTTTTGTTTAGTATAGTTAGCTATATTTTTCAACTTTCCTATTCATTGCAATGTAAACATGGTATGAAGTTCTACTTTATATTAAATTTTCATCTCTTGTTTATATTTCTTAATTTTATAGGAAAAAAAATATATGAAAATGCATTGTAGTAATAGTAACCAACTATTTTTGAGTTGTGTAATTTTATCAACTGTACGTTGCATTTTACTGGCTGGTGAAATAAATCCTTGGCTGGTAAGATTTTCTAGAAATTCTCCACCCCTGCTTTTTCTACAATATAAGTAACTCCTTTGAACACCTTTATATCTTGCCGTAATGATTTTTCATTTCTCCAGCTCAGCAATGTGTAGCTTTGTTGCTGTTTTGTTTGCGTCGCTTCTCATCTCATTCTTCTGTTTCTGCTTAGCCTTAGATATTATAGAAACTTCAATAAAGTAAGTTTTAAAATATGTATTGTTTATGGTAGTAGTATATGAAACGCTGTTGAAAAAATGACTTTTACAAACTTAACATCGATCAAAGTGATTGTTGTGTAACAGAAAAAAATAGCAAACGTGACAGAAAATGCGACATTTATAAATGCTATTTTTGCTTCTTTAAAAAAATTAATTATACTACCGTGGTTATACTAGTAGTAATGCGCAAAGTTTGTACAACTTTTTTAAAGCAGTTTTTTAGATATAAGAAAAAAATTTGTATGATCGCAGCATCACTTTTAAAATAAGCATGGACTGTATTTTTAATTTTTTATTAAATCTGTGTTCTTTCAAACTTTTTCTTTTCAGTGACAGTTCCTGTTTTCCTCTTCCTCCATCATCAGTATTATAGCAACTGCAAGTATATTAATTGAATGAATATTGTCTTTGCTGTATGGTTTGATGTTTCACATCATATCATTGACAATGCTTTCTCCTATAGATGTTGGCTGAGGAAATGAAAAAGATCTAGAGTTAGGAATGGCAACTTTATTCTAATTCAACATTCTACTTCAGCATTACTTAAAAAAGGTATAATTTTATTTAATGATATTGTTTATTAAGTAATCGGCTGTTGTCATTTTTTATATTGCTTTTCTCTATTAAAAAAGTTCAAAGTGGAAAATGTTTCGTGCAAAAGCCCCCGCCCTAGAATTTCATTGAATATTTCATTAAGTCTATATTTTGTTTTGTCCTGTTTATAAATAATATTTACAATAATTATAATATTTATGCCTAAAGGGTATATAATACAGAATTCTGGTGAAACAAGCTTATTTTCAGAGATTTCCTTGTTATAATACAAGTTACCAGAGTCCCCCCCCCCCTAGTTTAAAAAAGGGTGGGGGTGCTGCTAGTGTAAAAAATGGCAGTGTTTTATACTTAAGGGCATTTTATTTATTTAAAAACATGAAATTAAATAAATAAATAATCAAAAATGATAACTACAAAGTAAGTTTGGTTTATATTCTAGGCCTGTGTGTGTGTGTGGGGGGGGGGGGGTGCAGCTCACTCAAAGGGCTGAAATGACTTGATAGAATTTTATGTCGAAGTGCAGTGATGATGCCTGCCGACCAGTAAATTCTCATCATCACTGGTCCTTGGGACTAGCGACTAATAACTTGGGACTAATTTTTTGGATTTTCAAAGCCACTTTTAATATTTAAAATTCAGAGGACTCTTTTCAAGACAACAATGAGGAAGTATTTATTTTGCCAACAAATTTTTTTAAGCAAAAACGAATAAGGGCTAGTTTTTTGTATGAGGGGCAAGGAGGGTGCTATTTTGTAAATCAAAGGGCAGGAAGGATGCAGCACCCCCTGAAGCTGTCTAGAGAAAACTCTGATGTTACAATTTTTATTTTATTTTTATTTTTTTTTTTTTACTATTAATATATCAATATAATGCCTCGTCTTCAGCTGATTATGTCATGACTGGGCATTTTATTACCTTTAAAAACAAAGATAAAAAACAATACCCAAAATGTTTCAACAAAATAAGATGCACATTTAAAAAAAAAAAAAATGATTCTTAATGAACATGAATAATGCGTATATTTCAAATCTGGGAAATTTGTTTTCAGCGTGTCATTAAGGGGGAAAAAATACTTTTACAAAATAACATACTCATTCATCTTTTTTTTTTTACACATGAAGATACCCTTCTCTTGTTTTTATACATTGTTTTGGACCCTTCACAAAATTATTAATCCCCAAACAAGACCCTTCACAAAACATTTTATCCCAAAACAGGACCCTTCACAAAATTATTTGTCTCTTAAATAGACCTTTCACAGAATTTTTTCACTTTCAAATTGAACTTTTCACAAATTCAGTCATTTAAAAATAAAATCTGGCCTGTAAGTAAGCAGTTGAACTCACCAAAGAGCATATTACTTAGTTTTTTATTCATGAAGGATAGAACATGAAGACATCGATAATTTAAGATTCACAAAATTATGACTAGAATTTTCACAAAAATAAGAAAAACTTCACAATTCCCCAAAAACAGGACCCTGTGAGAAAAGTCTGGACAGACCCCTGTTTTATGTCTCTAGATTTTCTTTGATAATGTAATTTTGATCGAATTTTATATATTATTTTGATGTCTTATGATAGTAAGCTTGGTTCACCACTGTTAATTGGCAGAAATTTTGCTACTGGGAGACCAAATTGAAAAATTGGGTTGTGTTAGAATATGGTTTGGTAAATCTGGTACAGTAGACTCCCTGAAATCCGCATATCATCACAGATGTAAACAATGAAACTTTCAGTTCAGATGTAACAACAAAATTGCAGAATTTTTTTACTTTTATATCATTCTGTATGTGTTTTAATATGTAATTCTCGATAATATGACTGAACTGATAGCTTTTCACGAAATAAGTATAAATTTACTTCTAAAAAGAATTAAGATTTTGCTGATATCACTGGTATTACAATCTTTTTACCAAATATATTTATGTATTAATCAAGCTTCTTTGATTATTAATACTGGCTAAATTTAAATAAAACTTCCTTACTTTATGATTTTGATATGAATTAATATGATATCTAATTTATAGGGAAGTTTATTGTTGAAAGTTCATGAAGAAAAATGTGTTTCATCTTTATTATGCATATTTAACAGTGTATTGTTACTTATTTACTTGACCTTTTAGTCCAAGAACTGTTAAACATTTTAGGGAAGGTATTTGAGGCACCCTGAAAATTTGTGCAACACTTCTTTTGTAATGGCTGAATACAAAATCGAATGTCTGGCTGAAGGATCGTGGCCCAAAAACTGTGCCAGACACGTGTCAAGTGCCATTTTTTGACTACCCCAAAAAAGGGGGTATTTGAGGCACGCTGAGATTGAGACAGAATAATATTTATACTTAGAAAAAAATATTTTGAAAACGACAGACACTTTAGTCGGCCCAAAAACTGTGCCAGACACGTTTCAAGTGCCATTTTTTGACGTATTAGAGGCACGCTGAGATTGAGGCAGAATAATATTTATGCTTAGAAAAAAATATTTTGAAAATGACACACTTCAGTCGGCACAAAAACTGTGCCAGACACGTGCCAAATGGCACTTGACACATCTCTGGCACATTTTTTGGGCCGCGATACTTCAGCCAGACATTCGATTTTGTATTCAAAATCATGTTACAAAAGAAGTGTTGCACAAATTTTCAGGGTGCCTCAAATACCTACTCAAAAATGTTCAACAGCTCTCCTACTATTACTTTTAATAATTTAATCATTTTTTAAATTATCTTACTATTTATCATTTTAGTTAATTACTTTACTTAATTATTTTAATATTTGACTATGTTACAGGCATTAATTATAATTTTTATTGCATTATTACATTCAAATAACTGTTTAAAAAACTGTAAACAAAGCACCAGAAATCTGCAAAATTCTAAAATCCGCACAACCTCTGGTCCCAAGCTGTGCAGATTTGAGGGAGTCTTCTATTGTATTTCATATGTATGGGTAAGTAGATTCATGTATTGTTGGATGGAGGAGCTAACTTCGATTCAATCTCAATTCTAAAAAAAGTAACTGCCATCGTAATTGTTTTTACTGTGACCTTTTGACTTTTCAAAATATGAAAACTGGTAATTTTATAGAGAAATGTTGAGAAACAAGCTGAACTAGACGACAGTTTTTAAATCGAAGAATTATTTTAAGTGCTATTTAAAATTAAAATTGTTTGGTTAAAGTTTTATAGGATCAAAAACTAAGCATAACAATCTAACCATCTTACGCTGGCACATACTTGACTATTTTGTAGTGTGCAAGTGCAGATGCAATCTTTTTTTTAAATTATTATTTATCTATTTTTTTATTCAAAATTTACTATTTCAATAGATTTATTTCATATTTTGAAAAAATCCTTTTACCACTTATTGTTGCCAATTATTAAAAAAAAACATAAATAATATTTCCAAACATCTTTCAGCGGAAAAATATAGTTACATGTGAATATTACAACAGAAAGAAAACTTTAAAATAATTAAGCTGTTAGAGAGGATGTATTTTTTTATTAAAAAAGAGTCATAAATGTACCTAATCAATACATAAAAATGTGTATTTTCACATTATTAACTACAATTCAAAGTACATATTTTTTTTTTTTTTTTAATATTGCATTAAATTTGTCTTTTGTTCTTTGCTGATACCACATGCCAATGACTCATAATTATGTCAGGAGTGAATTCGCTGTGCTGTTTTCATTTAATCACTTATCAAAAGAATTAAAGATTATAGAATTCTGTCTCAACTTTAAAAAGTTAATAAAAATTAGGAAAAAGCATACCCCTAATGCTTGATAATATGAATCTCTCCATACAACTTAATAGAAATTGAGTTACGACTAAATAAATGTGTGCTAGGAAGCAGATATGCAAAAAAATTGTTTAGACATCAAACAAGTAGGCTAAATTATAAGAACATTATTATTTTTATTTTACAAGCATGCAATAAATGTTGAGCCTTTATCAGTCCGGAACTCACTAAGTATGAAGATAGATGGGTCATGGGTGCCTGCAAGCAGGACAATTACCCCTCCCTGGATTATCAAATTTAATTAACCAGGTTTTCTTTTTTTCTCGTGATTTTTGAAAAAAAAGGAAAAAATTTTTGTTGGGTGATTTAAAATTATTAACACAAAGACAATTTTTAGTTTTGATTTCCTCTATATGTTTTTGTATTTTAAACCCCATCACTTTTTATGTGATGTAGTTTGTATTTCTATTTTTGTGCTTTTTATTGTTTTTTAAATAAAGATTGATGAATTCACAAGGTTCTGGAATAAAGAACCACAGACTGACTTAGGCCACATGGACACACACGTTTTATAAGCACGCTTAATATAAACCTCCAGACCCACATTGTTAACATTTTCTGTAGTTTCCCATGACAATGAAAGGATGAAGTAGAGAGGATAGAGGTGTCCTTCAAAAGCGTATTGAAATTATATGGAGTATAAACGGGTCATGGGTGCCTGCAAGGGAGGGCAATTACCCCGCCTTGGATTATCAAATTTAATTAACCAAGTTTTCTTTTTTTCTCGTGATTTTGAAAAAAAGGAAAATTTTTTTGTTGAGTGATTTAAAATGATTAACGTTAAGACAATAAGGAACTAAGAATTTTCCCTGAATCCCCTGTGGAAGACAATTTTTAGTTTTGATTTCCTCTATATATTTTTGTATTTTAAACCCCCATCACTTTTTATGTGATGTAGTTTGTATTTCTATTTTTGTGCTTTTTATTGTTTTTTAAATAAAGATTGGTGAATTCACAAGGTTCTGGAATAAAGAACCACAGACTGACTTAGGCCACATGGACACACACGTTTTATAAGCACGCTTAATACAGGCAAAGTTCTTTAATCCGCACAAGTTGGGACCAAAGGTTGTGCAGATTATGGAATATTGCGGATTATGGAGTATTATGGATTATATGTCATTTTCTTATTTCTGGACACTATTTTAAATATGATATATAATAATTAATTTAATATGCTATCTCAAAATTAGCATTTTTCAAATTCTTGTATTAAAAAATTGATTGTATTCACTTTTATATTTAAATTTTTCAGATATTTCTTTTAAAAAATCATTTTTGGATCAATAATTTGTAAATTTGTTTAATTGTTTACATTCATTAAGCAATGCGAATTATAGGAAATTGCGGATTACGGGAGTGCGGATTATAGATCCTTGACTGTATAAACCTCCAGACCCACATTGTTTAACATTTTCTGTAGTTTCCCATGACAATGAAAGGATGAAGTAGAGAGGATAGAGGTGTCCTTCAAAAGCGTATTGAAATTATATGGAGTATAAACGGGTCATGGGTGCCTGCAAGGGAGGGCAATTACCCCGCCTTGGATTATCAAATTTAATTAACCAAGTTTTCTTTTTTTTCTCGTGATTTTGAAAAAAAGGAAAATTTTTTTGTTGAGTGATTTAAAATGATTAACGCTAAGACAATAAGGAACTAAGAATTTTCCCTGAATCCCCTGTGGAAGACAATTTTTAGTTTTGATTTCCTCTATATATTTTTGTATTTTAAACCCCCATCACTTTTTATGTGATGTAGTTTGTATTTCTATTTTTGTGCTTTTTATTGTTTTTTAAATAAAGATTGATGAATTCACAAGGTTCTGGAATAAAGAACCACAGACTGACTTAGGCCACATGGACACACACGTTTTATAAGCACGCTTAATATAAACCTCCAGACCCACATTGTTTAACATTTTCTGTAGTTTCCCATGACAATGAAAGGATGAAGTAGAGAGAATAGAGGTGTCCTTCAAAAGTGTATTGAAATTATATGGAGTATAAACGGGTCATGGGTGCCTGCAAGGGGGGGCAATTACCCCGCCTTGGATTATCAAATTTAATTAACCAAGTTTTCTTTTTTTCTCTTGATTTTGAAAAAAAGGAAAAATTTTTTGTTGAGTGATTTAAAATTATTAACGCTAAGACAATAAGGAACTAAGAATTTTCCCTGAATCCCCTGTGGAAGACAATTTTAGTTATGATTTCCTCTATATGTTTTTGTATTTTAAACCCCATCACTTTTTATGTGATGTAGTTTGTATTTCTATTTTTGTGCTTTTTATTGTTTTTTAAATAAAGATTGATGAATTCACAAGGTTCTGGAATAAAGAACCACAGACTGACTTAGGCCACATGGACACACTTTCATAAGCACGCTTAATATAAACCTCCAGACCCACATTGTTTAACATTTCCTGTAGTTTCCCATGACAATGAAAGGATGAAATAGAGAAGGCAGAGGTATCCTTCAGAAGCCTATTGAAATTATATGGAGTATAGACGGGTCATGGGTGCCTGCAAGGCAGGGCAATTACCCCGCCTTCGATTATCAAATTCTTGTTCAAAATTGATCAATCTGTATGATCTTATCATTGGATAAAGCTAGCTGAGTACAGTTAAAAGACACGAGAATAGTGCATTTATAGCAAGGGCGTAGGAACCGGGGGAGCTGTGGCTCCCCCTGGAATATTTCAGACGGGCTCAGCTCCCCCGGGAGAAATTCTCGCACCACATCTGTTTACGATATATTACTGAATAAAAAAAATCAAGTATACTTTTTCTAGGAAATTCACACAATAAACAACAAAGAGAAAGAGAGGGGGTGGTGAGCACACTTGTTTGTGCCTTCACCCTTTTTCTCATTGTTTACAACCCTCCCGATTTCCAGAAAAAAATGGGGTCTTATATAGGTCTACTACAAATTACCTGCACCGATAACATATTTATAAATAGGAGGCCTTTAAAATAGATTTTGAAGAGATTTGTAAACAAAGCAACAGAAAGCACTTTACTTTTTGGTAAATGGAAGTGGGAGAAGCCTTAAATTTGAATATTGTATTCGGGATCGCACATAAATTAAGTTTCTATGTACCAAGTATATCTATTAAAAATTATTTTAACTGGATTAAAGAGTTGGTGATCTTTTGATATGCTTTTATTTTATACCCCTGTTTGTGAAACGTGCAATACTATGAAGGAACCCTAAAAAATGAACGAAATGATCCGTGCCACTAGCTTTCCGCAATATGCCCCGGCTCCCCCTGTTTGTACAAAGTTCCTACGCCACTGATTTATAGTTAGATAATCTATTGCATAGATAATATCCCAAAGTGTTATTTTACTTAAGGGAGAATCTGCTGTATCTGGGCCTATAAATGAAAATATTGTTTTAATGTAAATATTTAAGTATTTTGTAAATAAATCTTCAATTTAATATTATTTGAAGTATTCTAGGGACTGATTCTCAATCTTTTTACATCTTGTCCGCCACCTATACCGGTGGTGGCAGCTTATCAATTAAGGAGTATATATTTTCATGTGTGTTGGATTAAAATCGGAGTGATAATGGCTACAGATGTATGCAATAGTTGGACTAGGTATCTTCAAGCCTAACTTTTTGTGCAGACTCAGAATGGGCCTGTCTTCTTTTCTGGGCTTAAACTTTTTTCTCCCACCCCCTGAAGTTCAAATTGGACTAACATTTTATTTATTTATCGTTGTAAAAATAAAAGTGTGACGTCTAATTTAAGACCCTCTCTTCCCCAACTTTCAAAACTTTAATTGAAATGTTTGGGGGAGGAATGTAGGAAGGGATAAAAATATTTTATAACTTTGTCATCAAGAGAGCGTCAGTTGGTGTAATTTAGTTAGAATGGTTAGGAACAAGAGAGTGCTCTTTTTGCGGCAAATTTTATTGTTATCCACATTCAATATATTTTATGTTCTTGCTAGTAGAGTGCCTTAATGAATAAGTAGTGGCCACATATCCACAGAGCATATACTCAGACTGGAAGTTTTTGTCAAAAATATGACAAATTCTAGAACTTCGCATTACTTGCATCGTCGTGTATGATTAGACAAGAGATTTTAGCATGTCACGTCAGCTGAGAGTATATAGAAATAAACACCGATAGGGGTGAAGGGCATTTGAATTCTGCTTCCATGATGACCAAGGCTCATTCATCATTCCAGTGAGCCTAGGGTGCTTCTATATTCGTGTGCGACATATGGAATATAAAATTTGATTGATTGAAATGACTTTGGACGAAAAATTAATAGCCAAACATCTTAGAGACCATTATCACCAAACTAATAGATTAACTATTCTCACTCGTCTAATCGAAATCATCCAAATATTGCCATTCTGGGTTATTAGTTTGGACAAAAACTTTTTGAACACGTGTCCTGCGCGTATGTGTCCACTCTCATATAGACATATATCATATAGATCTTCGCCAATCGCACATTTTGGCCAACTGTGGTTAGAGGGTCTCTATAACATAATGGTGACTAAGGGAAATAAAATTTTATTAGTCAAGACGATTTCGGGCAAAAATTAATCACCAATATCGTAGACAATTGCCAATATTGCTAAGTTGATATTTATTGACATGTCGAACTCGTTCCACGTTCTGGCGAGTTTTGTCAAGTTCTGGAATATTGTTTAACATAGTTTGGACAAAAAAATTAGCCTGAGGAACTGCCTTGTGCGTATATCGCACTGTTTTATAGGTGTTGGTATTGTTTATGACAGCCGATTATGGATTATCTACACGACTGATAGAGGCACGAAGGATGAGTGCCTTTCGTGGAGATCTTTCTAAGGGAACCTAACCCGTAGTTACATAAGGTTCGAAGAAAACCACGGAAAACTCCGAGCGATTAGACCGACGAGCGTAATTGGGTTTGAAGGCAGCACCTCATCTCTGTCAAGTGGATCATCTGAATACAGAATTCCCCTGTCATCTAGAATTGGCTAGCTGCATTTCAAGAAATAATGCGCGGATTTTCATCAATCTTCAGATTCAGTTACACGTTGGCATAAGTTGTTGTGAGATTTTGTTGTAAATCGTGCAACAGGTGGTGCGGTTATGCTGCATTTTTCAAGATTTATTCGATTTTAGACATAAATAGATCCTTATTAGGGTTGTGTGTATACTGCCAAACGTGCTTCGCTTTTATGCTTTTTGAGTTGTGAGTTTTGGTGGCGGACATATAAGAGGGTAGGTGCGAAATAAATTATTTGTTTGAAAAATGCAGTACTTATATCTCTCTTTTAAATGCACACAATTTGACAAACCTATACCTGTAGAATCCTCATGATGAGCATAAATTGTCATTTAATTTAAGCATTGGGATGGCGTATTTTGTAGAATTAACATGCATGTGTGTGTGTCATTTATGATGACCGAGGGATATAGACCCGAGGGATATAGGAGGGAGTCCTTCTAAAGGAACCTAAACTGTATTTGCTCAAGGATATGTAAGGCCTGAAGAAGACCACGAAAAGCTCCGAACTATTAAGCCGACGGGTGCGTCTGGTTGCGAACCAGGGATGATTCTGTTCCGAATTTTCTGAAATTTTAAGGCATTCGGTTCCAAAAATTAAAAAAATCAGTCATCAGTCTGAATATTCGGACATAAAAAGATCGCGAATTTCTAGATTGAATAGTTCTAGAATGTCAGCGTTTGGACAAAAATTTTGGCGAACATGCGCAAACAAAATGAACTGAGGGTAAAACAATCTTTCCCGGCAAAGCGAATAGCCGCGAAGCGTTGAGCCTTCGTCCAACGACATATGCTTAAGAGCCGTAACTACGCAGGTCAGGCGAGATCAGTGTTGATTTCAGGGGGGGGGGACATCTCATTGCTCCGGGGGGGGGAATGTCTATCCCCCGGAGCAATGAGATATCCCCCCAGAAGATTTGAGATTTTGCGTTTTCAATGGTCAAAAATTGCAATTCCCCCCCGGAACTCTATAGTGCCCCCCCCGGAGCTGCAGAAATCCCTTCCGGAGAAAAGTGTCTGAATTCAACACTGGGCGAGATGGTCCGCGTGCACCCGCTAGCATTTGTGTCCCATGGACAAAACCACGTGAAGCCGCTAGGAATAACCACTGTCATCAAGGAACATGCACTTCCCCTCGCATGCTACATGACCTGAGCACCATGCACCATTGAATGTCTGATCATCACGAACAACAAAACTCCCAGCTTCAAGAGGGAAACGGTTCTGAGTTTGACCCTAGCCTCAGGTTGTCCGCCCATTCAAAAGGAGACCGGCCTGAGACTGTAAACCCGAGGTTCCCCGGTGCGCAGTTTCCGAGCACTCAGATGCTTCTCCCCCGTGCAATGTGCCCCCTACCAGGAAACCGTAGATGCTACGTAGTGATCCCGGAAGTCCACGGAGCTTCCCTCCTCCGAGCCCCGTAGTTGGTCTATCACTCGGGAATGGGGGATATTCCATCTACGTCGTGATCACGTGGTCAAGGTAAAAACTTCTAGCGTAAAGAAGGGAAACTCCGTAGACGCAATGTGACCGACCCACCAGCCAGTGTAACAGTTCATGGGGAAAGCAGTAGTAGCTTCCTTTCTTATCTGTTAGAAGATCTTTGGGTAAATTACCGGTACCACGTGACTTTTTTCAGCCTCGAACCCAGATTGGAATGTAGTCCATTAGTTGCGTTAAATCACAGCCTCGAACCCAAAGGGAGAATAGGGTCAATATCCTTGTGCTACCTGGGCAAGAGATCCTGCATTGCGTTCCTGCGCACCGTGTCGACACTAGAGAGTCTCTGAGTCTTGCTCTACAGAGTACACAATGCTTCACTATTCGCCGGCCGCTATCTAGGAGGCTGGGATTCGTACATATCCAGCCACGACCAACGGCAAAACAAGACCAGTTCATGACTTACTAATCACCGTGTAAAGATGATCCGCTTCGTGTGATGTTTTAAAAGTCATGAACTGGCCTTGTGTATCGTTGGTCGCGATCCGGCGCCTCCGTCAAGTTGAAAGCTCTTCCGGCCTCCAGGTTCTCTCCCCCACTCAAGGGGTCGATTACGGACAACCGGGAGGGGACGAACTTCGTACTAACAAAGACTTATCTTAAAGAGATTAGGTATGAGAGAAGCGACATATGCGGTATCATATTTGGGATAGGATTATGGTACTTCGTTAGTTTAAATCTTACGCTCGTTCGTAGGATAGGCGTACTTACGATCTATCTTAGGGCACCGCAATCTCATTGATTCTGATTGTGAAAAAAAAAATTGCCTAGGTTTGCAATAGTCTGAACATCAAATATCGCCATTCTTATATAGGGCCATGCACAGACTTCTCATATAAGTAGACTCAGAACTGGTAACCTTTTCTTAAGGCATACATCTCTGCCCACCGTTACGTGATGGTGGGTATGGGTGCAAGAAGTCCATCCAAGACAAGACTGAAAAGTTTTCTGAGTACTATTAAAATAACCAAATGAAAGTGGGTTAGAAGTTTTCTATGCGTTGCATTTTGGCTAAAAATTGATCTCCTGCAGTAAAAGAAAGGGATTAAAAGTTCTTGATGGTAAAATTGCTATTATTTAAGTATATAAAGTAGAATTTAGTATCAATCAAAAATCTCTACAAGACTGAAGTCAGTCCTGAGACTGAAGGTCTTGTACCCATGATGATGGGCAGGGGAAGCGCGCCAAACCGATTTTTCTCCTGCAAAAGTCTACTCGTAATTTCCCCCCCAGATTCTGGCCGAAAGTTTATTGCGTCAGCATTTCTCTTGAGTTGCCGCACTTTTGCTTTACTTTATATTTCCCGGCCGTGTGTACTTTTAACACAAATAAACTCCTGCAGTAGTTAACAGCACGACAGTTCGTAGTTTCACTTTCGCTTCCATATTTACGGTTATTTTATTGCGAGAATGAAATCTGAAAGTTCATTTATTATAGGAACCGATTTTAATTTCTCGAAAGAATTCACGAGCCGCCATTGTATGGTGCACCATTGTTCAGGTCCGAATGGATGATTCCTTCTCGTTTTCCGATTCCAAAAACTGATTAACATTGTCTTCCGTTGACACAGGAAACGCAGTCAACGAAAAGATAGGAAACCGTAGCCCATCACTTGTTCTAGATCTCGATCAATTTTTCACAATCATCTTGATCTTGTTTACAGTGCTTTTGTAAGAGAATGGAGACATAGGCACAGAGCCCATCACGGGCTCTGTGCCTATGTCTCCATTCTCTTATTCTCTGTCTCCATAAGTTTTTGTCCAAAATATCGCAACTCACAATACAGAACTTACCATACATGCATAGGCGTAGCGCGGGGAGGAGGTGGCGCATGTCCCCCCCCCCCCCCCCCAACCATTCTGCACCCCGGGATCCAAAACAGAAGGCGTAGAGGGCGCCAAATGAAGATTTTTTTGTCGTTAGATACAAAAATGCATATATATTTGGAATTTGCATAAAAATGTCTTGCGACCGGAAAATCCAAAGAGAAAACTGAACCAAATGCATTAAAATTTAACAACGGATAAAAAGTATCACCTATAATAGAAGATTGCATATGAATTAGGAAAAAGAGCTGTTCATTTTCTCATTACAAATGTACCATGTCTACGACTTAAATCATTAAAAAAAAGTAAAATTCTTAGTAGAATCCTTAAATAAAAGAGTGTAGCATTTGTAGTGGTTCAGTGAAAAATCTCGCATAAGGCGCCATGGCTAGTAAAGTCACCCCTTGCAAAACGCTGTCCTGTTCCGTTTGGTACAATTCTTTTTTGCATTACTTTTGGTGCAATTCTTTTTTGCAACAAACCAAATCCATTCTTAAAGGAGTAGAGCTTGGGCGACTGCCCGTGATAAAAAAAAAAAAAAAAAAAAAAAAAAAAAAAAAACCCTCACCCAGCAAGTTATGGCTAGTAAAAGCCGCAATTGCCCCTGCCTTTACTCTCCCAAATTATTTTTCTCGTCCTTTTACCATTTCTAAGTAGGCACCAACTGAAAAATTCCGCCTATGGCCTTTTACTAAAGTTACTTTTTTTAATATCCAGATCCAGCCTCAAAGGGCGTGAGGGCCGGCCAATGACACTAAAAACTAAGGGGTGAAATATATGCAAGATAAAGTAGTAACCCTCTTTTTTAACAGTATAATATTTGTAGAGGGCCAGGGATGGACATTCATAAACTCATTTCCATTTCGAGTAGCATTCTCTCTTTTCCTAATTCGAAGCAGCTTGATTTAACCTTTTCGAGGGCGGTGTCCTTAAAAAAGGACACCTAATTTTAATTCCAAAACTGACAAACGGCACCAAGAATATTTAATTAAAATTTTCCTATTGTAATATACGTAAAAATAAGCAAGCTCGTATTTTGTAATAAATTCATTTATAAATTCCAGTGTTAGTCCATTATTTCACCAGTTTATAAACAGCATTACTGCGCGCCAGTAAGGGTTAAAGCGGATTACTAAATGGATCCGTCTTATAATTGTCAGCCTTCGAATTCGGAAATCACAAGACCAACTTTGATGTTATTTTATAAAAAAAAAAAGGTCTGAATTTTTTAGAAAAAAAAACCTTATTCTAAACAAAATCATAAGGCGAAATGCAATATTTCAGTTTGATTGTAACTTTATTCTATTTCATAGACTCGATAAATATACATAGATGTCGGATAATCGGGAATCTACTGTACCATGATTATGTTTTAAGAAAAGGGTTTCTAGAGCGATATTTGCTTTCAAATCGTTGTAAACTTCAATAAAAAAAATATATATTTTTTTTCTCCTTATTATTAAAAACAAGTCTAATATACTGATGATAAAACAATTTTATTTTTGTAAGATGGATTAATGTATCCATTATCACAGAGATTTAAAAAGGAAGCATTATTAGATTAATTTTTTTTTATTAAAAGTAACTAATATTAACCTCATTGTAATCCCTGATAATTTTATGAAGAAATGTTTCTTATAATATTCTTAAATCAAGATGCAATGCTCTGACTCATTTTTAACTGTAAAGACATTAAATTTACAGGCTTGACTATTGAAGCGATTTTGAATCGAATAGCGTTTTCCATTTTTTTTGATAAATAAATTACTTCTCTAGTTATAAGCGATTTTTATCACGTGACGGCAGGTTTTTCCCCTTTACCAGGGCTATTGCGTCTTGAAATTCGATTCAAAACACCAACTTTGACAGTATTTTCTGAAAGATGTTTCGACTTTAACAAAAAATGGAAATAGCCATTCGATTGCATAATTTCTGAATAAGAACACATTTTTTTTTTGGGGGGGGGGGGGGGAGTTGTGCAAAATTGAAAATTTATTCCGGGCACAGTTTTTACTTCGCACGGCCCTGGTGCCCCCCGCCCCCCTCCAAAGTTTCTGGTCACGCTAAGCTTATGCATACATGCTTAAACAAGTAAAACATGTAAACAAACATTAGCTTGGGAATTTCCAAGCAAGTATTTACAGCTTTTGATTCTGTTTCCCAGTGCTGTAATTACCGCACGATTCTTTCGCGACATGAAAAACCTGGTTACCCGAATTTTTCTCTCGCCTCTTACATCTCTGTGCGCCCTACGAGAAAAATGTAGTCCCAACTAACAACACACACAGACAGACGTTTACCAACATTAATAGTATAGACTAGCTGGCTTCGCCCGCTAGCGGGCCCCTCCTTTTTTTAAAATCTCGAAGCGAACGAACCTCGAACCGTGTCCCTGCTGACTACGGCACCGTATAGCAGGCGTGCTGCGCACGCACTGCGTGGCCCCTCCTTTAAAACGAATCTGTAATGTATACGTAAATCTCGAACCGAGTCACCGCTGCCTACGGCACAGTATAGTAGGCGTGCTGCGCGCGCACGCACTGCAAAAATCTTATAATCCACATCCCAGGGCTTTCCAAGGATATATCACATGAGGGGTGTCTACAAAATTTAGAAAAATGCTTCCCTTTGGTGGAAAAGTGGGGGGTATGGACACTGGAGTTGCATATTATGATTAAGCGGTCACAGGCTTTTCGTACGATATATCACATGAGGGGCGTCGGCTAAATTTAGAAATGTAGCCCCCTGGAGGGGGAATGGGGGGATGGACACTGGAGGCCCGTAACATGATTCAGTGGTCACAGGCTTTTCCAACGATATATCACATGAGTGGTGTCGGCAAAATTTAGGAAAGTGCTCCCCGGTAAGGAAAATGGTGGGGGGCGGGGGGGGGAGACACCGGTGGTGCATAACATGAATAAGTGGTCACAGCCCTTTCTAACGATATGTCACATGACGTGTATCATTAACATTTCAAAAAGTGCACTCCCCGGGTGGGCAAAATACGCTCCCCCTCCCCCTATTTTTGATGCGGCCTCATTTTTAAAAAATTTTGTTATGTGTTATGATCTATTTTAAAGTTTCAAACAGATCGCCTTGTTATAATTCCTAATTTCTTTCACGCTCCTTCCCCCCCCCCCCCCCCCCCGAAATGTGATGCGCTATTATTTTTTATCATGTTTTATAAACTATCTTAAAGTTTAAAACAGATCGTCTTGTTAGATTTCCTAATTTTAACAAAATCATGTTCTGTTAGTTCCACATTCCACCACCACTGTATTCTTAACAAAACTGTACCTGAACTAAACTCTGTTAAACAATTTATCAGTAGATATGTTACTCGAGGGGCTTGCGGTCTTAAGCAAGAGTTTAAGATATTTGCTGAAATTACTATTCTAAAATAGCGGTAGCTAAACTTTTGACATTTTTATATTTAATAAGTAGCATTTATCTCAGGACTCCATAAAAAAAAACGCACCTAAATGGTAAGAAACGCTATGGTTTTTTTAAAAAAATTCTAGCATCCTTCCCCCTCCCCCTATGGACGTGCCATTCTTTTTAAAACTTTTCTTACGTGTTATAAACTCTTCAAAAGTTTCAAACAGTTTCTTGTTTAGATTGCCTACTTAAAATGAAATCGCAGTCTGTTAGTTCCACATTCCACCACCAGGTAGCACACTCTATTTTTAACAAAGGTGTATCTGAAAGAAATACCTTTAAACAAACTATCCGTAGATGCATTCGTCAGGCGGTGTCGGTCTTAACCAAGAATTTAAGATATTAGCTGAAATTACTATTTGAAAATAGTGGTAAGAAATGATCCAATTAATGATGTAATGATAGCTGATATAATTAGTCATCACAATCTTTTTAGCAGATACTTTTTCTTCTTCAACATCCCCCATTTTTTTCTTATTTATTTATTTATTTTTTGCTGTAAAAATTGGCCCTATCAAAAACTTGTCAACATAAAAGTTGTAGATAGTATTAAGAAGATTTATAATAAGTTAAAGTGAATTTGATATCTTAAGAATTGATGAAGTTATGATTTTTTTTCTAAATAAAATCCTGTTTTTTTTCGCCCCTCGAGCCCATTTTTAATTTTATCAAAAATTTGTGATACATAAATTTTTGGCCCTTTCCCTAGAAGTAATAATAACTTTAAACTGATTTGATATGTATTATAAATAAGAAGCTATGGGTTTTTTTCTTTTTCACAAAACCCCTCCCTATTTCCACCCCTTTGGTCCAATTTTGCCCATTAACGAACTTGACCGAGATTTTCTTTCCATTGATTTTATATATCAGTTAGGAAGAGATTTGTGCAGAATTGTGGAAGTTATTGTGTCCATAAAAAAGTGATATAGATACATAGATATATAAAGATTTGAACTGCGGGTGGTTTTGGGTTCTTGGGGTCATGTATCTGCAAAAAATTTTCAGAAATTCCAACATGGGAGAGAATGTAATCAGTAGTATTTCTTACGAAATCTACCTAAAAAGGAATAATTCGCAGCTATACATTTTTATGAAAAAATGAAAGAAATTTACAGAAATTAATATTTATATTCTGAAGAATCGAACAATGTTTTTCAATTTCCTATAAAAGGAGCATATCTTAAATTGTAATCGATTACTTCCGCATAACAATCTTTTGTGATGAGCCCCTGAAAATTAGATTAAATTAGATATTTGACACTATTATCGGAAAGATTTGATGCTTTTATAGAAAAAGGGGAAACACTGCTCGATTGCTTTCTATCAGAATATGGCAATTATTTCTACTTAGAAATGAAAAGGATTTCATAAATGTGCAGAGCAGAGCTTTAGCAAGGGCAGCGTTCATGATACAAAATAAATAGAAAAATCACTAACATGATTTTTATTCTCGTACGCAATAGAAGACAAAAAAAACCTCGAACAAACAAAATCTTGCTAGCTAATAACAGAATATATTCTTTTCAAATTAGATAGTAAATAAATAAAAAAAAAATTATCCTACTGTCACAAAAGGAAATCGAACTGAAAGCAAATTCATTGTTCAGTCTCTTGAGTGGCGTTGTATCAATGCACGCCGACATAAATTTGCAAATAATATTAGAATAGAAAAATGGGATTTCTGTTTTCCCTTAATTTTCATTCTGATCAAAATAGCATTAACATGATTTGAAATAGAATAGAATACGTAATTTTGAAGGAGGAATTTTTTTTTTTCTATACATGAATAAATAAAATTTTTAAACAGAGCTGGGCTCCGGCGCAAATTAAGCCCTGGTTCCATCTCTAGCAATTTCTTCACAATTAGTTGTTTGATTGTTTTTTCTGACTTTTTTTTTTTGAGCCCCCACTACATCCTGCTTTGGCGTTCTTAGATACATCATAACTGGAAATTGCATGAGCTATTACGTTTTCACTTTCACTTGAGCTAGATGATGAAACTGCATGATCATTTGGGACAATAAATTCAGAACCGCTAGACAGTGGTTCCCAACGTGGGGCGTACGCCCCACAGGGGGGCAATAGGCCTTTTCAGGAGGGCAATTTCAAATTTCTTATTAACAAAATTTCTGTCATTTTTTTCCCTAATGAGAGGCCCTAGTCTAAAAATAGAAATAATAGAGGAAAAAATTTGAAAATAACTGAATAAAAATTAATTTTTGAAACTTCAAAATACACTGACACCGGAATAGTTATGAGATTTTTTTAACATATTTTTACACTTTTATCTATAAAAAAGGACACTTAAATTTTTGTGGTTGTAATATTATTTTAGTAAAACACACCTCTTTTTATATTATTTTTTTAAAAACTTTTACATCTATTCATAGTACAATATACCCCGTGAAGGAACTTCCACATATGAAATTTTGTAGGATATATCTAAAATTGACTATTTGGACATGTTTAACCTAAAAAATAGCCCCACCAGTGGCCGAGAGGTTCTGCTCTTGAAGCTGGTAGACAGGAGGTGCTGGGTTCGATCCCAATCGCGCCCGTCGGCCTAATCGTTCGGAGTTTTCGTGGTTTTCCAAGTGTAAATATGGGTTAGGTACCCTTAGAAAGACCCCACGAAGGGCACTCCTCCCCCCCTTAGGGTCTATATCCCTCGTGTTGATAATTGGCTGTCAAAAATCAACCAACCTAAAAAATGTTTTGAATTAGCTAAATGAGGAACTACTTTTATGAAATTAGAAAGTAAACTTCTTATGGTTCTTCTGCAAACCACATACACAATATATAAACATGCTTCATGACATATCCATTTTAAAATTTAAAATCGGAGAAAACATGGTGTCTAAATAATAATAGTGGGAAAAAGAAAGCCCGCTATCAAAGAAGCATGTTATGAGGGGAAAGAAAACTAGTTACTTAAAATGGCATAAAAGCGCGAATCCTGAAATGTTACTTGTGAATTATGTTATCCAGACAGTCTTGTTGATAAACAAATATCACTTTTTCTTAATGAAGTACTAAAATCCATTATAAAATGTACCAATTCTATCAGATGTAACACAAAATGTGAGAGAGATTTCAAGAAATTTTATGAAGATTAAAATGTAGACTATTTATCACTTTTAAATTTGAGGTAAGATGAAAAAATAAATAAAACTTTTGAAGATGTAAAGAAGAAGATCCATGAACTCATTGAATAATAGAGTTATTATAAAAACATACTTGCAATAAAAAATATGATTTCGATAAATTAAAGAATATAAAATCACTTATCAGTGTTAATGCTATTTTCGAATTCTTCCAGGAAAACAGAAGTTTATTTTTGATATAAAATTAAGATTTATATGATAGAGAAGTGAAGGGGGGACATCATGATTTTACAGATGCTTAGGTGGGGCGCGGCCAAAAAAAGGTTGGGAACTACTGTGCTAGATGTATCACCTGCTTCTTTCTCTATAACATTATTATAAGTTTCAGATCCAGAATTGGAATCAGACATCTGTTGCATCAATTTTCAGCTTTTAGATTTTACTTAACTGTTCATTTACAAATGGCATATTGTTGAGTTTACAAAATATTAAAAACAATTAAGTTAGCAACAAAGAATGAGATTGAAAATTTACATTAAAAACCTGAGTAGTTACTCGCTTTTAATATTATAACATAGTCTTTTTAAGTCACAAACTCATAGGTTGCCTGCAACTAAAAATATTTATAGCAACAAGTATGATGCAATGATTATTCCATCTAGTGGAAGAGTCATAAATTAAAAATAAGGTTATTTTAAGAATTATTGCAGGTGTCCCATCCCACCGTAGTCTCCCCTACATAAATTGATATGTCTAACTTAAACACATATAAAGCAGAATGAGTTATATTTAAAGCATTCATTTGGACAATTTATTAAAATATTATCAGGATATGAACACAATATTTGTTCTTAAAAATAATTTTTCTCACTGTGCTTCTCTGAAACAAAATAAAAAAAAGTGATTAATCATTTAGTGGAACATAGTAAGCCAACGAAATAACTACCAGTTTTACTTATAATTGATGTGCATAAGACACATACTAGCAATTTAGAACTCATTGAATGAACTAGAGCCAGTCATGTGCATATTCTTGTCAAAGCTTGTTCCAGAAAAGGTGGAACTGAGGGAAATAAAGAATGGGGGATTTTCTCTTGAGTCACACTCAGATTAAGGTCCATGTAACTAAGAAGCAGTTTGTTAGTAAAATGATTTAGTTACCTCGCAAAATGCATCATTTTTTTTTTTGTTCAGTTAAGTTCATGTGACCACACAGACAAAAAAAGATGTTTATGTGTGGCCTATAACTGATGATATAAGTCTTTTATA
The DNA here is from genome assembly GCA_963932465.1 of Maratus speciosus. Taxonomy (NCBI): domain Eukaryota; kingdom Metazoa; phylum Arthropoda; class Arachnida; order Araneae; family Salticidae; genus Maratus; species Maratus speciosus. The sequence goes on along the minus strand of OZ010794.1, from coordinate 286,205,282 downwards.
CTATACAGAGATACAGGAAAGGCGTGTAAAATGGAAGAACTCAGACATGGACAGATTTGTTTCTTATGTGGATCAGCATAATTATCACAGAACTGCAAAAAATCATGTAAAGAATTGAACTTGTTTATATTTCACTTTGCCCTATATTGGGGGGGGGGGGGGTAAAGTGATAATTTTTTACTATTATGTTACATCTTTAATAATACATCACAGAAATTCAAGAATAAAAATTTGAAAAAAAAAAAAAAGTCAAGTATTATAAATTGTGTAGTGTAAAATTTCATATAAAATTTCGGAAAATTGCAATTGTCTTTAAGTACTTCACTATGCCCCCACATTTCCCTACTACAATTTCTATTTTACACAAGCAGTTCCATAAAAAAAGCAACTTTTTGAATTAAAGAAAAAATATATATAATATCATTTGATACGAGTTTTTACTGCTTTTAAATTGTGTCACATTCTAATATGAGAATGGAGAAACCTTTATCATAAATAATTAAAATAGCTAAAAATATATACATAATACATAAATGAAGTATAATTAATAGATATGTATGTGATCAAATATTGATTTTTCTTCTAAGCGATATCAGTTTTAAATTCATTTAATAAATGTGAAATGAGATTTAATAACAAACGCAATATGGAAATGTAAATAAAAACATATCTTGGTTTTATCTGGTCGGATTCGAATAAAACAGTCGACTTGGAACAAAACGAATTTATTAATTTTACATAAACAAAATACGTTTGCGCCAAAATAGCGATTCCTAACAGTATCTATCAACCCTAATACCTTACTGTTGCAGCCCAGTTGCCATATAGATTATGGCAACCTCTCGAGGTAACTAACCTACCGGGTAAACCTGTATTCCTATAATGTAACGGACTCGCAAAAAAAGATACTGTTCAAGAAGAACGCACGCGCTCAGTAGACAGGAACATGGAGTGGGTAATTATCGTGAATGGAATAAACGTGCAATCTTATTGGTTGTTGGCTGCTCAGTGTCGAGCATGTTGTTCTGACTTTGCACTAGAGGTCTGCACGGGCCCGGGCTTGGCCCGAGGCTCGTACCCGGCCCGCGGACCGGACCGGCGGAATGAAGGCGAATTTTCAAACGGGCCGGGCCGGCAGAAGTAGGACAAGTTTTTCAACGGGCCGGGCCGACGGACAAAATAAACGGGCCGGGCCGGCAAAAAAATTAATCGGGCCTATCGGCCCGATATAAGAATTTCTGCGAAGCATATAAAATACGAGCCATTTTCAATGAATATGATTTTCTCGAGAAGTATAAATGTGCGTCACGAGCCGATGCGAGTTTAACAAAATCAATACAGAAATGTAACATGTCCATCGTAGAGATCGGCATCGTACAGTTGCAAGATGTCTGATTCCGAGTTTAACTTTTTTTTCAGCAGACTCGTGCCGGGACGGAACTGGTCTTAATCGATCTCAGGATGTGTAGAACAGTCATTGTGTTTTGTAGTATTAATAGTGATAATGAACTTCTCTTAACAGTATCTTTGGAAATATACCTTAAGGTGGTTCTCATATTCACTGCTCAACAATGTGAAGCTTTCAGACACATTTTCTGACAAAATTTTTAACTATAAAGGCATAAAATTGACAGGCCTGCCTATTGAAGGCATTTGGAAACGAATAGCTTTTTCCATATTTGATAAATTACTTACAGAGATAACAGTTTCCTGTCACGTGAGTGTACGTTTTTCTCCTTTCCTGTGCCATTGCTACCGGAAATTCGATTCAAAACGCTAACTTTGACGGTATTTTCAGAAAGATATATTGCTTTTATCTATGAAAAAAAAGACATTTACATAGCTTCTGAATAAGAATACCTGCCAATCTTACGCGTTTCCGAAAAGAAAAGAATTCATAAATGTATCGAAATGTAGCTCCTTTGGATTTGAGAAAAGCCTTAAAAATGAGAGAAATATCTTCCCAAATCTACTTTTTATTATACAGCTTCAAAAGTTATCATGTTTTAAATTTATTCTGTTGAACTACCTTAATCTTTTAATGAATCCTTATTTCCATTTTGAAATGTCTGTAGACGCGATGACTATAACACTGTAAGTAATCGTTAATGTTTACTATTGTGTGTTTTCTGATTTGCGAACATCATAGTAATGTAAAATATACTGCAAAATGTTCCCATAAATATGTATGTAGTATTTATTAAAAGAATCGTAATTGTATGTTGAGAAAAAACGTTTTTTTTTTGTTTTTTGTTGAAATTGTGTCGGGCCGGGCCGGTCCTGTTTTCACTGATTTTTGTACGGGCCGGGCTCTGGCCGAACTTCCAATTTTTACACCGGGCCGGGCCAAGATAGCTTTCGTTCGGGCCGGGCCGGTCCCGGGCCTGGAAATTCCGGCCCGTGCAGAACTCTACTTTGCACTAATTTTGAGAAACTATTTTACAAATAAAATAATGCAAAAATGCGTTTTTTACAACATAATGGGTAATCTGTTGAATGTTATTAAATGCATTTTGTATAATTATAAATAATGATTTACTAACATGCCTCTTCTCTTCTCCTATACTTTTTAAATTAATTTTTTGAACGTTTTATTTTTATATCCAAGTACACTTAATACTATTAATTTTTATTTATTAAATAAAGACGAATGAAAGATTGATTTTTTTTCGCTCTTTGTAATAAAATTATTTAATTTCTTTTTAATGAATGTATTTAGGCAATATTGGGTTCATCTGCTTTTAGAAGGATCCTATTTAATGTATTTTGTATATTTATAAATACAAATTTAGTAATATTTGCCTTCAGTTATTTTTTAATTAATTTTCTTAAACGTTATATATTAAATTTTGTTTTTATTTATTAAATATTTTCTTCTAATACAAATTTATATCATACGAATTTGATACTATATTTTTAAATGCAGATTATTTATGACTAATTGCACTGAATATTTGCTTCTGCTTTCATATTATTATTATTATTATGTTACTTATTATACATACATACACAGTGGTACTACAATCCATGTAGGATTTTGACCTCCTTCAATATATTTCTGCAGACCTTCCGATCTCTGGCCTTTACTTTATAATTTATAATTTGGTTTTGTGCAAAATCTTTCTCTACCTCTTCTATCCATCTCATCCTGGGTCTAAAAATACTTTTTTTCCCAATTAAATTACCACTATAAATCTTCTTTGTGCTTCGCCCATCCCTCATTCTGATTAGATGGCCTAACCATTGGATTCTTCTTATTTTAAATAACTTATTATATCTTAATCAATAATTAATTTAATAATAAAATTATTACTATATATTTATTATATTGATTTAAAAAATATTATTATTAAATATTAATAATTACAAAATGTTCATCTATTTTTTTTCATTTATATTATACAATTAGACTATTTTAAATTAATAATAATAAATGTTTAGACTATATGCTAATTATAACTATATTGATATTATATACGTACCATTAGCTTATTTTAAAAAAATAATAAATGTTTAGACTGACTGCTAAGTTAATCCTAAGCATTTGGGTTTTTCTTTACGTTGGTTTTTAAATTTGACGTATTCATTACAAAATATTTTTACACATCAACAATTTTTCAACAAATCAATAATCAACAAATTTTTTTCCTTTTCCATTTTGTATTAATAATGATTATTCAAAGTATAGAAATTCTTCCAGAAGAAAATATATTAACTGTGCCGCTATATTTTATAATAATTGCTTGTCAAATGAAAAACAGAACCTCTGCTCCCCCCCCCCCCCCCCCCCACACACACACATATACATGCCAAATTAAAAATACTGCGAAACTGTAATTTATCTGCACCAGAAACCAACATTACACACTAAAGTGTAAAATTTCAGCTAAAATGACATTTAAGTAGCAAAGACAAAAATAAATAAAAAATAAAGACAAGTAATTTTTTTTCTCCCATGTAATGTCGAATTTTGAACTATATTCCATAAAGGTATAAGAGTATACAATTACAAACTCATGGGATCGGTAGGGGAACCAACCCCCCCCCCCTTCACCCACCCCTCTCCCGGATTTTACGGTTTTTTATGGATTAAAATTGCAAATTCTTTCTGGAACTGCAGCTAGAAAAACAAAGTGTATATAGTTTTTTTTTTTTTTTTTTTTTTTTTTTTAAATCACAAATAGCATTTAAAGAATATATAAATAATATAATTATATGAATATTATTATATAATAATTAATACATAATAATATAAATTTTTTATTTATATTTAAAAAATTATATATATTTTTTAATATAAGTAATATACCTAATATAATTATATTAATATTATTGTATAATTATATTATATATTAATTAATTAATTAATTAATAATAACACTAATTAATTTTACTTTGTAATATATTATATTATTAATTATATAATAATATAATATTATTTATATTTAAAAAAATTATTACAATTTTTTTAATATAAATAGTAATATTCTCCCTGGAACTGCAGCTTGGAAAACCAAATGTATATAGTGTTAATCACAAATGACAATTTTTAAAGAATATAAATAATACAATTATATTAATGTTATTATATAATTGTATTATAAAATAATGAATAATAATAACAGTTATTTTAATATCATTACAAAATTATATTATATAATAACTAATTAATAATAATTATTTTAATATTATTATTATTTATATGTTTTAAAAATATTATAATTTTTAAATATAAATACTAGTAATATTCTCCCTGGAGCTGCAGCATTAAAAACAAAATGCATATAGTTTTAATTACAAATGACAATTTTTAAAGAATGTAAATAATACAATTCATATTATTATATAATTATGTTATATAATAATTAATAATAATAATAGTTATATTAATATTATTACTACATAATTATATTAGATAATAATTAATTAATAATATTAATTATTTTAATATTATAACATAATCGTATTATATAATAATTAATTAATAATAATATAAATTATTTTAATATAATAAATTAGATTTAAAAAAATTATTATAATTTTTTAATATAAATAGTAATATTCTCCCTGGAACTGCAACTTTAAAAACAAAATGAATATAGTTTTAATCACAAATGAAATTTTAAAAAATATATAAATAATGTTATTATATTATCACATAATTATATTGTATAATAATGAATTAATTAATAATATTATATTAATAAATAAATATTGAAAAATATCTTTTATAACTTAATTAACCATTGAACAATTTAACCAACTTCCCGCATGCTTGGATTTGAACTCAAGTAGTCAGATTTACAGACAAACGATATACCACAACGCTAGTAGGCATTCAAACCGTTGCAGCTTAAAATAGAATTCATACAAAACCCCCGGAAGTACTTTTCGCCAAATGTTATTATCGCCAATATACACCATAACACTGCCAAAGGCAAGAACCAATGAGGTTAGGAGCTACAGTTCCGATTGACGAACATGTTTGGAAAAAAAAATTTCGCTAATTATAAAGATAAAATCTTTTGCAAATGAAAGGTGAGCTAGATGGCTGAATGGATAGAGCATTGACTAGGGGTTATGAGTTCGAATACTTCGCGCCCCAAATTGTTTTTATAATTTTTTTTATTTTATTGGTTGCTTTATATTTTTCATAATAAATAAGATATTTTTGATAAAGATAAATTTTTATATTAATAATACAGAAGCACACGCATTTCTATTTTAAGAAAAAAATACTTATTTAAATATGAGAAAATGAGGTATTTCTCTATGAAAGTTTTACATTTGAACGCCTTTTAATATTCAAAGTGATATATACACACACACATATATATATATTTATATATACAGAGCTAGCTGCCAAGTCTCCAGCTTTTTGGATATCAGTATTTTAATACAGAAAATGTTGTGTTATTTAATTGGAACAAATGGGCGATTTAAAAGAACAATATTTTCTCTAAGATAATAGAGGTGTGCAAAAAGCCGGAGACTTGTCAACTCTCTCTCTCTATATATATATATTAAGGGTGTATTCGAAAAAATATTTTTCCACCCTCAACAGCTCGAAATTTTCTGAGACATTTTCAGACTCATTTTTAAAAGTAAAAACATGAAACTTGCTGGGGGTGATTTTTGAAGACATGTTTAACATGCCGTGTGATTTCATTTTCAACTCAATTAATTAGAATTTGATTTTTAAACAATTATTTTCTCAGTATGACCATTTTTTTCATTCCCAGATCGCCCGCTTCGGAAAATTCGGTTCAAAACGCCCACTTTGGTAGCGTTTTTTACAGTATTGTCTGCATTTATCAAAAAATCGAGAAGCACGGCACATTATGTAGTTTCTAAAGAGAATTTACCAGTTTGATGCGTTTGAGAGCAAAAATGAATTTTAAAATGAATCAGAAAATAAGCAGTTTAGATCGGAATACACCCTTAAGTAAATGAAAAAATAAGTATTGTGCAAAAATATCCGTTTGAGCGTAGGATAATTTATTGATGTTTTTATTTTTCTTCCCTTTTTAGGTGCGTTCGTAATTATATAAATACGTAGTACCTATAGTCGTCGTTCAGTCCGTCCGTCTGTCTGTCCGTCCGCATATAACAGAGTAAAAACTACCCACAGAATGGTCTGAAATATTAAATATATAATTGTTGCAAAATTTTGTCGAGTCATTTCAAAATTTATGAAAATCGGATGTATAGTTTAATTACAGGGATAGTCAAAAGTTTTCGGTTACATTACGGTCAATGGGAAAAAAATGATTTCATGTGCATTTTAATGATATTACAGCCTCTCGAACGGAATAAAATTGATATGCTCTTCTGAAATGCACTAAAATATACATTCAGTAACAATATGCGGTGCAAAAAATATTTATAAACTAGTTATAGTACGAACGCACCTCATTTGCCACGTTTGACGCGCAATTTCCAACTTGTTTAGTACTTTAGAAGTGAATTTTTATCGAGACTAGGATGCAAATCATATTTTATGGTGTTAAAATCAACATGGAAAATATTAAAAAAATAAAATGTAATAGATGTACATTATTTTAACTAAAAATATCTGCACATATATTTTTTAAAGAAATAAAATATATGGGGTTTGCCGTCTAGTTTTGTAGTGAATAAAGTATGATTAGAATGTTTATAAATTTTCTACTGAAAGTATAAGTAAGTATTTTATTTATACTAACATGATTTTGAGTGCCATTTGTTTATCATGTTTTATGATGTATTTTGGTCTGTTATCGACATGGTATTAAAATATGCAATCATAAAATAAGAAATATATATACTAAAACATTCTCTGAAAAATTCTCTAACAGTGCAAATCCATTGAATTCCATCCAGTACAGTACACTACAAACAAATCTCGTAATATGTTGATACCACAATTTTGGTTTATTAACAGCATTCTATCTATCACGGAAAATATAAATCAACTGATAAATCATTTTTAAATAAAGAAAAAAGAATATTTTTAAACTAATAATGAAAGGAGGTAGGGGAGACCGGGGCTAGTTGGCTACAGGGGTAAGTAGGCGCAGTTCTCATAAATCGCCTGTTTGTGGATAGATTGCGTAACCAGTCACATAGTACTTTTCTTCTTGCTTTTTACAATCCTCATTGTAGTTTTGCGGCATTACCTACGTGCAGTGGACATTTATTACGATTTTTCTGTTTTTTGCACTGATAAGTAATTTTTTGTTGCTTCATTCTTTTTGTAATTTCTAATACTTATCTTAATAATTGCGATTTAACTTGTGCTGTTTTTTTTAGTGTATGATTAACTGTACCTACCCCATATGTGAATTACTTGGATTATTTATGCTTAGATGGTTACGTGTCCCTTTTGTGAAGAAATTTATTATGGGGCTAGTAGCGGGACCGTCGCGAAACAACTTTCTTCTCTTACGGGCCTGCTTCAGTACGAGGATGACGTCACGCAAGAGATCTGAATAGCAGACGCACCAGATCGAATAGTTGTATGTGTGCATCAAAATTTCCGTTTTATAATATTTTGTTGAGCAATTTGTGGCTTATTTTAGATCTGTTTGAATTATACATTCAATAATTAAACACCCAAGGTTCAGTAAACGAGTACTTTTCTTCTGTTTTATTTATTTTTAATTTTTTACTTTTTTGCCCCCCCTTGAATCCAATTACATTTGATTTATGGTTTTTATCGCGGATTTTAACTTGATATGTACACTTATGGCAGAAAAAATCATACGTTAAAATTACATAACTTTAGCTGCAAAAATAAAAATACAAAACAAAAATAGTTAAAGAACTGGGATTCATGGTATTTTTCGAAGAGTTTAATTTAAAATATATATTTATGGCAGGAGAAATCATACATTAAAATTAAACAAATTTAGCAGGAAATAATTAAAGTTCACTTTAAAAATAAATATGCCTTAATTTAAAATTGTAAATATCAGGATTGATATTACATAAATTCATAAATAAAAATATTAGATTTTTTAAACAATTAAAACAAAAAAAATTATTTATCAATTATAATTTTAAATTTCATAATGTATGAATAATTTAAAATACACATTCTGTGGATAGGTATTACAACTAAAAAAAGCATTTTTCGCTAATAAAGTATAGTATGTACTTTCAAATAATTTACAAGAAATATGGCATTTAATATTTTAATTATTGGCTGTTTGTGTTAATACTTTTCTATTTAACTTAATCTTTGTATTTAATCAACATGCATTTGGGTGATTCCATCATATAGAAAGGCAAGTGGTGGCATCCATTTAATAATAATAGCAACAAATTTCAATACTTGTTATGTTGTTACTGCATTCCCCATGATGTCATAAAGTACTTTGGTTTAAAGTTTCATAATATGAAAACAGAAAGCAACATATAGCAGATGTGTGATATTACTGTAATATTTTAAGTAAAATTATGTACTTAAACATTTTTATGAAATCAGTAAGGAAGAAATTAAATATCACAAAATGAAAAACACTTTAAATTAGAATCTGGTCACTTTTGGATATTTTTATCATTCGGCTCTTCTTTAACTAAAACTTATATCTGCCCCTGGGGGGCCCCCGCAAATCGAGGGGCCCGGGGCAGCTGCCCCGCATGCCCCTGCATTAGTCGGGCCCTGGGTGTCTGGTGTATGCTGGTTGCTTGAAAAACAGCAAATACCGAGAAAAGTGGTTGCAATGCAAAATTTTGGGCACACGAGGCTTGCCCAAAAGGAGACACTCGTTTTTTTATTTGTGACAACTGTAACTCTGATGATGATATCGAGTAGGATAGAAGTTACTCAATGTTAATGTTTTATTCATTATTTTTATGTCTGTATAATTTAGAATTTACATTGTACGATGATAACGCATTTGTTTAATTTTACTGGTTATAATGAATTTGATTTCTCTTAACCGCGTGTCTTATTTGAGTTTCATTTAAATTTTTATAAAGCGTGTGCCAACTTATCCCATAGGTATAGGCAACTTGCCCGTGACGGTGTAGGTTGGCGCACAATTTTCTTTTTACTTTAGGCTTCCGCTAAACATAAACTACAAAAGCTACAAACTCAAAACTCTGGGTATTTATAGCCCAATGCCTGTTTCTTTTTTTTTTCAGTGCTATTGCGTCATAGTTTTAGCTGGGCTCTCTTTTGTTTTCTTGTGTTCTAGCCTGAGCTAGTCTGGGTCACGTGTCGTGGGAGTGCTTTAGTTTGTTTGTTTATGAGTTGACTTGGTATTGTTTTTGACGAGCGGATATTTTCCAAACTGGCTCCGTAGCAGCTCCGTAAGATGATTGGTTCGCTATGATGTCACAAAATCGGGTTGCTGCGAAGAAATATTTGGCGCAGAAAGGGAAAGGAGGAATTTGATCTGAGCGGAGCGGGAAATTTGCATTGTGATTTGTTATCCGTGTTTATATTCGTGATACATGATGGGATTTCGATTGATGATATTTTGTTGTGAATCTCTGATTTTTCTAGATTTTTTTTTTAAGTACAAACCTAAAAATTTCCAGATTTAGGAATTTAAAATGTATTCTATAAGCATATCATTTAGTAATTTAGAATATGTTTTACAATTTAGAAACATATTCTAAAGAATCCATAATTTAGAATTAGAATTAAGAATTATATTATAATTAAGTGTTATAACTTAGAATTATGTATATTCCAACCATCCATACATACAAACCTAAAAATTTCCAGATTTAGGAATTTAAAATGTATTCTATACTGTTGAATTTACACTTTTCTCAGAGAGGGATTTTTGTAGCTCCATAGAGTTCTGGGGGGGGGGGGGGGGGGTTGAACTTTTTTATAATTGAAAACACAAAATCTCAAGTCTTCTAGGGGGGAGGGGGGCATCTCATTGCTCCGGAGGGGGCGAATGTCCCCCTCAGGCCACCCCCTGAATTCAACACTGATTCTATAAGCATAAGTAATTTAGAATATGTTTAGCAATTTTTTTTTGTATTTTTAACAATTATGTAAAAACTGCAAAATTAATATAGTTCAAACCAATGTTTATAATATCCCTGTCGCTTTCCCAAACAGCTTAAATCATTCTGTATAGTATGAAACCCTTGAGCAAACTAGAATTATAATCAAAATGCGACTAATAATAGACAAAAATTTGATCATGTAACAGCTAAAGCAGACATTAAACACCTATATTTCATAGGTTTTCTAAGCCGAATGTGAAATCGAAATCAAATCTCAAACCGGCTATGCACACAGCTCCGTTCCGCGCGAGTAGTATACATTTTTCAAAAGTAAATAACAAAGAAAAGGACGATTTTTCGCCAAATCTAGAATCAGTTGTTTTAGCAAAAGAAAATACGTCATTTCCTCTCGCAACAGCCAATCATCTTCCGGAGCCAGTTTGGAATATATCCGCTCGTTTGTTTTTGATTCAGGAGTTTTTCAGCTGTCTATGACGTATTTCTTTACTGACCCGTTTATCCGGCTTCGGTATTGATCCATTTAAGCGGCGGTTGCCTAGTTACTTTTTTACTCTCTTTCTCTAGTTGCTTTCTGCTGTGTTTTTTTTTTTATTTATCAGTTTTTGTTGCTATTTGGGTTAGAGACTAGCTCTACATATATAGTGAAAGTTAGTGCTGTTTGTAATCGGCTTCATATTCATCGACGGTGGGTTTTTTCTGTATGTGATTTTTTGATAGAGGGTCTCTGGCTCGGGTTTATTTGATTAATTTTTAGTTATTTTTGTAAAATTTTGGTGGTCTTTTGGGGTTTATTCTGGCGGTTAAGTTGATTTTGATCATGGCGAAAGTGGATAAGTTTCTGGAGGGTTTAGCGGATGATGAGTTCCCGGAAGCTGTGCAAAAGGTTAACTCATATATGTATGAATTATTGGAGGGTCAACAGGCCAAGAGTACCGGTGGTAAAGTAACCCGTGAAATTTTAAATACTATAAAGAAATGCTTGGATTATGTTAATCTAAGACTGGTAAAGGCACACACGGATTATGTTTCTAGTGAGACGAAATTACGGGCGATGATTACGGATAGCAAGGCTTACGAGGCGTTGTTGATGAGAAGATCAGGTACTTTGGACTCGACTCCGGTTTATAAACTGGCGGATCGTGCTGTTAAATCTAAGCCGTCAAGAGTGGATACAGGATTCTCGGTTTTGATAACACCCAGTGAAGGCACGGTGGATGATATCAGGGGAGAGCTGAGAAGGTTTTCCAAGCGGGATATGGAGTTTCCAAAGCTCTCGGATGTGGTAACAACAAAGAGTGGCCAGTTGGTGCTAAAGGTGAAATCTAAACAAGAGTCAGACAAGTTGATTAAGAAAATTGAGCCACTGGGAAATAAAGGGAAAATATCAGCGCCACAGAGACGAAGATCAAGATTGCTATTATTGAGTCTGGATCAGGAAATTGACGAGAGTATGGTTCTTGATTCTGTTAAGGAGGCATTGGTTTGTGAGGGGTTGGATCAGGACAGAGACATTGATGTGGTAAGAAAGATTGGTACTAGAATGGGTAAAGTGAACTGGTTACTGGATGTCGATAATGATGTGTTTAGATGTCTGATTGGAAGAAGACGTATTTGCATAGATTTTAATCGTTATAGAATCGTGGAATTTTTACAGATAATAAGATGTTTTAAATGTCAAGGATATGGTCATTTGGCATCCAAATGTCAGGGCGATCAGAAATGCTCGAAGTGTGCGGGTGACCATCGATTGAGTGATTGCACAGTTGAAACAGAGTCTTGTGTAAATTGTCAAAAAGAAGAGGATGTGAACACGGACACTGGACATCGTGCGGACAGTTCTGACTGTCCGACTTTTAAAGCCTACCGTGATGGTTTGATGGCGAGGAGATTATAACATAGGTCATGTCAAATGATTCACTATCTAGTGGTGTTGGAATCGTTCAGATTAATCTTAACCATTGTACCGATGCTTGTAAAGCTTTGTTTGACTATGCAGAGAGGGAGGGCGTTTTGTTTTTTCTTTGTCAGGATCCACATGCTTACGGTGGTAAAGTTTCTGGGATTTCACCAGATTGGTTAATATTTTCTTCTTTAAATAACACCTCCTCCATTCTGTGTACTAATAAAACCATGAATTGCACTATAAGCTTAATCACACCAAACAGTGTTTTTATTACGGTGACTTTTGAACAGACTTCACTGACTCTTGGCTCAGTCTACTCAGCCCCTTCGAGTAATATTGATTCTGACATGTCGTGTTGGATCAATTATTTTGAAGATTGCTCGTCACTTATTGTTGGTGGTGATTTCAATGTTTCTCTGATGACATTTGGTTATACCAGAGAAGACGATAGATCGAAAACATTTCAGGATTACTTGATGATGGGTAATCTCAGGATTCTGAATGATCCTAATGCTCCTCACACTTTTGTTCGTGGTGAATGTAAAGGCGGCCCGGATCTCACCTTGGCTGGTACTGACGTGGGGCAATACCTGAATTCTTGGCAAGTTGACGATAAAAATTTTTCTTTCTCGGACCATAGGTACATAAAGTTTGATATGAAATTGGTACCGTTAAATGTTACAAATCTGAGGTATAAAACTAAAAATAAGTCTATGAGGAAGTTCAACAAGTATTTTGGAAGAATGAACGACAGATTGCAGAGCACTCTTGAAAGAGTACAGGGAGTAGATGGATTGGAAGATTGGCTGGCCAACTTCGATGACTTTTTGCATTACGTTTTAGATAACTGTTTTAGAAAGGGTTCACTTAATCATAAGCCAACGGCTACATGGTACACAGATGCTCTTCGCATAGAGAGAAATAAAGTTAAAGCATTGTATAAAAGGTATCATAACAATTTGTCTAATATAGCATATAGGGATAGTTATATCTCTGCTCGTCGATCATATAAACGTCATCTTCGTCGGGCAAAACGCGCTGGGTGGATCAGCTTTTGTCAACGTACGGACAACGCTTACGGTAATCTGTACAAATATCTCTCAGGCAAGAAGACTTCACGGTCAGACATGGTTTTCATGACTCTAGAGAATTCTTCGGTATTTGCGAGTTACGATGAAGTGGCTTCCCAACTTATGAACGAGCACTTTGGCATCACGAATACTCCAGCACAGATTCATAATTTTGTTAGTGATAAGGATTTTCTGGATCACCCTGATTATAAGCCTTTTACCCGACGTGAATTACGCTTTGCTCTACAGTGCCAGAACAACAATAAAGCTCCGGGAGCTGATGACGTTGATGCTCTGGTAGTAAAAAATATGTGCACAAAATATAGATCTCTTATGTTAATGTTATTTAATACTTGTCTGAGGTTTGGCCATTTCCCGGCGAATTGGAAGAAAGGCGTTATTATTTTTTTCAGGAAGAGAAACCGTCCACCGAATCTTCCGAAGTCATATAGGCCTATTACTCTTCTGCCCATTTTGGGTAAAGTTTTCGAGCGTCTTTTGAAGATGCGAGTTCTAACTATGTTAGAATCTCTGAATTTTCTTGATAACAATCAACATGGCTTTCGTGAGACTAGGTCAACGCTCACAGCTTTAAGTTCTCTCAAGACTTTGGTTGCAGAAAAGCTTACGAAATTCAAGTACTGTTCTGCCATTTCATTTGATATTGCGGGAGCCTTCGATGTCCTGGACTGGTTGGTTGCTTCTCGGATTATTGATGACCTACCCATTTACAGCTATCTAAAGTATACTTTTAAGAGTTACATTTCTAATCGACAAATCGGTTTTCGTTTTCTGAGAGGTATCCGATGGTTCAGGATATTTGTGGGCTGCCCGCAAGGATCATGCCTCGGCCCTTTGATTTGGACGATAGTGGCTGACGAGATTTTGAAGAACGCACGTAAGGTGCATATGGATTTGATTTCATATGCAGATGACTCTGTTGTTGTTGATGGTGCAGATACAAAACAGTCGCTTGAAGACAAAATGAATAATCATGTGGAAAATTTTAATAATATTTGTAATAATTTGAATCTCACCATTAATCCATCAAAGACTGTTGCTATGATGTTTGGCACAAAAACGTTGAAGAAAAGAAGACCAATCTTTAAAATTTTACATAACAGCATTCCTGTAAAAGATACAATGTTATACTTTTGGATAACCTGTTTAACTGGCTACCTCATTTGGAAGCTGTCAGATCTAAAGTAACAGATTTTTCCTGTAACATCAAGAAGTCGAGGATTCGTGACCGGGGTACTCCTCTTCAATATCTTAAATTGTGGTATCAAACAGTTCTTCTGAAACAAATAAGTTATGGCCATGGGATTTGGCTGGGGGACTTGAAGTATCATGGTATTAAGCGTTTATCCTCTTGTCAGCGAGTGGCTTTGTTCTCATTTATTCATGGCTATCGTACAACTTCTACAGATGCGCTTTGTGTATTAGCTGGTGTTCCTCCAATTTTTCTTCAGCTTTCGATCTCAGCCTTAAAATACAATGTGCTAAGTGGCAGAACGTCTATTGAATTGAGTGGTTGTCGCATAGATTCGGATAAACTAGTAAGAAGGATACCAACTTTTGATTATCCGTATTTTTATTCTCCTCATAATGTTAATTTTATTCGTCCAATGATGAAATATAATGCATTTGCTGGTCACCCAGTTCTGTTTACTGACGGATCGAAGATGGATCAAGGGGTTGCAGCAGCTTATGTTGTGTTCAGGGACCATGACTCTATATTTGAAAAAAGGATAAAATTTAAAAATTATAATTCGATCTATCAGGCAGAGCTGGTTGCAATTGCTGATGCAATAGATTGGTGCAAGTCATCACAGTTTTCAGTTTTCTATTTGTTTACGGATAGTTTTTCATCGTATTGCTCTCTCCAGTGTCTTTTTCCTAACGATGATCTTTTAATGAGAATTTACGATAATCTGAGATTAATGAGTGATAAAATTATTAACATAGGATGGGTTAAGGCCCATATTGGCATTTACGGAAATGAAAGAGCGGATTTCCTTGCTAAATCAGTGATTCTTAACGATGAGTATGATATTGAAGAAAACATTCCTATGCCGATCTGCATGTTAAAATCCGGTCTGTCTAAAAAACTTATTTGTGATTGGCAAACTGATTGGAATAATAGTAAAAAAGGTCGTTTTACATATGACTTATTAAGTAAAGTTAATTTGGATTATGTATGTTATTCTCAGATATGTGTTTATTTTTACTCAGAGCATGGTGCCTTTCCGGCATATCTTAAAAAAATGGGAAAAGCAGAGAGTGATAAGTGCAGTTGTGGTACTAAGGGCGATGTTCGACATTTTTTATTTGACTCATGCCAAGTGTCTGCTGAGAAATTTGATTTTATTAGGAACCGTCCAGTGGCATGGAATATCAGAAGAGTTCTGGCCTGTCGTGGGAACTATAATAAGTTACGAAATATCTATAACAAGCTAAATAAGAATTTTTCATTTATTAAATATGTGTTTTGAACGTCCACTTCTTGTGGTTTTTACTGCAAGCTGGTGAAAGTACTATAAAGCTGTGCCCTTATTGTGACATTGAAATACTTGGTCTGCTGGTCGGAACTATCTTTTTATCTTCGGTGCTAACAGTGATTGGCATGTTGTGCGGCTACATATGATGGTCTTTTAAAAACTTTTTAATAACATTATTATGTCTTTTTACGAACATTTCGGACTACTTTCTACAGACTTTGTGTTTCAGAGTGTATGTGGTGTCCTTCTTAGGAACTATGATACGAACAATTATTTTGTAGGACTTTGGCGATGGACTCGTTTATTTTAGTCTATTGCAATTTGTATATTTGCAGGTCAATTTAATTTATAATTTAGTTCAATGTGTGATTCCAGTTTTGTATAAGTTTTCAAGTCAGTGACTTGAACATCTGTGATATTTTTGTTTTGGTTCTGTTGGTGTTTAACGAGAGGTGTTCTCGTTCTTTGTTTAAATTTTATTTTGGTTTACAAATTATGTAACCTGATGTATGTAGATTTTATTTCTAGTGAGAGTCTCACTACTGAACGTTAGTCTATGTTTAATTATTTGCCGTCTGGTTTTTCTGGGCCTGTTTTCTTAGCGGTGATTTTTCTTGGTGGTGCATAGGGTTTACCGCCGGAGCAATAGAACCTATGCCAAATTTGGTGGGTGCTCCGGTTCGGTGATTCTGCCTGTTCTTTAAAAGTACATTTAAAGTTTCATAAAAAACTTAAACAAAAAATTAATAAAAATCAATAACTAAAAACTGCGCCTACTAGCCCCGGTCTTCCCTACAATTGGCCAAAAAAGTATATTTTAACGTCCAAATTGCCAA